>CM046427.1:2746298-3271298 GCA_025506505.1 Flaveria sonorensis
CATCCACTTGATAAGAAATCTCGACCCCTTGGACTTATGGGATAATTGGTGATGGGAATGGTTTGTAAAGTATGAAGGTCAACATCTGGCAGGGCTAGTAGAGTTTCTACTCTGTGAAAGTATTGCACCATGCCAGATGCCCTCTTGATGAGTGTGCAATCCCATTCCCAATCATATTTCCATCCTATGATCTCCTGTTCTCCAGCTGCTCTTGGGAGTGTCATTTGTTCAAATAGCTGAATTAGACTTGTTTTCTTCTCATTATTTCCCTCACAACGGTTCCCAGAGGCCACACCTTATGAGGAATCACACCCCTAGGCTCAATTATCATCTGTTCTGTGCCTTGGTGGATGTCTTTGACTTGAATTATAGTTGGTGGGAGGAGATGTTGTTTGTTTATAGCAGGATTAGGGGCTCCGGACCTGAATCTTACTCCAGTGTTTAGTTCAACTGTCATTGCATGCTCCATCATCGCCCTGAGCTCACCAACTGTTCTTCCCTTTAGCTCATGGGGCAGATAATGTGGCTTTGCAGCCAGCATGTCATATTATACTTAGTGAGCATGCTTGTGTTTCACAGTGTCCCAATTCCTTCCTGATCTTCTCCATAGCTTTGAATTTGGAGAATGTTTCATAAGTGCAGACTGGAAGCATCAGTCCCAGCATCAAATTCTTTTAAAGCTTCAATCATTCTCTCATATTCATCTTCTCGACCAAGTCATATGGAAATCCATGATTGATTAACTGCATGAACATGGATGACTATGGTCTTTCTCTACTATGTCATCAGTAGTCAATAGCTTTTCTAGTTTCTTCTTCAGACTCTTCCTTTATCAGCTCTTCCCATTCAGAGTCACTTTCTTTACTGTTGCTTCAATGGGGTTGATGCTCTGTAGAATCTGGTTTAGCTCTTTTAGTTGATTCTCCAGATGCATCAGCTGTCTTCCCTAAGTATTTTCTTTTCCTGCTGTAGGTGATCAGTGTGAATCACTTTTGTTCTTTTCAGCTTCAGTCAACTTCTTCTTCACCTTTCAATCTCATCATCTTTTAGTTTCAGTCTTTCAGCTTGTTTATCGACCAAATCATTCAAAGCATCAATTACTTCATTATTCATCACTGCATCTTCCCTCAGACTCTTCAATCTACTCTCCAGCTTCTCTATTATTCATCTTTCTCTTTTATCTCCTTCTTTAACCTTCTTAACTTTTCTAGCTTTTTTTCCCTTCAGTACAAGATTGTTGTATTCTGCCACCAAATAGCTTTTGCTTACATGATTTCTTTTTCATTAGGTCATTCTCATTGTAAGCAATGACATCAATGTAAGCACTCTTTTCTTGCTCAACTTCTCTTTCTCTTTATCTTCTCTTCTACATCAATACAGACTCTTCTGTATCTTCATCATTAATAGCTTCATCAACATCCTCATCAGGTGGAGTTCTTCTGTTGGTGTTGGGGTGTCAATGGTTCAGTAGTAGTGGGTGAGATGGTTGGTTCAGTTGGTGGTAGAGGAGATATGGGCTCTGTGGCACCAGTATTAATTGATGTTATGGAGATTGGTGAGTGTGGGAGTGAAGGTTGAGTCCCTCCTGACCAACTACTTCAGTAGAAGCAGTGTTGATTGATATTGGTGATGGCCAGGAGAGATGGGTTAGTATTCTCACTTGAAGATGTCAAGTGGATGGGTGATAGTGGGCTGTGATTCTGTTGGGGTGATTTGGGTGAAGCATGTTATGGTGTTTCAGGCTGGGAGTGTGGGCAGATGGTGCTGATGAGCTTTCAGTTTGTGGTTCCTCAACCCACAGCAGCTCCTGAGGAATGTCCTCATTCTCATCGTACATGAGCAAACATCTCCACCTACCTCCTTCATACTGCCCTTTCATTTGTTGAGAAGGGATTGTGTTAAGTGGCTCTGTACACCTATATCACCTTCTCTTCCGCTTCGGGGATTTGTTCATTAATTATCAGTTGGAGGAACCGAGGGAACATGAACATCTTGTTCTCCTTTTGCACTTGCACATGATCGCAAAGGCAGTTCATGATGTATTTTGCATAATTATAGGTTCTTCCTTCAAAGATTCCTATGATCCCAGATGAGATGTGGCGTGAGAATCTATCTAACCGGACTTGGTTGGAGATGCACTTGAGGTAAGTATGACAGAGGAACTGGTAAGGCTTGCATAGCCTACCCTTCTTGATTTCTCCACGTTCATAGTCACCATCATAGCCCATTAGATTGAATATCTTTTGGATGTTTTCATTGTCAAATACATCCGGATGACCTTGTTCATCCTCTACCAGTTCTAGGGCATTGCGGATTATTCCTTCGTTTACCCAAAGGGGTAAGTTCCCAATGGTCGCAGTGATCATGGTTCCTTCATCTCCTTCGACTATTGCAGCTGTATTCCAGAAATCTATCATGTGGGATAGATAGATGACTGAGTCAGCAGTCATCGCGTAGAAGAGTCGTGTTCTTCTCAGGTATCTTATAATGTCTCTGCATTCATCCTCCACATGACATTATGGTCTTTTACGAACCGATTAGCCATGATGACGGTGGTGTTAGCCTAGTGTTCGATGTAGACGATGAAGAAGGGGGTTTTGGATGAAGAGGTTTTAGGCCAGAGTGTTTTGAAAATGAATAGAAAGGCCAACGGTTGAAGTACCTTTTTATACCTTTCAGACAGGCTGTCTACCATGTGGGACCCATTTACATTTTTTACCCCTCCGAGGTTATTAACTATGCCTAATAATAGTTAATAGCAATTAATGATCATATAATTAAGCAAAGTATAATATCCACGGAAATCATAGTTTTTCTGTTTCTTCCGTACTTTATCTACGGAAGAGGACCCATTCTGTCTTCCGCAGAAGCATCTGCGGATGAACAGATTTCACTGTATCTACGGAAGATAGCTTCATGTCTTCCGTAGTACGCATGCGGTTCCAATTAGTTATACTGCTCAGATTAAGGGAATTAATGATCAGTATACTTACTCCCTTAAAATTTGTGATTAATCATCTACGGATGAGTTTATCAAAAATATATACGAAGATCGCATGATCAGTGAGTGTGTAACTGAAAATCACATGAGTATAGTGTTCTGTGGCAGGCAATTGGTTGAGAAACTAAGGATCATACTATAAATCAGACACATTCCTGCTTATTTGGTTGAGTGAAAAGCCTACTGGATCTAGTGCAAATTGCAAATATGGTGATCCGCAGAAGTTCAACCTAAAGTGTATGTTGGGCATGTCCGGCTAGTTATCATGTTTTGGTAAGAATTAAAGATAAACAAGGATGAGTGCATCATGCAAGGTGTATGAAAGTCTGTCTCCCAGATTGTGATCAAGTCATCACTTTATCACACATACCATGTTCCGTAGATTATAAGCTCTATCTTAAGATTTCTTTGAAATCTTATTAATGCCTTTTATGAATGCTCTTTGAATACTATGTAGTTGATCCTTTAGGATTCTTTGGGAGCAGTTCTTTTTGGGAACTTTTAATGATCAGCATCAGGTCACCAGGTCTTTACTTACGTAAAACAGAGGTGCCCTTTGACCCAGGTCTTTGCTTACGCAAAACAGAGGGTCATGATGCGCAAAGATAGAGGTTATAAGGTGTTACAACATAGAAAGTATGCATAAGTGATAGTTGTGTACTTTCTGATGAGACTTACTTGTTAACTCCTCATAATGACTTATCCATACAAGTCATCTTGGCTTTATGTTGAGCATGACATAGCTTATTTTCCACTCAGGATGAAACTATTCATATATTCAACACATCAAATCAGTAGATAGTTGATTGGGTGCAGGCAGGATATATGTCATGTTTATAGCATACTATCATATCCGTAGGTTATCAAAATCCTTACACATAAGTTTATGTTGTATCCTCATATGATCACAGTTAATGAGCCTATATACCTGTTGTTAATGTTTTGAACTTATTCTAAGTTGATCATGCCTAATGATTCAATTAAGAACTTAAATCTTACTGAATCAAAGGCCTTAGTGAATAAATCAGCAAGCTGATTTGTTGTGTCCACTTTAATCAACTTAATTAGTCCCTTTTCTGAGCAGTCCTTAGAAAATGGTATCTGATTTCTATATGCTTAGTTTTACTATGTTGGACTGGATTAGCAGTGATAAACATAGCAGCTGAATTGTCTATATATATTGGTGTCTGGAGAAAATTGTAACCATAATCAAGTAATTGATTTTGTAACCATAGAACCTGGGAGCAGCCTGCTGAAGCAGCTATGTATTCAGCCTCGGCTGTGGATACTGAAACATTTGTCTGCTTTTTGCACTGCCAAGACACAAGTCTTGGTCCTATAATTGACATCCTCCAGTTGTTGATTTTCTATTATTGTTGCATCCTCCGTAGTCACTATCTGAATAGGAGTAAAGCTTGAAGTCTCCTTCTTTGGGATACCAAAGTCCAAGTGATGGTTTCCCTTTGAGGTATCTGAATATTCTCTTTACTGCATTCAAGTGGACTCCTTTGGTTCTGCTTGATACCTAGCACACACACACATCAAACATTATGTCAGGTCTACTAGCAGTTAAGTACATTAATGATCCTATCATAGATCTATATAATCTTTGATCAATAGACTTCCCTGTTGGATCTGATACAATTTTATCTATAGTAGATGTTGGTGTTTTGCATGACACACAGTCTTCAAGGTTGTATTTCTTCAGTGTTTGAAGGATATACTTTTCTTGATTGATGAAGATGCCATCTGTTTTCTGATGAACTTGTAATCCTAAGAAGAAAGTTAATTCTCCCATTAACTCATCTGAAACTCAGATTGCATTAAGGCTTCAAACTCTTCACAGAGTCTCTTGTTTGTTGATCCAAATATGATGTCATCAACATATACTTGAACAACTAAGAGATCTTGATATTTATGTTTGAGGAAGAGTGTCTGGTCAATTGTTCCTCTCTTGTATCCATGTCTTAGGAGAAACTTGGACAGTGTTTCATACCATTTTCTTGGTGCTTGATGAAGTCCATATAAAACTTTATCAAGCGTGTACACCCTGTGAGGGTAATCAGGATCTTCGAATCCTGGTGGTTGAGAAACATAGACCTCTTCATCAATTTTACCATATAAGAAGGCACACTTTACATCCATTTGGTAAACTGTGAACTTCTTATATGATGCATATGCCAAAAACACTCTTATTGCCTCAATCCTTGCAACTGGTGCAAAGACTTCATCATAGTCTATGCCTTCCTCTTGTGTGTAGCCTTGAGCAATCAGCCTTGCTTTGTTTTTGATTATTATTCCCTGTCATCTAGCTTATTTTTAAATAACCACCTTGTGCCAATGGGATATTGGCCTTCAGGGAGATCAACTAGATTCCACACCTTCTGTTTCCTGAATTGCTGAAGTTCTTCTTGCATTGCTTCAATCCAGCTGTTGTCTTTCAAGGCTTCTGTTATGTTGGGAGGACTACTTATGATAGAAAGCAGGAGAATAGACAAGTGTTTGTAGCTCCCCCTTGTCTTCTGGTAGTTCTGTTATGAAGGTCACCTATCATGTTATCAATTGGGTGATACTTATGTGCTCTAACTGTTGGTACATCATTAACTTGGATGGATGAATCCAGGTTTGTGATGTTGGTTGTTGGAGATGAGGTTAGTTGTGATGGAGGTCAACAAAGTAGTTCATCTCATTTTCTGGTGCAACTGTCTGAGTTTTCGCAGAAACATGTATGCATTCCGGGGTAGTGGACATGTCTTCCGCAGGGACTTGATCAGCTGTAGTTTCAGAGCAAGATATTTCTATGTGTGACAATGGTGTTGAGTGGTTTTCTGATGTGGTTTGATTATTAGGGGATCTCAGTCCATCATCTGCAGGAGTAGGAACATATACGGAAGTAGATGGTACTTCAGCTAATGTGCATGGTGTGAGGTCATCAGAAACATCTTTACTAGTTTGTGCTGATGCATCAGGATCAGTGTTACTTTGGTTCTCCAAGGGAGTGACTCTAGGTGGTCAGCTGTCAATGGTACACCCATATTTGGAGGAACATAAGGTAACATGTATCAGCAGCACCTGTCATGTTAAGATAACCAGAGTTAAATGAGTTAGTTAATGCATCTATATCAAACAGCCAAGATGATCCTTTACTGACTGTGGAAATAAGGATTCATCAAAGGATACATTAGGAGTTTCTTCCACTATGTTATCATGTGGAATATAGACTCTATATGATTTAGATGTTGATGAGTAACCAACAAAGAAACCATCATAGGCTTTTTCAGCAAATTTTCCTAACTGTTCTTTTGTGTAATACAGATACGTGACACCCAAAAGCTTTAAGATATCCTATAAAAGGTTTTCTTTTAAACAGAAGTTCATAGGGTGTTTTATTATATCTTTGACAATCAAAGTTCTGTTTTGAACAGTGCAGGCTGTGTTCACAGCTTCTGCCCAAAATGTTATTGGCAGATGTGAGTCAGCTAGCATTGTTCTTGCTGCTTCAATTAGAGTTCTGTTTCTCCTCTCAGCAACTCCATTCTGTTGAGGAGTTCTTGGAGCACTAAATTGCCTAGCTATGCCTTTATCCCTGCAAAATGAGTCTAAGACATAATTAACAAATTCAGTTCCATTATCACTTCTCAGTATCTTGATTCTTAGATCAATTGATTTTCTATCTTAGTGATGAACTCCATTAAAATTTCTGATGTTTCACTTTTATGTTTTAAGAAAAATACCCAAGTAAATCTAGTGAAATCATCAACAATCACCAAACAGTACTGCCTTTTGCCAATGCTTAACACATTGGTGGGACCAAAAAGATCCATGTGCAGTAACTTTAGTGGTGTTGTGTTTGTGTTAATTGTTTTGGACTTATGTGATACTTTATGTTGTTTGCCTTTATAGCATGATAAACAGTGATTAGAACAGTAATATTCTTTCTTTGGAACACCAATGACTAAGTCATTTTTCACCAATTTATTCATGTTCTTCATGTTGGAATGAGCCATCCTTCTGTGCCAGAGTTGTGCTTCATCTTCTGATGATTTAGAGATCAGGCATGTTTCTTTGCTTGTTAGTGCAGTGTTGTTCATATCCAACACATAGGTGTTACCTTTTCTTGGTGCTTTAAGAAGGATCCAGTCTTCTGGAATTTTGAAACCTGGCTTAAGAATGTAGCAATCAGAGTTATCAAAGAAAGTAGTATAGTGTTGGTCACAGATTTGTGATACACTTAGTAAGTTAAACTGTAAGTTTTCACAAAAGTTAACTTTTTCAAACTTTAAAACTCCATTTGTTACCATTCCTTCACCAGTAATTTTACCTCCCTTCTTATCCCCACCAAATGCTACATATGAAGCATTCTTATGTTTGAAGTCCTGCAAGAGGGTGCAGTCTCCTGTCATATGTCTGGAACAGCCACTGTCAATATACCACTTGTTGTCAGCCCTCCTTGGATGTTCTGTAAACAAAGATGAACTTAGTTAGACTTAGGAGCCCAAGCCTTGCTGGTCTTGGGCTTGACATTGTTATCTAATGTATCAACTTTCTCATGAATAAGACTTGAATTTCTAGATTAGCTGTACAGTCAGTTAATCATTATGTTTAGTTTGGGGTGAGGATGTAATGGTTGATGAGGTTGAGGTGATGTCTTCTTGATTCATACTGACTTGGTTAGTCATTTTTGTTTGAGACTTCTTCTTTAATGTGGATGATGAGAAATTACCAGAAAATGTTTCTGCATCTTTTGCTTTGGACTTAGGCACATCATTGCCTTTGTCAAAGTGATCAAAGAAGTTGTCTTCTTCCTCAAGTGCTACCTTTTTGTGTGGTGCATTCTTTTGCACTTATGATTTCTCCTTCTTATTCTTTAATTGCACCTCAGCAATTTTGTTGTTTTTCTTAGTAACTTTCTGTTCTTGTTGTTGTTTCTTTGGTTTGAATCTCTATCATCTTCAGAAGATTGTGAGTCTGACTCAGAGGTATCTACTTTCTTTGTCTTGACAATCTTGTTTTGTTCTTCTTGTTGAAGTAGCATTCCTTTGTAGTATGGTTGTTTTTGTTGCATATTGCACAGTATTTGTTGAAGTAACAATCTGAAGTCATATGATTATTCATGTTACATATTGAGCAATAGCTGCTGAAGTAGCATTCTTCTGTGCTATGGTTGTGCATGTCACACCATTTACAGTAAACTTCATCTTTACTGTCAGATGCATTCCTTTTCTTTGCCTTCTTCTTGCTCATAAGTTTTTGCTTCTTTAATTCCTTTTCAAATATAGCTGCTGATGAGTCTTTTCCTCTTCCATACATGATATCAAAAGGTTCTTGTGTTGAGTCTTTTGTGTCCTTTTTCTTAGTCTGTTCTGATTTGATTCGCAGATGATCTGCGAAAGTTATGTTCTGTTCTCCTGATCCTCTTTAGCTGACTTTTCTTTATTTAGTTTATTGAATGCAAGTATGCCTTCATTTAATTGCTCAATCCTTGTGTGGATTGTCTTTAGCAGATTTCTTTGTTTTGGTGGATAGGGTAGTTTAAGTTCATTTAGTACCTTTGGAATTGAGTATTCTTTTAACACAGTTTATCCTTACCCAACCCAGCATTATTAGTCTCAGCCTCTTCATCTAAGTCATCACAATTGTCATAATCAAATTTTGATAGCTCGGAGTCTGATGAACTGGATTTAGATGACTCAGTAGTATTAAGTTTATCTGATGACTCAGGTATGAAGTGATTAGATAAACTGTTGGTCATTGACTCAGGTAAAGGAATATAATTGTTGGTAACTGGTGGTGCAACTGCATGAAATCCCAATTCTGACTTGTTCTTAGACTCAATATGAGAGTTTAACAGTTTCTCATACTGTTGTGATGACAATTGGAATTTTTGCAGTTTCACCTCAGTAGATGCATGTTCTGACATAGATTTGGTTAAAGATGTAGTCAGATGCTCAACTTGTGCTTTTAGATTATAATTTTTCAGATACAAGTTTATCTAAATCCTTTTGTAAAGAATTAATTTTGACTTGATAAAGTTTGTGTTCTCTAACATGAGATTCATTTAAGAGTAAGGTTTCTTTTACTTTATCAGCCAATTGTTGAGCATGTGTTCTATATCTTTCTACTTCATCTATGCAAGAAGGGGAACACAACCTTTCTCTTACCTCAGTGGCCATTGAAGGGACTTTATTTTCCATATTAACCATCAAAGCTTGGTTTTCAGCAAGTACTTCCTTCTCATACATGCTCCAATCACAAGTACCATCCTACAAAATAATTAAACCAGTTTCTTTAGTGTTAGAGATACCTGTTGTATTGTTTGGTGGGGATGCATTGGTTAATAGTGGTTGTGTGATACTACTTTGACTAGGCTGTCTTGAGTCAGTTGACTGCTGTTGGCTATTATTGCACTCCCTTGAAAAGTGTCCAAACAAATTGCACTTAAAGCATCTCACTTTGGACTTATCTACACCAATTTTTGTTGTTCTTCCTCCAACAGACAATCCTTTGTTTCTTTTCATGTACATCTTGGCTCTATAGGCAATCATTGCCATTTGCCATTGCAGATCCATCTCTTCCACTTCATCAGGATGAAGTTCTTCTAGATCTTGTTGACAAAAGTGAGCAGGAGTCAAGGTGCTTCCTAGATAAGCCTGAAAGCTTGAGCTAAAAGCTGCAAAGGTAGCTTTCTGTTCTTCAGTCTCCAGAACCGCAGTAATTGGTTCTGTTTGATTGTTATTCTTCTTGCTTTCGGATTCATCAGCCTTTCCTTTTGTCTGTTTGTGCTGATTGCTTTGAGTTATTGATTTTGAAGGCTTTGCTGCGTAGAAACTTGTTTCTCCTTCCTGTTCACCTTCATCACTTGAGTTGTCTTCATCTTCATTACAGATAAATGCACTGCTAGTATTCTTCAGTTCTTTGAATTGATAAGGTGCTATAGGTGCTTTCACACTTTTGTTTCTTGTCTTTTCACCCAGCTCCAATGCTTCTACTTTTGCCACTAGAGTATCTAGACCTATTGTTTTAGATCAATAGTATTTTTAAACATGGACACAGTCTGTGTCCAGTTTTCAGGCAAAGAATGCAGCATCTTTTTATTCAATTCTTCATTGTTGTACTTAAGTTCAAGGATGTTCATCTCTGTAACAAGTTGCATGAATCTATGCAATTGTTGAGGGACTGACTCACCCAGAATATGATGGAATGTTTCATATTGTGCACGGAGAGTATCCTTCTTTATGCTTCTAATCTCGTCACTACCTTCACACAGAGTGTGCAGGATTTTCCATAACGAGTTAGTTGTTTTGTATGATTCACACCTGATCAAGAGTTCTTCAGGCAAAGCCATAGTAAGCATACTATAAGCTTTGATGTCAATCTTGACTCTCTTGGCATCATCAGGTGATAGATTCTTTAAACTGATGGGTTGATTATTATCCTTATAATCCGCTCCTAAGGCAGGTGGGATATAAGGTCCTTCGGTAATCGAAGCCCATAAGTCAGAATCTGTGTAATTAACATGATTCCTGAATCGGATTTTCCAGGTTTTAAAATCAGATTTGTTTTCCAGTTTAGGAGGTTGATAAGCACCACCAACTGAATTACTCATGATAATTAATTTTATTTAGAAAGCAATAATTTTGTTTTAGCAGTAATCGATTAAACAAATCAAAGCTGATAGATCAATTGATCTGGATCAATGAGCACCAAGCTCTGATACCACCTGTGAATCCAAGGATCGTTCAGAAATTATCAGAATTGATTTGAACAAGTATTGATCGCGGAATTATCAATACTTGGTGTTTAATCTATTAATAATACTAAAATTAACCAATCAAACAAATAGAATAAGATAATCAAACGAGAAAACTCAATAATGTTGATCGTAATGCTTTCTTGTTGCTATTGATGTTGCTGATCTTGAATACAATGATTCAGATAATGATTATGATGATTCTAATGATTCTCAACTGTTGTTATGTATGATCTATGTTGTTGATCTCGTATATATATACAGAGATCTAATTCTTTCTATTGCTAGCTATTTTATTGCTATAATTAAGCTAATTAAACTTATCCAAATCCTCGCCATGTTTATCGGCTTAGGAATTTGAGATTTACAACGAATCTAATATGAATAAAGTTGTTGATGTGACATGGAATATTCGCTTGAATAATATGTCTTCCGTCGCATTAATGTTGTTGTTCTGTCACGTTGACTTGTTGACTTGACGTTGACTTCTGGGTTAGTTGGTCTTCATCAGCAATTTACTCTTCCGCAGATAGTCTATCTTTCGCAACAACTATTGTACAGTACTTGTTCTTGTGCTTCCGCAGGAGTTCTTGTCTTCCGTAGCAATCCCTCCTTCATAGCTTGTTCTTTTTCTTGTTTTGCTGAAGTTGGTCTTCCGCAGGAGATCTACGGATGTACACTTCAGTTATGTTCCTCGAACATCTACGGAAGAACAATTTATTCATCCGCAGTTGTTCCAACACTTAGTCAATTTTCCAAATTGACACAGTTTAATGTTTCCTGCACATTCACACATACATTCTGAAATATATTATATCATCGATGAATATACTATGAAGTGCAAATTAAATGTTATTTAATTCATAAACACAATTATAATCAAATATATTCATTTTATATCATCAAGAACAATAATTACAATAATGATTACAAGAGTGATTTTTATCATCTAAACCTATACAAGAGATCTATCCCTAACATGCATTATATAAAGTAAGTTGATACAAGCATAAAGCAAGCTAACATAACCATGAAGTGCACTAAGCGAGGCAAGCTAACACAAGCACAGAGCAAGCTAATATAACCATGCAGTGCACTAAGCAAAGCAAGTTGATACATGCATAGGCAAGACTTGGAAAAGGGGGTAAAGCATATAAAGATCCTTCTTTAACTTTTTAACTTTGATTAATTGCAATAGACATAACTAAGCATGCATCCTTTTGGGTTAGACAGTAGGTTAACATAAAAGAAATGTCCAAGTAAGTAAATATGGGTGATGATATCCAATACGAATGACCACAAATCAATACGGGTGACTCTCAACCAATGCGGATGAGGCTATATCGACCAAGTACTGGATCTGTGCAGATGGTGTAGCTTAATGTGGGTAGGTTAAACAAATGGGGATGAATTGGGTTCAATGCGGGTGACTTTTAAGTTGGCTAAGTATGGTTAATGCGGGTAAAAGCAAATGCGGCTAAATAAACTAATACGGGTAACAGTTCACTCTTCCTTATAAGTATACTTAGAGTTCGCTACGACTGAGTTAACCAAATGCGGGTAATAGTTCGCTCTTCTGCATTGACCATACTTAGACATAGGTCAATGCGGCTGAGTTAACCAAATACGAGTAACACTTCGCTCTTCCGCATTGACCATACTTAGACAGAGGTTATTCGTCTGACTTAACCAAATGTGGTAATAGTTCACTCTTTTTCATTGACTATACTTAGACAGAGGTCAATACGGCTAAGTTAACTAAATGCGGGTAATAGTTCACTCTTCCATATTGACCATACTTAGATAAGGGTCAATGCGGTTGAGTTAACCAAATACGGGTAAAGCTTTTACTCATCTGCATTAGCTATACTTAGACTATAAAGTAGCCAATGCAGATAGTGTTAGAAATAGGTATAACAATACCAGTAGCAGCGGGTTATCTATTACTACTAAAATGGGAATCATGCAGAGTTATACTATTACTTTATTTAAAAACTATTTGAACTTTAACATATAATCTAGGGTTTTTCATGGACTTTGAACAATATCATAAACTGGTAAAAATCAACCTTAGAAATAAATGTGACAACTTTACACTTCAAAACATTCGATCAATACATAAAATTTGTTTAAGCATGCATATCATCTCCTAAAAATTAAAGATCTAGAACTCACCTTGCTAATGTTGAAGAGCAAACCCTAGAAATAAGCTTCAACACCAAGGTCTAAACACTCCTACGTAAAAGTTGGAAACTTATCATGAGATCTCAATTCAAACACACATATGGACGAAGATCTATGCTCGTTGATGATGAAAGAGGCGTAAAGCCTTACCGTTTTCATGTAAACCAAGCTTTCTCTCTCTAAAAATTATATATATATATATTATATATATATATATATATATATATATATATATATATATATATATATATATTATATATTATATATATTATATATATATATATATTTATATATATATATATATATATATATATATATATATATATATATATATATATATATATATATATATATATATATATATATTGAATCAAGAGTTGCATGCAAAGCTTACCAAAATGGGAAAGGGGGCAGCTAAGATCTCTTATATATCGAAACATTAGGGCATTATTTACATTAACCCCCTTGCTCTTTCTTAGTAGTCCTATTTTATTTTAAATATAGTTTGGCCCCTTCTTTCCTCTATTTAAATTTTCGGAATGTTTTACAAAAATATCAGAATCAAACCATAGTCCGGTGGTTTAGCGTAGTTTTTCTCACCATGGTTTCTCGATGCGCAAGTAGCTTGGATTACACCTCTTATCTTGAATATAGTTACACATTAGAGTGGAAGACTATTATAATACATCATAAATAAATTTAAAAACTTTACAACGTCTATGGTCTAATCATAATCATATATAGTTCAGATGCTTTACTATGTAGGTGGTCAAGCTGACGCCCAATTCTCCTCGTCCCCCTTATTCATTAAAGTTCTTTTATCTTCTTGAAATACATGATAAATATTGATCAGCTTATATTGATGAGTTCGTACTTTTGAAAACATTTTATATAATAGTTTAAGCAAAACTATTTGCATCACATAGACATATACAAAACATTGTAATGACAAGCTTCTTAAGTTTAAAAAGTTCAATTAAAATTACACTCAACTTTACTCTTGTTAACGACCCACGAATTGTTAAGTGTTTCATTATGCATAGTTTGTGTCAAACATGGCAAACACTCTGCCACCTCATGTGGACTTAAACTCTGCCATAACTCCGCCAATAGTGAAGCTGTGAGTAGATATAACCAATGCCTAAGTTGCATCAGAAAATCTAATTAATTTACTTAATATGTGATTGATTCTCTTGATTGTTTTGTTTGATTCTTTGAAGCTGTGCTATATACCCTCATTTCCACCTAAGGATTTTCGAATAGCCAGAATCTCAAACACGTTTGGAAAAAGCTCGAATAAGCTCACCTGAAAACAACTAGTTTACAAATTGAGTCAGCTTGGCTCGAAACATTTACAAAACCTTGTCAATTCGGCTCGGCTCATTCAAACTTGCGTTGCCTTGAATTTTTTTAATTATATGTGTGTGTGTATAAGTGCTGTGGTGAATGTTTTTGTTTAATCAATTAGTCAATTTGTAACAATAATAATTATATAAATTTAAGTTTGCATACCTGATTTTAGTCAAAATACCCAATAATATATGCTACCCAGCTGAAACTAAATTTATGGATGTTCAAATATAATAATAACATGTAGGTTGAATCTCGCTCAAAATGAGCTAAAAAAACTTGCTCGTTATCAGCTCAACTCAATTCGAATCGGTTATAAACCAAGCCAAGTCTAGCTCAGCTCGTTTACAAACTTAGTCATCTTAGTTCCGCTCATTTACAAACCAAGTCGAGTTTAAGTTTATGTGTGAAAATGTATATATAAATTAATCATGAAAATGATTTTCAGAAATTAGTTTTAGAAAAGGAATCACCAAGTAAACTTCACACAAGCCCTAAGTGTACCGATCTTGATATTGTAAAGTATAGTTAAGTTTGGATATCAAATCCGTGGACACAACGGGCCACTCTCGATAATAGATTGTTATCGACTCCAACCCTAATTATTAAAGTAACGATTTTTTATAAACTAAAATAACAAAATAAGTTAAGACACTAAGATTGGAAACTAACTTGGACATAAGGTAAACCGGGAATCTAACTAAAACTAAAGAAATCAAATATGTAGAGATGGCTATCTAGGTCCGAAATCCTATTATTGTTTTAATTATTTTGAAAATTATTAATCAAATGATGCCAGATCTAAAAATACGACTAACTCAGGAAACACTTAGATACATTAGAACTCTTTCCGGACTCACTAATTAACCTAAACTCACTTAAGGATTGAGTTAAGCTCCCAAGGATAATGGCATAGATCAACTTTGGTCTCACCAAATACAGAATGCAAAAGTGCCCTGATGTTGTTTCATCTCACGGTCTCAACAAGAAAATACTTCACGGACTGATACTAACAATCATATAGGGTAAAGGGTTAATTCTTTCCATCACTATCTAAGACTCAAAATCACAAGAGTTAAAGATTATAAGGTAACGCTCACTCCTGTGCAACCCTAGACTGATCAAACAATGAACAAAATGAACTCACAATTTATCACATTACAGTCTAAGATTGGTAGGATACTTAATTAGACAAACTCACACGTCTATGCCTATGATTAACTATTCTAGCTCAACCACAAGACAATCACAAACATAAAGTAAGTAACTTTGTAAAAACAGGTTAAATAATACAAAATCAAACAAATAAATCGAGCACGAGGAACAAGCATGCAACTTTATCTCATAAATAGAATTTATTAATAAAATATAGCCAAATGATTAAATATATGAAAAATAGTCAAAAACTTAAACATTCAAACCATAACATAGGTAGTTCAATAGTTTAGCTACTCATTATGTTTGAAATAATACTAAATAAAAAGTAAAAAGAAAATAAATATGAATAAGAAACTAAGCCGGTGAACATGAATACACGTTAACCAGATAATAGATCTTCACTCCATATTGTAGAATTTCTTCATTTAGTGATGCGTGAATATATATATATATATATATATATATATATATATATATATATAGATATATATATATATATATATATATATATATATATATATATATATATATATAATATATATATATATATATTATATATATATATATAAACTAGTTGCAAAAAGGATTTTCACAAATTAATTTAAGTTGGAATTACCTACTAAACTTCACACAATTGGCAAGCTTGTGGTCGTGATACAGTAAAGTACAGGCAAGTCCGGATATCAAATCCGTGGACAGTTTTGGCAACTCTTAATAATAAACCTCGAGAGACTTATAACCTATTTAATCGGATTTATTTAGACAATTATTGATAAACAAAATAAACAATTTAACTAAAATTAATTCCAAACACGACAGTTGAAATAAACAAATTAAGAATTCAAACTTTGGAAATTTAAATACGATCAAATACGTGAAATAACTACCTAGGTAGGAATTCAACTAACATGTAATGACATAAATACAATAAATCGTATAAACATCTCTAAAAATACAAATCTAGGGTTAACTAAGTATATTGCTACTCCTAAAAAAAACCAAAGACACGTGTGAAGACAATATATGTTTATTAAAATGTCTAAATGAAGATCACCCTTATGTTTTCTATCATAGTTTCTTTACAAGTGTATTCTACAACCCTAAGACAAAAGACAACCTAATTAAATTTAATTAACCCTAAAATACTAACACCATGAATGAAAGGCAAAACACGCTCTTGCGAAATCTAAACCAAATAAGCAATGAGTAGGCAGTTTTAAGCAATATCTATCATCTCTAAATTCTAGATAAGGCAGTACATTAAAAATACTATCAAAATCATAGCCAAAACTCCTAAGATTATCTCTAATTAAAGCTTAAAATTAAAAATACAAAATACTTAATTTGAACATGCAAAACCTAATCTAGATGTCAAGCAATCAATGATGATCAAGCATACATGAACATGGCAACAACTTTTAAGCATAAAAAGTACACCTATCTGTATTTAATTGAAAAAGAATAAGTTTTAAGACTAATAAACAAATATACAAAATCAAAACCAAATATTTAGTCAAAACAAATTAATTTTCAACCAAACCTTGATAGTACTAAAAAGTTAGTTACTCATGACGTTGAAAAAACATTAAGAACAATAATGAAGTTGCAAACTTTAGTAACATAAACGAAAGAATCAACAACACAAAGAAAACATAATCAAGAACAAGACGAAACCGAATGATCTACAATGCTTGAATGCTTCAAATCTTGCTCCCGATCTTGCCCTCCGATCTTGCCCTTTGCTTTTAGATTGCTATCTAAACGTACTCAAAGCTCCAAAGTTAAATCCAAAAGAATAATGATTTTTTTACCCTCCTCTTCCGTCGCTTCTTTTTTATCTTTTTTTCTTCAATCTGTCGTCATCTCTTTTTATAAGAGAATAAATTAGATTTCGATTTCCCCCACTTTTATTTTCATCCGTGAAACCTATGTAGAAATGTGGAATGTTATGGCCGAATTCAATAATGTATTTTTCATGTGGGCCAGTTATGACAAATATTAATCAAAACCAACCATAAAGTTTGATTGTCGGTTTTAAATCCATATCGATATGGGCTCTTGGATTGTATTTAAATATCCTTGCACTAACATGAGCCCACCATGATGATTGATTATTTATCCATTTATAGTGATCTAGAGCCTAAAGAAAATTAAGTCACCATCTAAATTAGTTTGAACACAAGATCACGTGGCTTCAAAACATACTACACACGTTTTACATAAAAACTTTTAAGTTTATTCAGCTTATGATTTTAACATCTAAATTCATTTAGGATGACGTTTAGGCTACATCTAAATCCCAACTCATTTCCCTTCTTTTTTAGAATTTATATCCAACATATTGTTAATTCTAACTGATTTTCACCACTCATCGATCTCAAGTTTATTTAAATTATATCATTTTTCCCGAGGTCTCAAATTTCGTTAAAATTTAACGTTAGCTCGTGATCTCTTGAAACCCATAAAATATGAATATGAGCTAATAATGAGTAATATTAATAAAACTAACCAAAAGTTATTTAATTTGTAAGAAATATTTGTATAAATTATATGTAATTTTGACCACATCATTTAGACTTACTCCAATATCACCCACTGCTCTCTTCCCGTCTCCAAAGTCACCTTACGAACTGCCTTTTATCGAATTCCCAAAAACTCCTCGTGTGTATGGCCACCTCTTCTCTGTCGTCATCCCTCTTTTAATATAAATAATAAACTAGTTTTATTCCCCGCGCGCGTTGCGCGAGGATTATTTCTGTTGTTTGTCTGATCCATTGAAAACACGCGCATGATTCTTTTAGCTGTACGTTTGACACATCGAAAATGCGGTTGCATTTGGCAATTACTTTATTTATAAAGGCTTGCATTTGTTAATTGCTTTTTTTATAAAGTCTTACAAGCCGGATTGCAGTTGCAGTTGGTTTAGAGCTTGATGCCTACGTTTTACAAAAGTTTAGACTACTTCTCTTTTCAAATATGAAACAAAGGAGAGTTCTTTGATAGTTTTATGTTCATGGTCAAGCGGGGGCTAGCTGCAAAATGATGGGCGCTACTATAGAAGAGTAGTTGTAGTTTTATATTATGTACGTGCAATAACACCACCAACATTATGTCGTCATTAGACATACATAACAAACATTAGCAGGAATTAATAGTTAATTATCTACAACACCTATAAAAGTGGCGTCATGCGCCATCGGATTTGCCTAACATTGTTGGTTCTAACGTGAATCCAAAAAGGCAACTGGAATAGAAGCTTAACAACCTACCAGCATACCTTACTCATATCAAACCGGACAGATGCCGCTGGACTTCGTTTTGTTCTTGACCTAGCAAATAAATATACAATTGGTGAGTACAATAAGTTAGATGTAAACATATCTACCCAGGTGACGGCATCTCTTGGAGTTGAAATATAAACAAATATACCCGTGTGGGTATTTCCAATATATACACCAAAGTTCACACAGAAAATGGTGTAAAAGAATAATTTTTTTACAATAAATACCACTTTACTCCAACAAACACACCATGTACCTATGCCAAAATTCATGGGTAGTGTCTAATTTATATTATTGTTGTAGTTTATATACATAGTGAGTAAATAAAGATAAAGATTGTGACTTACATGTCCATTTCCACTAACAATGCAACAAACCAGTTCTCAATGGTACACAACATCTAAGATCTAAGAGCATTCACACTAGAATCTTTATATTGATCCATATCTTTAAATTGTATGGAAACTAAATGACTATGTTTCACTCACATTAGAGTTCTTTTTCTTATCCTTTAATCATATATTTTTATGGGTTGCTATAGTAAAACCTTAAATATATGAATCCATGCTTCTCCTGTATCTTTATTTTCTCAACTACTTTCCCTCCTTCCCTCACACATTTCCCCCCATCATTTTGATCAAAAGACCCACACTCCAAATGTATTAGGTTGCAATTGCAGTAGATTAACACATAATTTTCATCATCACATCATCATTCCTTGTGAGTTAGGAGGAGGCGTGATCGTAAGAGTTGAGTTTCACCACTATCGATCTATAATCAGAAAACCAGTCCAGCAACATCGGAGGATGGTTTCACGACTACATCGGTGTTGAGTCTTGCCACTGTCAATCTATAACCGCAAAATCAGGTAAGCATCAACACTGATTGTTGTTCTTCTTGTTTCTAGGGTTTCGTTTAGGATGAAATTGAGGGGTTTGGGATGAAGTTAACGGGTTTTCTTTGGGATGAAATTGAGGGGTTTTCTTTATACATGTAGTACTATGATTATAACTTATGAGTTAAATTGTTAGTTGGGCTTTACACCTTATCCATTTAGTATTACAGAAAATGTATTCTCATGTTATTTGATCTTCTCATCTTTTACCAAAGATGCAACCCTTTTGTACATAATAATTAAAGACCATAATTATGGATATCTTTATATTATGGCAGCTAGTTTCCCGTAGGTAGTGAGATAGATTATCTACCAAATGCTTAAAATTATGTTGTTTTGCTTCCATCAAACGCTTAAAGTTATGTTGTTTTGCTGCTGTTTTTTAATGTTATTTTGCTGTTGTTTTCGTGCTGTATTGCTGCATTCTTTAATGCTATTTTGCTGTTGTGTTTTGTTGCTGTATCATGCTGTTTTGTTGTTGTTTTTATGCTGTTATGCTGCAGTTTTCAATGCTATTTTGATGCTGTTTTTGTGCTGTTTTGCTGCTGTTTTCATGTTGTTTTACTGCAGTTTTAAATGCTATTTTGCTGCTGTTTTCGTGTTGTTTTGCTGCAGATTTAAATGCTATTTTTGGGTTGTGAATGCTCTAAGAGTGATCTTTAATCTTGTATAACTTGTTTCATCTTTTATGAATTGTTAATCAATAGCTTCTCTACTGTTATGAATTGTTTTTAATATAAGCAATATTATTCATAAGTAATGCTTTGTACTAGATTGAAAGTTCAGTCAGATTGCATTTTAGAACTGCAATTATAAGACTACAATTTCAAGTTCTTGCTACCAAATGTCATATTGATAATGTTTGTTATACTTACAGAAGGTTAAGGCTTTCACTTCATATATCACATGGCTTGTGCATTCTTTCGGAAAATGATGACATATGTGTGCTCTGATGATGATAGTGATGTTGCTCTTAATGAAGATGATGATATTCCTCAACATCATAAGTTTATTCGACGTGATCGTAATGAGGGGCACAACCATCTATTTCATGATTACTTTGCAGAAAAACCAATGTATCCCTCAAACCTATTTCGAAGGAGATTTCGGGTGAGTCGTCCTCTATTTCTCCGTACCGTAAACGAGGTCGAGTCTAACGAGCCATACTTTATCCAAAAAAGATAATGCATGTAGACTCGGTTTATCTTCTTTGCAAAAGATAACAACATCACTTAGAATGATGGCGTAACGGGGTTACTGATTATTTTATGGATGAATACATACGTGTAGGTGAAAGCACCGCAATGGAAAGCCCAAAAAAATTCACCAAAACAATAGTAAGTATTTTTTTCAGATGAATAGCTACGATCTCCAAATGCCAATGATATTACACGATTGCTTGCTGTTGCTGAACAACGAGGATTTCCTCTTGGAAGCATTGACTGTATGCATTGGAAGTGGAAAAATTGTCCCTCGGCTTGGAAAGGTATATACTTTGGCATATTCGTGAACCTACTATTATTTTGAAGGCGGTTGCATCATATGATCTTTGGATATGACATGCGTTTTTTAGCATTGCCCGGTTCACATAATGACGTTAATTACCATGCTTATGGTATTTATCCTAAGTGGCAAACTTTTGTGAAGACGATCCCATCACCAAGAGGAAATAAGAATAAAAATTTTGCCAAAGCACAAGAATCGGCAATAAAAGATGTTGAGAGAGCATTTGGTGTCCTCCAACAACGATTTGCAATCATTCGCGGACCTTCTTGAATGTTTCAAGCGAAGGAACTAACAAATATAATGAAAGCATGTGTTATTCTGCATAATATGATCATTGAAGACGAACATGATGACAATGACAATTTTAACTTTGAGTATGATCAATTTGGTGATGATCTCCTTGAATTGTCACGTGATCATACAACTCAATTTATGGACTTCATCCAACGTCATAAACAAATGAGAGATAACTCAGCACATCATCTACTTCAAGAAGTTCTAATTGAACATCAATGGCTACTCTTTTCCCAACAATAAATAAGGCCGCATTATATGGAGCTATTGTTTGTTTGTCATGTCTTACGTTGAAGATGTAAAATGTTTAAATTTTATTGTCTATTAAAACTTAGTTTTGTCTGGCTATTATATGAAACTTATGTAGTGTTATTTTTCATTTTAAACTTTTAACTCGAAACTCAAAAATAATAACTATATAATAAAACTTTTATAAAAATTAAATAAAAATCAATTTTAAAAGAAATAAGATAATAAGACAAAATAGTTGTTAGTTGATATTGTAAAGGAAAGAAAGAGAACGAAATAATAAAAAAAATATAAAGATAAAGAATGAGATGTGAGAATATTTTAGAAATTGGTATATAAATTTAAGGGTTTGTGTTTTTTGGTTAAATTATAAGGATGGAGACAAAATCTCTACTGTGAATGCTCTAAAAGCATCATATAAACATAACTCAGCCCTAAAAGTCTTATAAAAATCTTACGGTGTGAATTTTGTGAAATTACAAAACAATACAACATTAGGTAAGATGACAACATAAAACCTTAATATCAACCGGTATGGTATGATTTTTACACATCCCTCTTTTATGCTCCTTTGGTAAATCACAATTTTTTTAAAGTTTTTCAAGAGTCTATGATATCCAGTACCAAAGAGAAATGCATATTAAAACATATAATATCGCTATATAGATCATAAAAAACTGTAAAATAAAGTAGAAGCTCAATTTAATAGAGCACATAGTAATGCTTTATGCCTTTTGTCATATAAGGAACTGTAAAATAAAGTAGAAGCTCAATTTAATAGAGCACATAGTAATGCTTTATGCCTTTTGTCATTTAAGATCCCGTGCTTTTGTATCTTTGTAGCTTTGTAGATTAGTGAGGGTGGTCATAATTATCTTTTTCTAATAAATTTAAACATAAATTCTTATATGCTAACAATGTCATGATCTTTGTGTCGGTTTTGACTCTTATATTAGGTCCATTCTGTGGAATCCATGATCCAAACTACCATGATTCAAGGTTGAAATGAAGGTAACACAAAGGAATTCTGGATTTATCTTATAAATTGTAGAATGTACTGTACATCGCCTTTATTTGGTACTATTTGTTTTACTATCACATGTAAAGAATAGAACTTGCAAAGCCACTCATTAGGCACTAATAAGGGTTATTCGGTATGTTATATCACAATTGCGAGTGTTCATTGATTATCTAAGATAAAAATCATAGAGCTTTCATTTTCAGCTTATGACGAACACTAATGATCAAATCATATCCACCCTACATATCAATTAGCATAAAACTTGCAAAACGCATCTTACAGCTAGAAAAACAGAAAATGAAAGCATCAACCAGATATGCACTACAAATCAAAAATCAAAATCAAACCTTATTCCATGGTATTTACATGAGGTTCTTTGATCTGCCTCATTTATCGGTCACAATACACAAACCAAATCACACCCAATTTCATCCCGGAGAACCAAACACCTAACAAAATCAAAGCAATATCAATAATGTACAGTCTACTACTAACATTTTCACTCATACTTTAGAACGTCATTGAAAGACAAAAGTCAAGCGAGCACCATAAGAAGCACCTAAAACCGAGAACCATAAAACTAACCTGAATCGGATAGCAGCAGCAGCCACGAACGCATAGGCTCACAAACACAAAAATCAGGACTAAACTATTTAAAGCTAAACCATACACGGTATGCTCAATCAGAGATCATATATGTGTGGTTCGTATAGTGGTTCACATCATCAAAAGCACACTCTCTTCATCTCTGTGTTCTTTCTCATCGTCAATCAATAATAAACGTTGCAGATATTTGTATGAACAATGAAGCATTTTCCAATGTGCATGAGCTAAAGTTACAGATTTAACATGTCTACAAATCGATAGAAATATTAATACCTGTTGCTGGTGCTACAAAATCAAAGAAACACACGAACTAATCGGCTCTGCCTATAAAACTTTGATAGGCTATAGAGGAAATGAAATCTAAAACCCTAATTCTATCAAAATTTATTATATTTACAATTTTAGTCCTACCTCCGCCTTCTCTGCCCATCTCTTCGGATCCACCACCGTCATCACTTTGGCGTCATCGTATAGTATGGTTTCACAATCTTACCTTATAATAATAATAATCTTATAGTGTGAATTGTGGAAGATTGACGGTGGAGAAAAGAGAAGACAACTCTCATGGAAGAGACAAACAGATGACAAAGGAAGATGGTTGAAGACATGTAAGCAAATAAAGACAAGTAATTCTGAAGGCCCCACGTGGTGTACTGTAACCTTACACGCATCAAAAGCTGCCGGCGGAACCATGGCCATTGATCTAGAAACGCAAGGCTCAGATTTTAAGCTTTACTATTCATTCACATGGTTTTTAAACATAAGGATAATTAGTTCTATTTCTCTTGTGTTTCTATTGTGACTCCAATCGGTTGCATTCGGTTTTCTTTAGGCCTATAAATGAACCGAACGAACACGAACATCACATTATCAGACATGATTTTTTGTTCATATTCGTTTATTAAGAAAATAAAAATGTTCATGTTCTTTCATGTTTGTTCGTTAAGAAGCTAAATGAATACTTCACGAATATAAATGAACACAAATGAGCAATAATAAACGAACATAAATGAACCATAATAAACAAATAAATCTGAACACAAAAAACTTTAAATGATCATTTTGGAATTTTTAGTTGTATTAGTGTAAATTGAAATCTCACTAAACTTATAAGTTTCTAGTATAACTTAATACACTTATGTTTCAAATATTAACATATAAGAGCATTCACAGTGGATTGCTTATCTTTATCCATATAATTACACTAAAAATTAATATTCTTTTCTCTTTTTTTTATTAAATAATACTTTTTATACCCTTATTATTATTTTTTCTCTCTTTCCTCCACTCACAACCACTTTCAAAAATATTAAAAATTTATCGAGATTGAACAGTGATTTTTCAAATATACCAATCAACAATAATATTTTCTCTCTTCTTCACTCACAACCACTCAAAATCATTCCATATAACATAGAAAACACACTCGCATCTTTTTAAAGATTCTACTGTGAATGCTCTAATACCCTTTCATTAATATATTATATATAAATAAACAAACATAAATGAACAAACATAAACGAACGTAATGAACGAACATAAATGAACGTTTATGAACGTAAACGAATGAACAAAGCATGTGTTCATGTTTGTTCGTTTAATTAAACGAACACAAAGTTTTTGTTTATGTTTGTTCATTTCCTAAATAAACGAACATAAATGAACTTTCCGCCAAACAGTTCATGAACGTTCGGTTCATTTACAGGTTTAGTTTTCTTTGTGAGCCAATAACAAATTGATGTGGGACCATTTACAATTTAAATTTTGAATATTTATTTTTTTAGTTTATCATTATTTTTAGTTTGTTAGGAATTAGTATAAATATTAGGTTTCATTTGTTATTAGTTTTGTTGATTGAATTTTAATTAAAAACTTGTGTTCTTTGAACCTTTTGATTCGATTTATCTTCTTTGATTATTAATTTCTTATTGAATCATTTGATTGCTACCGAATCTAGCTTTAATGGATGAACACAATTCTCGTTAGCCTTAAATCAACTCCTTGTGAGATGAGGTGCAACATGCAATGAAAAATTACATACATGAAAACAATTCAAATAAGAATTATTATTATTAGTTAACTTATTTTATTAGCCCATAAAATCACTTTTCTATCATCATGTGAGCAACAATTAATTCACATTTGAACTTTAACCCGTAAGATTCGATAACATGCATTGCGCCATAAGGAAATACAATGTGAAACTAACTCAGACGACCACAATGAGTGACCATAACGTAATTTATAACTCTAAGGCTCAAAATAAATCGCTCGCTGTGGCTGCACCCCGAAAAAAATGCCATGTCAAACGATGGGTATTGATTTAAGCGTCATCACGACATCATTGCCTAGCATTTACAACCAACCTAAGTGATATAAAATCACATCGACAGCTGTCTTCTATAGCGTCTTAAATGAGTGCGCACCTCACGCATCATTGACCTCCTCAATCAGTTTCAAAAAATCACTGCGCGACAACATAACATCACCAATGTAAATACTATGGTGTACAGACACTATTAACAGATTAATCAATAGCCATAAGAGATCCAAGTAAGCATCTCAGATGAGTATGAACTCATTATCATAGACCTTCAATAATAAGGAGAGATCTTGAATGAACTTATGCTCATCCTCATCGACTAGATAATACACTGAACACCATCATTGCTTGGTCCAAAATAAGTAAACGCTCACCCCACCCCCCTAAACATTAATAGAAACTGATTGAAGGCAGAAAAATCATAAAGGGGAAACATAAAAGGATCATCAGAAGAAGTAGCAGAGCCGAGCTAAGACAAGGGAGGTCAACGGTCGGAGAGCCCTAAGGTAGCCGATAGCAAGGGCGTTGTTAGGTATTCAAGCGGCGCAGCGGAACCAACACATGAACACGCACAAACGAATATCACGCAGACAAAAAATAAAAGACACAAGGATTTAACGTGGTTCGGTCGGTGTGACCTACGTCCACGGGCTGCAACTAGGGTTTTCTTTATTTGCTTGGTACAAAGATTACAAATACATGACATGGATATATATAGAAACTAATTAGGGTTAAAAACTTAATGAACATAAAAAACTAAACATAGGCCCAAGCCCAAAGCCTTCACAAACTCAACAATCTCCCACTTGAAGGCTTTACGATAAATTCTAGCCCGCCATTCAGGTACAAAGCAACCCAGTCGTCTAGTAACTTCAGTAATCTTCAAACAAGTCTCTCAAGCCTTTAGTTCCCAAAAAAACAAGCTAAGACTTCATCACATCTCCTAGATGTAGCAGCCCCTCATCATTAAGTACCAAAAGGGCCAGTTGAAGCTCCCCCGAGCTCCATCTCAGCCGTGGCTAGTCCCGCTAACGACTCATCCTCTATCTTAACAGATTTAGACATTCTACCAGATTCAAAGATACACCGAGGATCACCGTCACTCTCTAAATTCAGCAAACAATCATCAGGAGAGAATTTTTCAGTCGTAGTCTTTAAAACCCCAACGGTTCTTTGTAACTGTACCCGGAACATGTCCCGTGCTCCCACTATCACCGAATCCCCTGAATGGTTTAGACTTTCGAACTCGTTCACCTAACATCCCAGCTCCAGACTTCACGTTTGCAAAATGAACTCTCTTAGCACCAGATTTAGCTAGCCGGATTTTGTCGTGCTTAACCGGGATGGTCATACATCCCTCAGCGTGTACCTCAACCATATACAATGACCCACGCTTCATATCACGAGCAATAACAAGATTACCATTGATCACCCTCCATTTACCATCACCAAACCTCACTTCCAATCCTTGTTCATCCAGCTAACCAACTAAAATCAATTTCTTCTTCAGCCCCGGAATCACCCTGACATTCTTTAGGTTCCATGTAGTACCAAGTGAAGTAACCAAATCAATATCACCCATGCCCGTTACCTCAAGCATCTCATCATTGGCTAATCGTACCTTTCCAAAATCACCATTTTCAAATTCACCATCATTTCCTGTTGTCCATGGCGTGAAACGAGCCCTTGAATCCATGACCCAAGAGTCTACACTGTTTTCCACACTAAGTATGAATGCATCATCATCAGAAACATCCCCAACAGTAGTGTTTTAATTCTTTCTTATTCGGACATTGACTCTTAATGTGTCCCACCTTGTCACACCCCAACCTTAACGGCGGAAACGTCGAGATGTGAGGGTTAAGATTGTTCACAGCCACATAACACTACCATAAATTTTAAATATAATTATTCATAAGTTGAAATAAACATTACATCCAAATGTCTCAACGAAATAAAGTAAACAATGATCAACTTTCAAGTTTCAAGACATATTATTTATTCATTTTTTTTCCTAGGTCCAAATCCTAAGTGTAAGCATGCTTCAATAGATAATCATCAACCTTGTGCATTTCTTGAAACATGTTAAATATAAAGGGTTAACTTTGAAAGTTGGTGAGTTTCCATGGGTTAGGCTTACATATATTTATAAAAGTTTACAAGTAGCAATTCATGTCAATGGTTACGAATAAAGCAAGTTTATAGATAACATATAGCTACAATCAAACCTTGACAGGTTACAAGTTTACAAGATTGAACGATTAGCTAAGTGTACTTGGTTCCCATAGTGCTCAAGAATACGACACTAGGAGCCGGCAATACCTCGGCTTTAGCACCAAATAGGCTTGTCAGGCTCATAGATCTATGACGTCGCCAGGCTAGCAATAGTTAATGATTGTAAACACATAACGTTCATCATATAAAGCTCACAATATTACAAATAACCATGACGAAAAGTAAAGATGAATTGCATGTGCATTTACAAGTACCAAGATGTTTACAAGTGCAAGTTTATAAAGTTAACATGTCTCACCCCAAAAAGTGTGAAATAAAGTGAAAGAGGGGCATGAAAACTCACATGATAAAAGTTGGTGTTAAAGGTAGTAACAAGTAATTAAGTGGTGCTCCAACGATTTCTTTTACAAGATACCTGAACGTATATATTTCAAGATTAAGTCTAAAGATAAGTTTAACGATTCATACGTGAACTAGGGTTTCAAGTGGAGTTTGGGGTTTTTAGAAATAAGGTTAACTATGAAAATCATATATATATATTTTTTAATCCAATGAAAGAAAAATACAAGTTAGGTAATTTTATATGGAGAGAAAATAAAATCATTTATAATAATTTGTAAAGTTGAATTATATAATGTAAATAAATTTTATAATTATCATGATTAAACTATTATTAAAGGTAACGTGTTAACCAATAATAATTTAGTGATTTAAACTATTATTTAAAGTTTATTTTTATAAAAATAAACTAAGTATAACATTTGTTAAAAATATTTTATAAAAATATTAAAGTATTTAAAGTAATAAATTTACAGAAAACATTTAGGTGACTTTAAAAATAAATAAAGTTTACAAAACCGATTTTTATATTTTTTAGAAATCTTCTATAATTTTTTTAAAGGCTGAAAAGCCCCAAAAAAATAATTGAGGGTGCCCAGGTTCGAACCCGGGACCCCAAGGTTGACAGGGGGTGCGGTTACCATTAGGCTGGGCGCCTATGCCTGCCAAGAAAATGGTTTTTAATTGTTAAAACCATTAACTACTCGAAACCCCCAAATTCCATGAACCCTAACTTCGGATTTCATCAAATTGATCGATAATTCGCATGTTTCAACCGAATTAAACTTAGGGCTTTTGTTTGTAATGATCATACGAACATGCTAATATGTATATTTACCCGGATCGAAGTCGAATCGATGATGAGCAAGACGAAGAACAAGTCGTGGCTATGTCGAGATTGGTTCAGGTTGCAAATGATGTTAATAATCAAATTAGTTGCACAGATAGCTTCTACTGGTCTCGATGATTGAAAGCCCTTTATCAATTTCACTTAAGAACGATCGAGGGTTGAAGAACACTACGGTTGCAGGTCGCGATGAAGAGGATGATCGAATGTGATGTTCGTGTGAGTTTCAGATGAAGTTGAGATTGATAGTAGCTTAGGTTTAGTTAAACGTTCGATTATGATACATTTAATTTGATTATTATTGAGTTTTAATGTTCGAACGGCTCTATGATTAAAAGCTTTGGTTACTCGGATTGTTTTGGGGTCCATAACCGTTGTTTAACTCAATTAAAGGTCATAATTGTGTTCGAATCATATTCACGAACCGGTTAGGGGCGTTTGGGGTTCGAATTTGAAAGAAAGAGTGAGTTTCGAACCTTGCCGGAGTCGGCCGGAGGGGGGCCGGTGGTTGGCCGCCGAAATCACGGGGAAAAGATGGGAGCGGGTTTGGGTTTTGGATATTTACAGCTTTAGTCCCTGCGGTTTTCAACTTAATATTTTATGTACAAAACTTCTATTTTAAGTTTGCAAATTGTCTTAAAGGCCCCCTAACTTAATTAAACTTTAAGTTTTAAACATTTTAAACTTGTTAATTATTTAACTTTTATAAATTATTATTTCTATTATTATTATTATTATTTTTATTATCATAACTTGATGTTTAAGTTTTATAATAATAAACACAAGTTGTAATTACCATTATTATTATTATTACTTAATAAATTAGTTTATTAACTTCTAAATTAACTAAGAAACAAGCATAAACAAGCCCTCAAAGTTTCATAAATGACATAAATAGTCCTTACAAGAACAAAATAAGGGTAACTTTAATTTAATGAAAACACGAAAGGTTACACACCTCATTGTAGCTCCAACACTTCACATTCTTCCTAGGTTTAGATGAACTCCTTCCCCGACTCCCATTGTTCCTGTTATTACCTCGACCCCTGCCAACATTTAGTAGTTCATTATTAGATGATTCACCCGAGTTCCTTCTTCTGACTTCCTCACCCATAATTAGATCTCGAATACCATTTAGAGTGAAACCCTTAGTCCCCACAAAACTTAAAATTGCAGTCACAGTTCCAGACCAACTATCAGGCAGAGACAACAACAACAGTAGAGGCTGAACTTCATCATTAAACTTAATTCCAACAGATACAAGTCTTTAATATTGAATTTAGATTGTTAATGTGAGTAATCACAGAGCTTCCTTCTTTCATCCTTGTGTTCACCAGCTCCCGAATCAAGAACACCTTATTCGCCGCAGACAGTTTCTCATACATATTTGACAAAGCAGTTATCATACCACGAGCCGTGGTTTCCTTAATGACATTAAAAGCAACATTTTTCGTCAAAATGTAATAACTACACGAGCCTTTTTGTCCTTTGATTCCCAATCAGCTTGTTTTATTTCCTCAGATTTTTCTTCTAGTACCATATCCAAGTCCTTTTGACATAATAATGCTTCTATTTCATTTTCCACCAACTAAAATTAGAACCGTTAAATTTTTCGATCACAACCTTCCCGTCTTCAGCTATCTCAAATAGCAAACAAGAAGCAAATCAAAACAGTGAACAGACACAGCAATGTCACAGGCCTGAACTTGATGGTTGTTCTACTGAACACTGTCAATTAACCAATTTGCTCCTATTTCTGTAACACCCAGCCTCTCATACCACAGCCAATACGCCCAAAACGCGTTGGTGATATTAGAGGCAGGACATTCCTTATGAACCAGGAATCTCTCCTGTCCACGACCGATGTGGGATTCGCCTAGGGTGTTACAAACACCCCCCCTTTTGGACTCATCGTCCTCGATGAGGTTTGCCCCACCATCCTATCTTTGGATGTGGGATTTGCCTAATGTGTCCCTCTGAACACCCCCGGGGACTCACCATCATTGATGAGGTTTGCCCCACCATCCCGAACTGCACATGAGTGGCTCTAATACCATTCTGTAACACTCAGCCTCTCATACCACTAATATTATCCGCTTCGCCCACAAGGTGCTCACGGATTTGCTTTTGGTTGCCTGGGTGAAAACTTTCCAGGGAGGTCACCCATCCCTGGATTGCTGCCACCTGGGTGTATTGGTTGTGGATGAGAGGAGAACTCCACAGTTAAGCGTGCCCAGGTGGTAGCAATCCAGGGATGGGTGACCTCCCTGGGAAGTTTTCACCCAGGCAACCAAAAGCAAATCCGTGAGCTCCTCGTGGGCGAAGCTGTCAATATTGGTGGTATGAGAGGCTGGGTGTTACAGAAATGAAATAGAGTATGGGCAGACATACAAACCATTCATCAGAGTCCTAAATGGAATGGTGTGCAACCATCCATCAGGAAATAACAGGACTAACCTAGGATCGATCCATACGCCTCTGAGGAGTAATAATATAACAGGACGGCCAACATAAATTCAGAGTCCTCTTTAGAGACTCCGTGATCTCAGCTCACCGTCATGGTTGGTGCCACGTTATTGATGCCACAATAACGTGTCTTGGTCACCCCCAAGATAGGGAGAGCTCGGGTAACAGAGTGCAAAAACATAGACAAATCTAAACTCGTTCGTACTTTTCTTTCACTAAACATGGTTCCCCCAAACAGTTGATAATAACCGGTCAAAACTAATTGAAACTTGAAAACATAAAACCCTAACCTTTACCTGACGAATCCAAGAGTTCTTCACCAAACTTTAATCGGCGGCTTCAAAGAGTTTAACTTGGTACTTTTTTTTCTTTTGTTGATAAAAACGATAAACAAGACCTGATAACTTACTGATCTCGATTATCTTCTCTTTGTTAATTTCTGACAAACAAAATTAATTGTTTTTCTCGTTGATCAAAACAAACACCAAATAAATAGTCACGTGACTATCTTTTATTCATATAACAAAAAAAACAATTAATGTTGACTTTTGTGAACAAAACTTTGACAGGAACAAAAAAAAAGGATTTATGGCGGCTAGGTGGTGTTTATGTAAAATACGATACCTAGACAATATAGGATCTCCTTTTTTCTTTTGAACTTCAATCGAACAACAACTTTAAATGAGAATTCCAAGATAGTGAACCAACCTTTCGTGATCGTTTCTTCAGTGTATTTCGTGTGTACAACGAGCCAAAGCTCTGATACCACTTGTTAGGTATTCAAGTGGCACAGGGGAACCAATACATGAACACGCACAAATGAATATCACGCAGACAGAAAATAAAAGGCACAAGAATTTAATGTTGTTCGGTCGGTGTGACCTACGTCCACGGGCTGCAACTAGGGTTTTCTTTATTTGCTCAGTACAAATATTACAAATACATGACATGGATATATATAGAAACTAATTAGGGTTAACAACAAACATGAAAACTAAACATGGGCCCAAGCCCAAAGCCTTCACAAACCCAACAGGCGTCACAACACTACCTAACCCCAATCTCTAACAACCATCAATAAACAAGAACGACAATCACAATGATGTTGAACAGGAACGACAATCACAATGATGTTGTTTGTCGTTACGTGATGGTTGTGGTGGTTGTGGTGATGGTGGTTGTTGCATGTGGTTAGGGAAGTGTTCAAATAAAAAGCGTTGCAAACATAAAAAATGTAATAAGTTATTTCAACCATCAATATTCTTAATTTATGGATGAGATTAAATTGTAGGAAAGAAGTTTGTTAGCGGGTATTTTAGACATGACGTAAAAATTACATTAGAATAACGATCGTTTTTTAATCTTTAAAATGAATACAACATCGTTATATAAAAACATAATATTTTTTTACGTTCTTAAGCGTATACGATTTCTACTCATTGTTATGTTTTAATGGAGTTTATTATGTCATTTTGTTAGTTATTATGCTTTTTTTAATAATATTATGTTATTGTGAATTCTAAAAAAATATAATGGTGGAATAGCACTATTGTGTTTCTAGTATGTATAATGTCTAATGCATTAAAAATAATGTAAAAAAACAAAAATGATATAAAACATTTGCTTGTCATTGTGTTATCGTAAACAATATGAGTGTAATAACACATTAATTAATAAGATCATTGTGTAACTTTAATTGTAAAATACAATGATAAGATAACAATAAGTTTATGTAATAAATAAAAAACAAAAAAATATATCTTATTCTTTATTTAGCTTGTCATTATGTTATCTTGAATATTATAAGTTTTAAAAAACACACTGATAGATAATATCATTATGTACTTTTAGTTGTAAAATAAAAGGATTAGATAACAAGATTATATAATATATAATGATAAAATGACTCATCATAATTTATGTTTGTCATTGTGTTATACTAAATATTATTAGTTTTGAAAAACACATTAATAAATAACATCATTGAAAACACAATGATAAAAATAATATAAAATAATTTAAAATGTTAAAAATAATGATAAAAAATGTTTGACACAATAAACTAATATTTGACATAATAACATGATGTATTATCATTCACTTTAAAATAATAAAAAACACATGTCAAACTCAAAAAAAATTTAAAACTTTTTAGATAAAATAATATTTTTACTATAACATTACCATAATTATTATCATTATAATTCTCATTATTATTATTTTTATCAGTATCTTATCACTATTATAGTAACCAAGTTCTTACATTGTCTCAATTAAATCATGAATTTTTTTGTTTCATCTATATCAAGTTTCAAGTAATGTTGTAATCCTAGGTCTTTACATATTAAACAAGTTACCATAATGATTTGACGTTTCATTTTTTTTCTTTATTTGAAAATGCTGACAGGGAATTAACATCTTTTTATATATTTTTTAAATTTAACTAGGTGTTTCTATCGACACGTGTTGCGCGTCTGATGAGCCGGGCTCAAAATAATCGTTCCAGCAGTGACAACAAAAGATGCTTGAGACCGGAGACGATGTCGGAGGCGATGCTAGAACCCCGCCAGCGTCACCATTAAAGAAGACAAAAATTCCTAAAAGAGGAACTAAGGAGGAGAAAAACCCCCGAATTTACCGCTATCAACCAACAGATCCAACAACAATGCCCTCATCCACATAAAAATGGTGTTGTCTCAGATGATGAACGTATGTTTATCATCATTGACACAGGAACCCCGAAAGAGTTTTGGTCAGAGACCTCATCAAGACATCCAGATGTAAAATCCAAGTTACAGTAACCAAAAATCATCATCAACACAACCCAATACGTAATACATCAAACAACAATACCCTCAGCAACAGAAAAAATGATGCTCAAAACCCAGAAAACAAAACAAAACAAACATTTGTCATCTATTCAAAATGACACAACAACAAAGAAGGTTATCTTGTGAACAAACAAAGGACCTCGCTGGCAACATAGTGGAACAAGAAGAAGAAGGCTGATCAGAGACTCAACCGTCACCATCACCATCGCACACTCAGAACTGCATGTGTGAAAGTGAAAAGAAGATATTTAAAGGAGAATGTACAGCTTCCCTACCTTGTACCAGATGCAACAAAAGTTGTATTCCACTATTCATTCCGTTCATCAATTAATAGATAGATTAATTTTTAAGTTCTCTTTCTTTAGGAGGTGTTTGGGAATGTTTTTAAAAAACATTTTTTAACTTATTGGCTTGTCAAATTACTTAATAAGTTAGTATAGAATGACTTATTAATTTATTTTTCTTACAACCATCAAATTATCAAACATTATAATATGACATTTTAACTTTTTAAAAGTTAATAAGTTAAAAAAAAAAAAACAAAACACTCCCAAACACCCACTTAATCTCCTTCAAAAATCCCCTCTCCTTTCTTCTTCGTTGCCCTTCTTTTTAGTCACTAAATCTTGATTACCAGAGGTAGCTCTCCATTCCGTTGGGTGGCTCAAGCTATGGCGACGATTAGATGGTGGAGTAGCTCATACTACATGTTTCAATTGATAGTTTCTAGCGTCGTGTGTTCGTATTTTAAAATGAAAATACATGTGATATAGGTTAGTTTTTACACAATGAAAATACCTTTGATATTGGTTTTCACAATCTGTCAACCCAAATAACATTTGATATCACAAATAGGAAGTGGTTACGTTCCGTGACAATCACGGTTATAAGCAAAACAACTAGCACTTGTCCTATGGAAAAGGACAAAAGACACCACTCAAATTTCGACACAAGACAACTTAGTCAAACTATTGAGATCGATGTTTAATATCTCCCATTTAATGACACAGTTGAACCATGTTTAAGGTTTATATTACAAGATTGGTCTTAAGTTTTAAGAAATTATAAACTTGGTTTTAATAGTTTGCTAAATCGTACCACAAGTGGCCGTGCAACAGATTAACGTTAGCTGTTTGTGTTAAATATTTAAAAATGACCATTTTACTACTATTTGTTGGAGATAATCCCGATCGTAAAGGAGCTCGATCGGATAGAGTAGGAGTTTAAAATTTGTAATTTAAATTCCTTGTTCATAGGGCTAAGATTGAGTCCTAGTATGAGTCTGAAGTTGCAGATCTCATAGGTTATAAATATCGAGTTCATGATATTGTAACTATATCGGTTTTCTTTGAGTTAATGAAGTTTTTCCAGATCGAGTTATGATCTAACAGTTTGTGCTTGATTTGCTTTGATTCCAATATTCTTCAATTGGTATCAGAGCACAAGGCTCACGATCACAGAACAATCTTTCGCTATATTAACAAATCAAGCAATGACAACTCCTTCTACTGCAGTTGTTATACCAAAAGAAAACAGCATGGTTCCACTGCATTGCCCAATGTTGACCACTGTTAATTATACGACATGGGCAATCAGAATGAAAGCTGTTTTCAACGTTCACGGTCTTTGGGAAGCTGTTGAGCCAAGCGCAGGAGCGGAAGTCGACGAGAAAAAGAATAACATGGCGATCGCTTTGTTGTTTCAATCCATACCTGAGGAGCAGGTTCTGCAAGTAGCCCAACATGACAAAGCCAAGAACATATGGCAGGCAATAAAGGCTCGATACATTGGAGCAGATCGGGTCAAGCATGCAAGAATCCAAACTCTAACTACTGAGTTTGAGGCGATAAATATGAAGGATACCGAAACCATCGATGATTATACCGGAAGGTTGTCCGGGATTATCTCGAAGTTTACAGCGCTTGGTTCTGCAATAGAAGAGTCAAAAGTGGTCCGAAAGTTCTTGACGGGGATGCCCAAGAGATTCATAAGCATTGTAGCCTCCCTAGAGCAGATGGTTGACCTTAACACTCTAAAGTTTGAAGAAACAGTGGGAAGACTCAAAGCTTATGAGGAGAGGATTAAAAGTGTTGAGGAAGAGACAGAAACAAACAGCAAACTACTTTTCAATCAAAGTAGCATGACTGGTAAATCCAAATTAGGAGGCACAACTGACTCGAACCGGGGAAACGGGCGTACACACACTCGTGGTAAAGGTCGAGGACGGGGTCGAGGATAGAGTCGCGGTCAGTACCAAGTCAGGGAAGACAGAGGAAACTCTCAAAACCGGAACGAAGAACGTGGAAAAGGACGAGATAAGGCGAAGATCCAATGTTTCAGATGTGACCAATATGGTCACTATGCTTCAAATTGTCCTGACCAAAGACAAAATATGAATGAAGCAAATTTAGCAGACACTGAAGAAGCAGATCCTGCTGTGTTTATGATCGTGACCTCGCAGGAACATGTCCTCTTGAATGAAGATAGCATTCTACCAAAGAGATACGAATTGGATTCAAAAGAAGATAGGCTATGGTATCTCGATAACGGAGCAAGTAATCACATGACGGGTAAGTGATCATACTTCTATGAACTTAATGAAAATATCACAGGTAGAGTAAGATTTGGAGATGGATCCTTATTGAAATAAAAGGAAGGGGATCAGTTCTTACACAAGGCAGGAATGGTGAACATAAGCTAGTCACAGATGTATATTATATACCAAACTTAACATGCAATATATTAAGTCTGGGACATGCAACAGAAAGCGGTTGTGAGGTGCTAATGAAGAATAATGCTTTGTACGTGTATGACAAAACAAGGAGGCTTCTCATGAAGGTTCTCAGATCAAAGAACAGATTATATAAAATCAACTTAACCATTGGAATGCCTGCCTGTTTGCAAACACGAATAGAAGAGTCCTCATGGTTATGGCATGCGAGACTAGGACACCTAAACTTTGACAAAATGAAGACTCTAACCACAAAGAACATGGTATGTGGTGTTCCTCCAAAAACTCATCCACCAAATCTATGTGATGCATGTCTAATAGGCTAACATTCAAGAAAGCCCTTCCCAAACCAAGCAAAATACAGAGTAACTGTGACAACTCACCAGAAACTCACTAGATTTCGATTAATTTGTGCCAATGCAGTAGACCAGTGATGGAACACTCACCATATAACGCAATTTTTGGGACGAAAATTCTTTCAACATGGGGATAATGTGACATCCGGTAATTTTCCGTTACCAAACTCCGTTAGTTCCGTTAAGTCTTGCATACACGTGTCGTGAGCACACACTCGTTGTTGTTTAACGTTGGTGACTTAATAATAATTAATAATGTTAAACTGATAATAATTTAGTTAATGATGTGATTATTAAGTGGTGTTTATATGTTTACGTGATTTAAATATTTAATTGTGAATTTTATCGCGTAACGTGGAAACGTGTGTGTTTAATCCGTATGTTTTGTATTTAGTAAAGGTAAAAGCATACAATTGTTATTATTAGTTCATATGTTTATTATATTAGTTAAAAACATTTTAAAAGAGTATTTAAAAGCCTAATTTTTATAAAATACAAATTATAAGGGTTAGAAGGGTAATTAACATAAGTTAATTAAACAAAATCAAAAACCCTAATTCCCTAACCATAATCGGCCGCGACCTCACTCCCTCTCCATCTCCCTTTGCGATTTTCGGCCAAGAACATCAACAAAGCATCGGATTAAGTGTTGCAATACGTTAGAATCTTCAATTCCAAGCCAATACACGTTTAAAGGTTGGATTGTTATATGTTTTTGATGGTTTTTACTTATGGCCGAAACCCTAGGTTCGAATTTAGGTGTTGAATGTTGATTCTTGATTGTTTGATGATGTTAATATGTTAGTTTGATTGTATAGACGTTAGTTAACGTTGATTATGCAAGAAAGTTGCGATTTTGATGCGTTGTTCATAAGTTACTTATAATAGTAACTTTATTTGCATGAATGCTATGATTTGATGATGAATTGATGTTGTTAATGTGTTTATGATGATAATTGGGTGTTAGATTGATGATATTGATGCTAGAAACCTAAGAACGAATGTTGTAGTTCATAGGTTACTAAAAGTAGAAACTTTTGTTCATGAGGATTGATAAATTGTGATGATTGGATGTTGTTGATCATGTTTAGATGTTAACATGAGTTTGAATTGGTATATTGTTAATGAATTCATGAATGTATTGGGTGCTTTGATGAGTTTGAATTGGTATATTGTTAATGAATTCATGAATTCATGTAGCACATTTTGGTTGATGTGGACTCTATGGAATAATGTGATGATTGTTATACACGCGTGCGAATCTGAGGCCCCTACTTAGTAGGATTGGCAGGGTTTAGGGTGTGAAGTTGTGAGTGACTTCATATGGCATGCTGTGCATGATTTGATTCTATGTATGATGCATTGGTTGTGTTGTAACTATGTTGAACATGATAATTGTTTGAGATTCACATGACTTGTATGGGAAATCTAGTTGTATGATGATCTAGTTAGTACATGTGATTAATGAAGTGTCATATGTGATCAGTTTGTATGTTAATCATGTGTGATGTACTGTTATGCTTGTTTGAATGGAATTTCACCTATAATGTCACCAACGGGTCAAACGGGTCAACTGGGTCAATTGGTGTTACTTTTTATAAAACCTTGAGTTCTTTGGTTTGTAGAGCACTTAGGGTTTCATTATGATTTTATGTACACGTACTTATGTACTCATGTGTTCTAGGTGACCTCTGAGGGCTGTTTATCCACTCTTTCTTGTCAAGTTAAGCCTTAAGTAATTTCTTAGCATCAGGTGAGTTCATGCCCCACACTTTTTACATACTCTCTTTTGGGGGAGATAGCATACCATTTTTACAAACGCTTTATTTATATGAGTTGTGTGTAGTATAATATAGTGCTGTTACCATGGAAAGTCCTCACACTTTGGATTGTTAATAATAATATTAGCGGGAAATTTTTGGGTAGTACTACTGGGTCTGACGAGCCCCACCTGTGCGACTCGAGGTCAAAACGAACATTGTCACGACTTGGTATGTCGTGGCAGGAGGCAACAAACGTAACACAGTAAGCTTCAATCGTGAAATCGCTATGATTATTACTATTTGTTTATAGACTAGCTATCTATTACAATACACTTCTTATATTGTGCAACTGTTATTATTTATGTTTAACGCAAACTCTTAAACTCACCAACCGTTGTGTTGACTCTTTAGTATGCTATTCTCATGTTAAGGTTGTCATTGCCTAGGAGCACGTGCACGGGTCAGCATCATTGTAGTTGTCAGCATGATTTAAACTTGTTTTGGTTTGGTTATTAAACATTTAAGTAATTGTTGGTATTACTTTGGGCGCGTGTGTTTGCGTATTTTACATTATATTGTTTTTCTTTGGTCTTTCTGGTTTATTAAACGCTTCCGCATATTTTAAAGTTAAACTCTGATTTTGAATGTTTGTTCACATAGAGTCGTTCTGAGTAACTAATGACTGAGATCCTGGTATGTCACACGCCTCGCGGTAAAACCCGCACGTGGATTTTGAGGGTGTGACAGATTGGTATCCGAGCCATTGGTTATAGGGAACTAGGTTGCATACACACGCTAGACTATAACCGAACAGTTGTTAGTTACTTGTCACTTATTTCCTTACTGTATACTCATTGGCATACACAACACGTACTTCGCAGCATGGCATTGTCATCCAGAAATTTAGGCAAGAGACCTGCACGATCTGAGTCACCTCCTACTTCTCCCGTACCTGATAGGAGATTTAACTAGCCCCGACATCCTTATCCTCCTGGCGAGATAGACTGGGATCAACCTTTCATACCTCCTGAGCTCGATCCTCCGCGGAACTAGAATTTCTACCCCACCTACATAAACCGTATGGCTTATAGAGAGCGTGTACCACCAGTAGCCCCTACTCGATCTAGGACTAGGTCATCGACAGCCTCTGCATTGCCTACTCTTCCTATCTTGGACATCCCTCTCGAGCAGGCGTTTGCAGCTTTGGTAGCCACTCTAGACACGGAGCGACAGCGGATTAGAGGACTCACTGATGAGAACTCTTCCTTACGATCTGAGATGCATCAGTTGCGCTACCAGGTAGAGACACTTCAGTAGCGACTCTCGATGGCCATTGGTGGACATCATACCCTGGCAGGCAATGTTGTAGCACTTACTGGGCGCATGGACGCGCAAGATCACCATAACATAGTGATCGATGATAGGTTTGCTGATTTAGAGGCACAACTGGCAGCACTTCAGGTTGCTGAAGCTCCTGCACCTTTGGTGGACCCTGATGAGGAAGAACCAGAAGAAGATCCGAAGGAAGAACTGGATGAAGTCCAGAAGTTGGAGGCTTTTTGGCAATTAAAGATGGAAGGAATCTGAGATCGAGGTTTACACCATGAGGTCTCAGGAGTTGGCAACGCTTTGCCCAGGCATGATCGACACGCCGGTTAAGCGGATGAGCTTTATCTACGTGGTTTGGTTTTGGAGATACAGAGCATGGTGACTGCTGAAAACCTCCCTACTATTCAACAGGTGATCTGACTAGCCCACAAACTTACTGATCAAGTAGTAGAGCAAGGCAAACTACCCAAGCGGGGCGTTGTGGCAAGCGTGCCCGATAATAAACGCAAGTGGGACAGCCCAGGCAACAAGGGATCATCATCCTCCAGCAACTAGCAACAACAACAGCAGCAGCAGGTACAACAGCAGCAGCAACCTCCCCAGCAACAAAGGAGGTTTGATAACAACCAAAATTTCAATCTGTCATCCTCGGCATAGCAGGGACAAGGAGGCTATGTGGGGAAAAGTCCCAAGTGCAATCGATGCAACTACTATCACACCGGCAGGTGTGATAACTTCCGATGCCAACGCTGTGGTAAAGTTGGGCATGCAGCGAAGGACTGCCGGGGTGAACTGATGAAGAAGCCTCAACAATCACAAGAAACTCCGAAAGGTTGTTTCGAGTGCGGAAAAGAAGGTCATTACAGGCGCAATTGTCCACAGCTTAGGAGGAATGGTAATGGCAGCAACAACAATGGCAACAATAGCAACAATAACAGCGGCAACAACAACAACAATGGTAATGGCAACAACAATGGAGGAAATAGCAACAATGGAGCCAAAGGAAGAGCCTTCATCATTGGCTCAGGTGAGGCTCTAAACGATCCTACAACAGTAACTGGTAAATTTTCGGTTAATGGTCGTTTTGCTACCGTATTATTTGATACTGGAGCTGACAGAAGCTTTATTTCCACTAAGTTTAGTAGTCTTTTAAGTGATATGCCATCAACATTAGAATCTAAGTACACCGTAGAGTTAGCTGACGGTAAACAGATTCACGTGACACATATCCTTAAAGGCTGCAAGATAGAACTTGCTGGTCATACCTTCGACATAGATCTCATGCCTATCACACTTGGGAGCTTCGATGTAGTAGTTGGTATGGATTGGCTTTCTGATAAGCAAGCGGAAGTCATATGTCACGAGAAGGTTATACGGATTCCTAACGGTGTAGAAATTCTCTCGGTTAAAGGTGATAGGAGTGGTGCAGTGATGGGCATCATCTCCTTCATGAAGGCACAGAAGTTGTTACACAAAGGTCGACTAGCCATATTGGCACTTGTCACTGACAAACAGACAGAGGAAAAGAAGATAGAGGATATCCCCGTAGTTCGCGAGTTTCCCAAGGTGTTTCCGGAAGACCTGCTTGGATTACCGCCTCATCGTCAAGTTGAATTCCAAATTGAGTTGACTCCAGGAGCCGCTCCGATTGCGAGAGCACCTTACCGGTTAGCTCCGAACGAACTGCAGGAATTATCCGCCCAACTACAAGAGCTGTTGGATAAAGGGTTTATCCGACCCAGTTCATTACCCTGGGGCGCGCCAGTTCTATTTGTCAAGAAGAAGGATGGTATATTTTGAATGTGCATTGACTATAGCGAACTGAACAAAGTCACGATTAAGAATAGATATCCCTTACCTCGTATAGATGATTTGTTTGATCAACTGCAAGGATCAAGCTATTATTCTAAGATTGATCTGAAGTCTGGGTATCATCAGCTGAGAGTTCGAGAGGAGGATATCTCAAAGACTGCTTTTCGTACACGTTACGGTCACTACGAGTTCTTAGTCATGCGATTCGGGTTGACGAATGCACCAGCGGTATTCATGGACCTTATGAATTGTGTGTGCAAACCCTATCTTGATCAGTTTGTTCTTGTCTTTATCGATGACATATTGATCTTCTCAAGGACTGAGGAAGAACATGGAGAGCACTTACGTTTAATCTTGGAATTACTTAGAAAAGAACAACTGTACGCCAAATTTTCTAAGTGTGATTTCTGGATGCGCGAAGTGCAATTCTTAGGTCATATTGTCAACAAGAAAGGAATACATGTTGATCCTGTAAAGATTAAAGCGATAAAGAATTGGTCTGTTCCTAAGACACCAAGTGAGATATGATAATTCCTTGGATTAGCGGGATATTATCGACGGTTCATCGAAGGATTCTCTAAGATTGCACAACCTCTCACAGCCTTGACTCATAAGGGAACGACGTACAAATGGGGCGAGAGTCAGGAATCTACTTTCCAGTTGCTGAAACAAAAATTGTGTAGCGCACCAATATTAGCATTACTAGATGGAAGTGATGATTTTGTAGTCTATTGTGACGCTTTCATTCAAGGACTTGGGTGTGTATTGATGCAACGGGATAAGGTAATAACTTACGCCTCTAGACAACTAAAGGTTCATGAGAAGAACTATACCACCCATGACTTGGAGCTGGGTGCGGTAGTTTTTGCCTTAAAGATCTGGAGACACTACTTGTACGGTACCAAATGCACTATTTACACCGATCACAAGAGTCTTCAGCACATCTTTGAGCAAAAGGAATTGAACATGAGGCAAAGATGTTGGGTAGAGCTACTGAACGACTATGATTGTGCCATCAGATATCATCCGGGGAAAGCAAATGTAGTCACTGACGCGCTGAGTAGGAAAGAAACTGCTAAGCCTCGACGTGTGCGAGATTTGCAACTTAGCATTAGCACACAGTTACCTGAACAAATCCGAGAGGCTCAGATAGAAGCTTTGATAGCAGAAAACATTGGGTCTAAATCGTTAAGGGGAATGGAAAAACAATTGGAAGTAAAAGTGGATGAAATTCGTTACTTCATGGATAGACTTTGGGTACCTCTACACGGAAATTTGAGAGACTTGGTCATGAGTGAGGCACACGAGTCTAAGTACTCTATACATCCTGGATCTGACAAGATGTATCATGATCTGAAGGCGCACTATTCGTGGCCTAATATGAAAGCGGATGTAGCTACCTACATGAGTAAGTGTCTGACCTGCTCAAAGGTAAAAGTGGAGTATCAGAAACCATCTGGGTTGTTGCAACAGCCTGAGATTCCTATGTGGAAGTGGGAACAGATCTCAATGGATTTCATTACCAAGCTACCCCGAACTTCTACTGGTTGCGACACAATATGGGTTATCGTGGATAGATTAACAAAGTCTGCTCATTTCCTAGCGATAAAGGAAACAGACAAGATGGAGAAATTAACCCAATTTTATTTGAAGGAGATAGTGTCAATACATGGTGTACCGGTTTCAATCATTTCAGACCGCGATGCTCGTTTCACATCGCACTTCTGGCAGTCGTTGTAGAAATCTTTAGGTACGTGATTGGATATGAGTACTGCTTATCATCCACAGACTAATGGTCAAAGCGAGCATACTATACAGACTTTGGAGGACATGTTACGTGCTTGTGTGATTGACTTCAGAAATAACTGGGAAGCTCACCTACCATTGGTGGAATTTTCTTACAACAACAGTTATCACACTAGCATAAAGGCGGCACCTTTTAAAGCTTTGTATGGGTGAAAATGTAGATCACCAGTTTGTTGGGCTGAAATTGGTGATAGCCAGCTAACAGGTCCTGAGTTATACACGAGACCACTGAAAAGATTGTACAAATAAGGAACTGTATGGCTGCAGCGCGCAACAGACAGAAAAGCTATGCAGATAAGCGACAGAAACCTCTAGAGTTCCAGATTGGTGACAAAGTCTTATTGAAAGTCTCACCGTGAAAAGGCGTGATTCGGTTTGGTAAGCGAGGAAAGCTAAATCCGAGATATGTTGGACCATTTAAGATATTGGAGAGAATAGGTCCAGTGGCCTATCGATTAGCCCTACCTGATTCGCTAAGTGGAATCCATGATGTATTCCATGTTTCAAATCTGAAGAAGTGCTTAACGGATGAAACGATGATCGTACCGCTGGAAGAAGTTCAAGTAGACGAACAACTACGCTTCATTGAGGAACCAGTCGAAGTGATGGATCGTGAGGTGAAGACACTTAAGCAAAGCAAGATACCCATTGTCAAAGTTCGATGGAACTCGAGACGTGGACCAGAATTCACGTGGGAGTGTGAGGACCAAATGAAGCTTAATTATCCTCAGCTATTCGAAAAGACGATGTCAGCCGGAGAAGGTATTGATTTAAATTTCGGGATGAAATTTCTTTCAACATGGGGATGATGTGACAACTCACCCGAAACTCACTCGATTTCGATTAATTTGTGCCAATGCAGTAGACCAGTGATGGAACACTCACCATATAACTCAATTTTTGAGACGAAAATTCTTTCAACATGGGGATAATATGACATCCGGTAATTTTCCGTTACCAAACTCCGTTAGTTCCGTTAAGTCTTGCATACACGTGTCGTGAGCACACACTCGTTGTTGTTTAACGTTGGTGACTTAATAATAATTAATAATGTTAAATTGATAATAATTTAGTTAATGATGTGATTATTAAGTGGTGTTTATATGTTTACGTGATTTAAATATTTAATTGTGAATTTTATCGCGTAACGTGGAAACGTGTGTGTTTAATCCGTATGTTTTGTATTTAGTAAAGGTAAAAGCATATAATTGTTATTATTAGTTCATATGTTTTTATATTAGTTAAAAAAAATTTAAAAGAGTATTTAAAAGCCTAATTTTTATAAAATACAAATTATAAGGGTTAGAAGGGTAATTAACATAAGTTAATTAAACAAAATCAAAAACCCTAATTCCGTAACCATAATCGGCCGCGACCTCACTCCCTCTCCCTCTCCCTTTGTGATTTTCGGCCAAGAACATCAACAAAGCATCGGATTTAATCGATTTCAAGTGTTGCAATACGTTAGAATCTTCAATTCCAAGCCAATACACGTTTAAAGGTTGGATTTTTATATGTTTTTGATGGTTTTTACTTATGGCCGAAACCCTAGGTTCGAATTTGGGTGTTGAATGTCGATTCTTGATTGTTTGATGATGTTAATGTGTTAGTTAGATTGTATAGACGTTAGTTAACGTTGATTATGCAAGAAAGTTGCGATTTTGATGCGTTGTTCATAAGTTACTTATAATAGTAACTTTATTTGTATGAATGCTATGATTTGATGATGAATTGATGTTGTTAATGTGTTTATGCTGATAATTGGGTGTTAGATTGATGATATTGATGCTAGAAACCTAAGAACGAATGTTGTAGTTCATAGGTTACTAAAAGTAGAAACTTTTGTTCATGAGGATTGATAAATTGTGATGATTGGATGTTGTTGATCATGTTTAGATGTTAACATGAGTTTGAATTGGTATATTGTTAATGAATTCATGAATGTATTGGGTGCTTTGATAGATTTTAGGATGTGCTTTCCCAAAAGGGAAACTTTGATAGATTCATGGAATTTCACCTATAATGTCACCAACGGGTCAACTGGGTCAATGTGTCTTACTTTTTATAAAACCTTAAGTTCTTTGGTTTGTAGAGCACTTAGGGTTTCATTATGATTTTGTGTACACGTACTTATGTACTCATGTGTTCTAGGTGACCTCTGAGGGTTGTCTATCCACTCTTTCTTGTCAAGTTAAGCCTTAAGTAATTTCTTACGCGCATCAGGTGAGTTCATGCCCCACACTTTTTACATACTCTCTTTTGGGGGAGATAGCATACCGTTTTTACAAACGTTTTATTTATATGAGTTGTGTATAGTATAATATAGTGTTTATTACCATGGAAAGTCCTCACACTTTCGGATTGTTAATAATGATATTAGCGGGAAATTTTTGGGTAGTACTACTGGGTCTGACGAGCCCCACCTGTGCGACTCGAGGTCAAACGGGTGCAATTTTGTCCTAACGAACATTGTCACGACCTGTCATGTCGTGGCAGGAGGCAACAAACGCTACACAGTCAGCTTCAATCGCGAAATCGCTATGATTATTACTATTTGTTTATAGACTAGCTATCTATTACAATACACTTCTTATATTGTGCAACTGTTATTTATTTATGTTTAACGCAAACTCTTAAACTAACCAACCGTTGTGTTGACTCTTTAGTATGCTATTCTCATGTTAAGGTTGCCATTGCCTAGGAGCACGTGCACGGGTCATCATCATTGTAGTTGTCAGCATGATTGAAACTTGTTTTGGTTTGGTTATTAAAAATTTAAGTAATTGTTGGTATTACTTTGGGCGTGTGTGTTTGCGTATTTTACATTATATTGTTTTACTTTGGTCTTTCTGGTTTATTAAATGCTTCCGCATATTTTAAAGTTAAACTCTAATTTTGAATGTTTGTTCATATGGAGTCGTTCTGAGTAACTAATGATTGAGATCCTGGTATGTCACACGCCTCGCGGTAAAACCCCGTACGTGGATTTTGAGGCTGTGACAGTAACAATGCCACTAGAGTTGATCCACGGGGACTTGTGTGGGCCAATCTCTCTGTCTACACCAGCAGGTAACAGGTATTTGTTCCTGTTGGTGGATGAACACAGTCAGTACATGTAGGGATATCTACTTAAAAGGAAGGATGAAGCACTTGAAGCCTTCAAGAAATTCAAGTCAATGGACGAGGTTGAAAGTGGTCTCAAGATTAAAACCTTCCGAACAGATAGGGGGGGGCGAGTTCACTTCAAAAGACTTCACAAATTTTTGTGAAACACACGGTATGACCCGACAATACACTGCTCCCTACTCCCCTCAACAAAATGGGGTTGTAGAGAGGAGAAATAGATCAATCATCGGAACAGTGAGAATTTTGTTGCATGCTATGGAAATCCCACAAGAATTTTGGGGTGAAGGAGCTCGACATGCAATTTACATGTTGAATCGAGTACCTACAAAATCTCTCACAAACATCACACCATATGAAGCATACAAAGGTAGAAAACTGAATCTTGATCATCTTAAAGTGTTTGGGTGCTTTGCATATGCTAAAGAACCATCAAACCTGGTGTTCAAGCTTGACAACCGAAGTCGGTCTATGATACATCTCGGAATCAAACCTGGAAGTAAAGCTTACAGATTGTATGATCCCAACAAGAAGAAAATTTCTGTCAGCAGGAATGTAAAGTTTAATGAAAGCCAGAAGTGGGACTGGAACAGAAGTGAAACCGATGATCATGATAAAGAATTCTTCATTATAAACACAGGGCTGCACAATGAAGATAATATGATTGAAGATGGGGTTGGATCACTCGGGTCACAACTGAACCCAGAATGTCAATCCAATCCAAGTGGGCAGGTGGCCCAATCTAGCGATCAAGATAAGGAACAAAACAACACAGGCCAAACTGGTCCATCTGACCCAGAACGCGTTAATGAACTTGATCAAGATGTAGTAAACTCACAACCTAATAATTTAAGAAGATCAACAAGGCAACATGTGTTACCCATAAAGTTGAATGACTATGTTCTCAATAGTCAGACTCATCATTCTCGAGAAGAAGAAGCAGATCAAGATCTTCTACTCGCACAAGAAGGGGAACCAACTTGGTATGAAGAAGCTGTAAGAAACCCTCAATGGAGGAAGGCTATGGAGTATGAAATAGCCTCTATTGAAAAGAATCAAACTTGGATACTTTCCAAACTTCTAAAGAATCAAAGAACCATTGGGTTGAAGTGGGTTTACCACATTAAAAGGGATGCAGATGGGAAAGTAGCAAAGTATAAGGCCCGACTCGTTGCAAAAGGTTATGTACAACAACCGGGTATAGACTTCAACGAAGTTTTTGCTCCGGCAGCTCATATTGAAACAGTAAGGTTGCTACTCTCTTTAGCAGCTTTTGAGGGGTGGGAAGTACACCACCTCGAAGTCAAAACAGCCTTTTTAAATGGCGAGTTAAATGAGACAGTATTTGTTACTCAACCTGAAGGTTTCATTAAAGAAGGCCGTGAAGACAAGGTGTACAGGCAATTAAAAGCTTTGTATGGACTCCGGCAAGCACCACGAGCTTGGAATACAAAGCTTGATGGAACCTTGAAACAGTTTGGGTTTGAAAAATGTCCTAAAGAGCAAGCTATATATCGAAAATTCACCAAGAACAATCTGCTGATTGTTGGGACCTATGTTGATGATCTAATTGTAACCGGCTCAAGCAAAGACGAGATCATTAACTTTAAGAAACAAATGGAAACTCAGTTTGAGATGAGCGACCTAGGAAAGATGTCCTTCTACCTTGGCATTGAGGTAAAACAAGATGAAAGTGGAATCTTTATAAAACAGGAGAGATATGCCTTAAAGGTTCTTAAGGAAACAGGAATGGCAGCTTGCAACAGCTTTAAGTGTCCATTATAAAGATTTCAAAAGATGAGAAGGGAGTTAAGATTGATCCGACTACTTATACACGTATCATCGGGTGTCTCTGATACCTTCTACATACATGACCTGATCTATCATTCTCTGTTAGTCTAGCTAGTCGCTACATGCAAACACCTAGGGAGTCACATATGCAGCTTGTAAAACAAATTTTAAGATACTTGAAGGGGACGATAAATTATGGAGTGAAGTACCGAAGAGGAGGAAGTGGAAAATTGTTAGGATATGGCGACAGTATTCACAGAGCTGATCCCGATGATGGCAAGAGCACTACAGGAATGGTTTTCTATCTATGTGGATCACCGATCACTTGGGTAACTCAGAAACAAGCAACGGTGGCCTTGTCATCATGTGAAGCTGAGTTTATGGCTGCAGCTGCCGCTGCGTGTCAGGCTCTTTGGCTACGAGGGGTGCTAAGTGAGGTGACAGGGAAGCAGTCTCAAAAGGTCACCATTCGTGTTGATAATCAATCAGCAATTTCCCTTGTTAAGAATCTCGTATTTCTAAGTAAACACATTGATACTCGATACCATTTCATACGCGAGAATGTCGAAAAGGAGCTGGTACAAATAGAGTATGTTCAAGGTCAAAATCAGAAAGCTGATATACTCACAAAACCGTTACCAAGACTGAAGTTCAAAGAGATGCAAAGTAAACTTGGAGTTGAAGACTTGAAACAATCGAGATTAGTGGGGTGATTGTTGGAGATAATCCTGATCGTAAAGGAGCTCGATCGGATAGAGTAGGAGTTTAAAATTTGTAATTTAAATTCCTTGTTCATAGGGCTAAGATTGAGTCCTAGTATGAGTCTGAAGTTGCAGATATCATAGGTTATAAATATCGAGTTCATGATATTGTAACTATATCGGTTTTCTTTGAGTTAATGAAGTTTTTCCAGATCGAGTTATGATCTAACAGTTTGTGCTTGATTTGCTTTGATTCCAATATTCTTCACTATTGCTATTGCTCCCGCCTCTGCCGCTCCCTACTACGATGATTTTCGCACTGGGATTCATCTTTATTTTATCAATTGATTCCATCTTCCATTCATTAGTTGAACTTGAAGCCTTAATTCTATCTTCAAACAAATCATCTTCAAGAATCCATACTCACCTTCATCCAAATCATAAATCAACGGATATGAAACAAGAAAGGAGGGAACCAAAAAATTATGGTGCGATGAAGATGGTGGCTATCGACGGTGGTGGTGGAGTGTGACGGTGGTGGTGGTGCTAATGGTGGGGTGGAGATGCCGATGATCAAAGTCGTTGTGTATATTATTATTTTGTTATTTGTTATATATTATTATATCACACATTATGTTTTTTTATTTTTTTAATATAAAGACGTTTTTGATATTTCACATCAACTTAATTGGAAAAACTAGCGTAAGTCCATGCCAATGACCACCGACGTTATGATTTGGCAAACAGTTGAAATTATGTCAATAATTTTTCATGGTTTGGGACTAATCATGTAACATGAACATATCACATGAACCAACCGTGTAATAGTTCTAATTATTAAGACATAAAATGTCAAAACTGGTTGTTTTATTATTAAACTTTATCACATTAACATGAGCATTAAAGGACTTTTGACCGCTTTAGTACATTAATTTATATAAAAAGTTTCTTTTTAGAAAAGTAGTTATACAATCATACTTCTAAACTATATCAACTTATAATATATCTTATCTTAAAATTTAAACCTTAAAACATTGGTCTTTTTTAAATGATATATAACTTTTAGCACTAGTGTACCAACTCAAGTGACTTATATTTATAAAGGGGCAATTGCATATATATTCCTCTAAAGTTATGAAATTACATATTTTCTCAAAGCATACTTAAAAGACATTGTACTTATGCATTGAAAACTTATGTTTTGAAGAAATATATAATTTCAAGGGTGGAGAGGGGGATATATGTAATTCTCCGAAATGTATGAAAATACTTATGAGTTATATTAATAAAAATCCCACTTGAAAGTTATTTGACAATTAAAATCGTAGTAATTATATTCATATGAAAGCGTATAAATCAGGTGAATATTTAGGATAGTAATTTAGAAGCATAAAAAAGTGAAATTTCTTGTAATTAAGATTCTAAAGTCTAAACGTACATTTTCCCCCACAATATATATTTTAGTTTTAAAATATGATTCATATTCTTTAACAATAATAATAGAATTATGGTTATTTTTACTCATATTTAAAACTCATGACGATGAACAATATCATACAATTTGTTTCAGCCGCAAGGTACTAGCCGGTCTTAGAGCATTCACACTAGCATCTCCATCCCTATCAGTATATTTATACTAAAAATACTATTTTTTTATTTTCAATTAAATAATAATACTTTTTATATATTTATTATTATTTTTTCACTTTACTTCACTCACAACAATTTTTAAAAATATTAAAAATTTATGGATCCCATAAATTTTTACTCACAATCATCACTCACTAAGAAAATCTAGGATAAATGCTCTTATAGTATTGTCACTTTGATAGGGTTACTTGTTGTATACTCACAGCCAACTTTTATACCACCTTTACCTTTTTTTTTGTAAATGATATATTTAAAACAATAGAAAGGAATGCGGTAAGTGTGTGTGTTTCGGACGAAGGCCATGGCCACCACCTCCACAAGGTTTTCTGTCGTCATTAAGTTTATAATTATACATATTTCTAATTTAGAATTATCATTGGTATGTGTTACTAATATTTGTATTATTACTGTATCATTATTATTATTATATTACTAGTATTTCATTATAACTGTTATTATTATACTTATTTTATAGTTGTAATTATTATTGCTTCTAATAATGTTAGTAGTATTATTATCGATTAATTTTTATCACTATTATATAACTATACAGTTACAAACTGTCTAATGTAAAATACTCGATTTGACTTTATTTGGTCTCTTGCCTTTGCTCTAAGGTGTTATATGTTTTCTGTTTAGTTTTATATTGAGTTGTTTGCTTTGGTGTACGGTAGTTCTTTAGTATTGGTTGCTATTGGAGGGTTTCAGTGTTTGACCCTCATTTTGGGCATTTTTTTTCTTATGTCACCACTTGAAATTATAACACTACCCTTATGTCTTTTTTTACATCTTCTAGCGCTATGTAATTGTTAATGTCTTGATACGAGCTCTCTTCTCTACGTCGCACCTCTACAACTCTTTCAGATTGATTATTAGGGTTCGTTTTATTCTTCTGCTTATGAATTCAAATTCTGTTACTAAGGGGTTAGGGTTGCGAATACACTTGAGATGTTGACCGACGATCTGATTCCAATCAATAAAAGTTCAATTCCCACACTCCCATTACATGCGTACAATTTGTATCTTACTTGTACTCTTACATTTTTTAGTTTGTTCATCTTTTGTTGGCTGAAATTGGTTGTAAGCTTGCTTGGATTATGTTGACAACAAAACAAGGTTTAGTCATTTCTTTGTTTTACATAGGTACAATTTACTTATATATTCTTGCATTTAGCAGCATATCTAAGACTAAGTTTTTACATCTTTTGTTTTTACGCTAAAAATTTACTAGCCCCGTCATGTAACGCAAGGTGTCGATGCTAATTGTCTTCATTATCATGAGTTGAAAAAATATATTAAACACTCAAATATATATTATTTCTTTCATGTATATTGAAAAGCGTAAATAACACAATAAAAGTACATAATATAATATAAAAGCATCTCGAGGGTGTTTATAGATGGATGTCACGTTGGTGTTGTCTGGTATGATCGCAAGAATACAAACAGATGGATCGAGTACCATCCCTCTCCTAATCTCCCCCTTTCGTTCCCCTCACACAATCTTCAACCGTGGGTGTTCGTGTGCACATATGTCTAGCTTCTCTGTTTCAGCCACAAATGGGTTCAAAAACGATCTATTGATGATGCTCTAGATCTATTTTATATGATACTAAATAATTTCAATATATAAAGGTTTAAAACAATCTTTATATTTATGAACCGAAGAATTTAACAATCTTATAATATCCTCACCGTTATTGACAGTAAATACAAAAGTGTGTAGTTGGCGTATTCGTTTTTGCCAACTTAACTAAAAATATTTTTGTTTCATATCATCGCATCCATCATTATCTTCTTCATTTATTATTTTCTTTTACCATCCAAAATATTCAACTTGTAACTTGGAATTCAATTTCCTTTTAAAGTCTTCAAACATGGGCGGATATCTCGATCGATGTTCCAATTTTTTCCTATATAAACCATGTTATTCTTAATTAAATCATACGTTGTACTTGTTTTAGATCAATCATAAGGTTCTTTTTTTTTTAATTAAATGGCTGATATTATGAGTGACTTAGAGGCCGAATACACTTACGCACTGCAACTCGTTTCCTCCATAGCATTGCCAATGGTGTTGTTGAACGCAATCAAGTTAAAGGTCCTCGAGACTATAGCCGAGGCAGGCCCAAACACCGGACTCTCGGCTCATGAGATTGCAACTCGCTTGTCGATCTCAAATGATGATGCCCCTAACAAGCTCGACCGTATGCTTCAGTTACTAGCGAGCTACTCAGTTGTCACATGCACCCAAGGGGAGCATGAATCTAAGCCGGTTAGAGTGTATGGACTCGCGCCTGTTGCCAAACACTTTATCCAGAATGAGGATGGAGTGTCGTTTGGTCCGATGATGGATTTGCAGCAAGATGAGGTGACCATCAAGAGCTGGTACGTTTAAAATTTTCTTATTCAGAAACCAAACACTAGCGCGCCGTAAGCGTCACAAATTCTTAAGTTTCACAATAACATGTTGTTAATTTACAACTACAAGTTATTTTAAGGTTGTTTTTTTTTCTGCTTATTCAATTCTTATTTACTTTTATTTTTTATATATAAAAAAAGGTTTAAACTTAAGGATTCGATAGTTGAAGGGGGCACTCCACTTGATAAGGTTACAGGAATGAAAGCATACGAATATATGGCAACTGATCCTCGGTTCACCGGGGTTTTCAACAAGGCCATGAAAGATACTTCTACTATTTTAATAAAGGAAATGCTCAAACATTACGATGGCTTCAACAATGTCAAAACTTTGGTTGATGTCGGAGGGGGTCTCGGAGGAAACCTCTATATGATTGTATCCAAACATAAACACATTAAAGGCATCAACTTTGATCTACCTAACGTGATACGTCGTGCACCACAATTTCCTGGTCGATCTGCGTGTTCTTTTTCATATATGCAAAAACATGATTATACTTGTAATCTCATGTTTTTGTTTTTTGTTTTATAAATTTCAGGTGTAGAACATATTGCAGGGGATATGTTTGATAGTGTTCCTCAAGGTGATGCTATTTTTCTCAAGGTAATCTTGCTCATAACACATATATATCTATGCTTTCAGTTATATGTTTTTACATATAGTTAAATTCATAAGTTGTAATACGTGTTATTATAATGCAGTGGATCGTGCATGGTTTTGATGATGATGACTGCATAAAGTTCTTGAACAACTGCTACAAGGCTTTACCAGATGATGGGAAGGTAATTATAGTTGAAAAGGTTATTCATTTTCTACCGGATACAAGTTATTCTTCTACAAAAGTTGACACCCATCTTGATGCACTCATGTTGACTTTAACACATGGAGGAAAGGAGCGCACAGAAGAAGAGTTTCTAACGTTGGCTATAGAGTCAGGGTTTAGTGGTATGAGAAAGAAGTGTTTCACATGCACCTTTTGGGTCATCGAATTCTATAAGTAGAACAATATTAAACTAGCTATAATACTACGCGTGAAACTTTCAAATGGATTGATGAATGTTTAATAAGTTATCCACCATACAATTATGTAATCGCTTTCTATGAGAAATAAATACAAGTATTCACGTCATTGTTGTATCTTTTTGCTTCTCACTTGTGGGGTAGTGCTTACCTCTTACAAGTCAAACATACCAATCCGTGATTGACGTTTATAATAGACTTCCACCAACTTATATTATTTGTTTTTTTACTAAATAATCTTTGATATATGATTCAAAGGCTACTAAAGAAAATTATGTATTCTTAAGGTTAAAAAGTGAAGAGAGAGAAGTGGGTTGGTATCCCGTTGATGGCACGTCGAACCGTGTAATAACTATGAATCCATAAATTTAATTTTAAATATTTTCTTTAAAAATAAATTGTTACAATGAGTCCAAAACTGACTTGAATCCTTTGTTCGAGTAGTAAACACTAAAGAAATCAGTGGTAGTTAAGTCAGTCAACGAGAGAGACCAAAACTTATTTTGCTTACAATAAATGATGTATATTTCATTTGCCATTTTAGTTTATATCATTGTATTTTTATTTTCATTTTTATTTTTTGAAGGCAAATGTACGAGATTAGAAGGATGTGTTATTTTGATTTGTCTCACTTATCTGTTTCCCAGTTAGAACCGCACTTTCAACCGACTTAGAATGAAACCCACAATTAGAAAAATCCCTTGGCTCATCTATTAGTAATTTTGCTTATAGTGATACTCGAACCCAAAATCTCCCTATTTTGTATTGTTTTGCATACCTCGTCTTAACCACTTGGGTATTATCATTGTAAAGTTTTGGCATAATGATGGCTAACAAACATATCAGCATGCTAAATCAATCTACTGTATTCAATCACGTCTCAGATGGCAGTGTGTCACGATGTCATTTTATAGCGAATGTGATAGAATACACAGAAAGATACTCTCTTGTAGAATATTATAATATAAATAAATAAATAAATATATATATATATATATATATATATATATATATATATATATATATATATATATACGCACACACACGGAATAATCTATAGTAGTAAAATGTTTTATGTACCTGCAAAGCTCAATGAGGATAACATTCAACACAACAACACAAGTTTATAAGAAAAAAGAGAGCCTTCGGTGTCATTTAAGCTTGATGAATAATAGTACGAGGTTTAACAAGAGCTTGGAGCTTGAAAGAATTAATGATATGATATATGCATGCTTTACAATGCATAATTGACGGTAAAAGTTGTCTCGTTTGTCGTAAGTAACTAGTCAGGTAATTATAATGATGAAAATCCATCACACTATTATACAAGAGCAACAGTGAAATTTGAATTACCCAAAAAAAATTCAACAATCTACATGATAAATTAAATCATCTATCAACTTTAATATTTTTATGTTTTGCAATAGTTAAAGTTATATATTATTTAATCATGTTTTTGTCAATGTACTGTCTTTCTTATTTTGCAATCTTTAATTATATAGCAGTTATTCTATATATATTATAAAGCTATGTCGATAAAGACAGTTTTTTTTTTTTTGTGTTTTGTGAATTGTCCACCCAAGTTTACTTATTTACATAAAGCCCCTACACATGTTATAGAGAGACTTTTGCACATAGCTTTTATCATCTCACGCAAACCAACACTACCAATATCATCTACTAAGTTCTTACTTGTTGTTCCTTTGATTCCGGCCACATTTATAACAAGTTCACGGTGATTAAACTAATACACGGCAACGACTAGTTGTTACTTAAAGAAGTATCACGATTATAATTAAGTTTCTTCAGTGTTTCACTTAGTCACTCAAATTGTTCTAATAACAAAAACCACTCAAGTAAAATTATTGTTCCAATTTTATGTAATACTTTTATAAATGTTAAAAAAATTAAGTGATCTATATCTGTATGAAAGACATATCAAAATTGGGTGATTATTTTTTTCAATTTTAACCTAAAGTGGAGGTAAAAATGAATATAACTAAGAAAAACCGAAGTTCCTTGTGATTTGGTCACATTTTCCATTTTCATCTAAAAATAATCTAGTTTACTCCATGTAATTCTTCAAACATATTTTTGCTTACAAATCGTAAGTTAACTCATAAGTAAAATATGTATGTATATATTCTACAAGAATCTAGTTCTTTAGCAAGATCACATGAACAACACAATATATTAATGTGATATAACATATCAACCCATTACACGAATCAGTCACTTTTGCTTGTAGATGCCTTTGTATCTTGATGTATAGTTGCAATCCACTGACTTCCTGAAGTCAAACATGCACATATTGAGTAAATTCATAAGAATTAATACTTAATTAACATACGAGATTTCATGAACAGATTTTACAGCTGATTGCTTTGCTTCTGATTTTGGGCAACCATTATGTTATATAAAACATGATTAAAACTAATATCTAAAAAAAAGATAGCCCCAGTTGCCCTACAAAAATTAAATATTATTAGTAAAAAGTATTCATAACAATCACTTGTTACATACTGCTTTAAATGAAGGGCATAACATTAATTGTTAGATATTTGCTCCAGAAAAGTGTTTGCAACATGTTATGAAGTCTATTCATTACAAAAAAACCAGTTTTACTATTCTTTTCAATCTGAGATCACTGTTGGGTTAATCGTTTATTTATCGGTTCGGGTAAGGGTTTTGAAATAATATTAATTACCTATGATTTTATTAGTTAGTTTGCATGGAATAAAACTAAACCCATAATGGTTCACGTGGGTTTGGATTAAAAGCATAGATAAATTTTTAGTTTAACTTGGTGATAGTTTGACTGATTTGCAAGGAAATGTACGTTGGTGGTGCATCTGTGAAGAGAGGTTTAGTAGCTTTTACCGAATCTTTAGGTTGAATTAGTCTTATATTTGTTCACTTATGCATGTGTAAGGCTATAAATAGCCATATTCTTATTGATTAAAGTACATCTTTTCCATTTTAGTTACTTATCTTTTTGCAAGTTTCGAACACCGACTTTCTTTAATATTTAAGAGTTTCAAAGTAAACATAAATTTAGTTCAAAAAGCAAGAGCACTTCATTGTTTTTGTATTTGTTGAAAAATACTCAGTAGTTAAATATGGAGGTCTAGAGAGTGTAATTATGAAAGTAGAAAACATTCCTCTCACCCAAAACCCCAAGAAGTTGACAATAGTAAGTTTTTTTATTTTTTTTTAAAGGCAAATGTGCGACCTTGCTTCGAAAAATATGTGTTATCTTAATCGGGCACACTTATTCGTTTCCCAGCAGGGATCGCACCCCTAACCCCCTCAGGAAGAAACGCATTGTTAAAAAAACCTCCTGGCTCAACTCTGAGCAAAACTCTGAGCATTTTGCTCAGAGTTGACGATAGTAAGTCTCACAATGAATGTTCATTGGATAAATTAATTCAGACTCATATTCCATAAGCATTGAATTTAAATAATATAATAATATAAAGTAAATATATAAATAAGAAAAGAGCTATTACCCTAGTCATTAGCTTCCATTACTGAAGCCAATTAGAACTCCTACATCATTAATAAAAAATTTAAAAATATACTGAAAAATAATATACTTACAGGAGATTTAAAGGTTTCTTAAAGATGATGAATGGATGAAAAGAGATATAATATAGTAATCAGAAGAGTGATCTGGAAACTGTTGTGGAGAAAACTTTTGTATCCTTTAAATTAAAAGACCAGCAAAATATGTTTACTGCTTAAAGGGAGAATCATCAATTAGTTAATGGTGTAAAGATGTAGAAGTGCTACAAGAAACATAATAATAAATTAAAATAGCCAAGCAGTTGGTAAAAGCTTTAGTGGTTATGCAGAATTGAAACTAACTTACCGGTGTAAGTTTTAGAGTCTAACAAGTGACAACAATCAACAATCAACAATCAACACAAAATTCCTTCTACAAAACCATTGAACATAAATCAGAAATCCAATATCCAAACTCCAAATCTTAATAAAAATAAAATTGAAATCCAAATCGTAATGGTTGGCGACTTTTGTTAAAAATAAAATCACTTATGCAAAGTACAAAATTCATGAATTAAAATCCAAAAAATACCTTTTCAAAGATGGTTAGCAACAGTAATGAATCCATTATATACCTTTGATGGTTGTGGTGTAGCGAGTGTAATGAAGCAATCGTAAACCTTCAATGACGATGGGTTGTTCTAAGAAACCCTTTCCGGTGTAAAATCTTAACCTGTAGCATTGTAGGTGTAGAATGTTGACATGTGACAAGTGGTGGTTTAATATTTTGCCAAATGACCTAACCTTTTTTTATTTATTATATATAGAGATCAGATTATAAACTTTGTCTTAACTTCATGTCTTTTTAATGATAATTTAGCAATTTGAATGCAACTATGATTTTTTGGAAAGACTTAGAGGGATGAAAATGGTTTTTGTTAGGGTTGAAAAGGTAGGGACTATTGCAATGTGTGTTGTTCGAATGATTTATTGATCTTATCGGTTTTAGGTCTCTTCTACATGAAAAGGTTGTGAATCTTTCCTTCTATCTTTGATTTCTTTAATCCCTAATTTTCTAGGTTTAGATAATACATAAATTTGGTTAGTAACACCGCAAAAGCAACAAATTGCATGACAATTTGGTTATGGTCTGTCTTCTCTTTTTTGAAACTAAATTGAAATTTTAATAATCACTTGGAGTATTAGGCATATTTTTTTTTGTTCTTAAATTATTGGTAATGAATAAGTGTATACATAATAATGATGTCATGGTTCCTAAATATTAACAGCTAGATTAGAAAATTCATAAATGTAACTCGAGTTTGAAGGGTTTTGCATGACACCAGATTGAGAAGTTTTTCGATCTTAACAACATTCACATCTCACTTTTTATCCCATCTTTATAATTATATTATTTTTTCCCTCTTCTTCTCAATTAAATAATAATTTTTAATACTTTTATAATTTATTTTTCTCTCTCCTTTACTCACAACCACTTTCAAAAAATAGTAAAAAATTAATAGAGATGAACAGTGTTTTATAAAATATAGAGATGAACAGTAACATGTTATCTATCCTCCACTCACAACAACTTAAAACCATTCTCTATAATAACTTAAAATATTTCGTATTTAAAAATTTTGATGTTTTACAAGAATTTGTTAATTTAAAAAAATTAAATTTTAGGAATTGCATTTATATAAAGATCTCTTTCTTAATTTAATAAAAAAGTTAATTCAAAAAATAATTAATTAATCTCATTAGTAATTAAGATAGTTATTTAATATGAGAGAGAAACGAGAAAATAAGATTTAAAATGTTTACAATTGTGTCATGTGTCACACAAAAACATTTTTCTATTAGTACTTATAGATTTATAGATTATAGATTTAGTGAGCACTATAAGTATAGCGAATTATTTATTGCAATTGTTCAGCTGCTAAAAATATAAGTATGAGCTATTAGGTGCTGGTGCATATTATTACACAACATAAGTATCTCCTACGGATTTTTGCTACAGAAAAATTTAGTAGCAAATTTGTTACGGATTAGCTACGGGTTTGCTACGGATACATTTTGCTACATTTTGCCTTCGGATAAACTATAGCAAAATGTGTTCATAGCAAATCTATGAGAAAATTCATAGCAAATTTTTAAAATAAATATATTAAAATCAATTTAATTAAATTTTGTAGCAAATCCGTAGCAAAATCAAGAAATAAATGGTGATAAAAATAACTTAAAATAGTTTAGCAACACCCGTAGCAAAATACATAGCAAGACTAAAGAATAAACATTAAAAAAATAATTTAATAAAATCCATAGTAAATTTTGTAGCAAAAATGAAAATATAAGTATTTAAATAATGATTAAAAAATATCGTAAAAAATCCATAGTAAAATCCATAGCAAAACCTAAGATTAGAAATATAGTTGATAATAAATATTAATACCCGTAGTAAAATTCGTAGCAAAATCCATACAAAAAAATAAAAAAATATATATAGATATTTAGGATAGTTGAAAGTAATTTAGTTAAAATTTATAAAACAAGCCATATTAGAATCAATAAATAAGTTTTTAAAAAGTAAATAATATGACTCATTAAGATGCAAGACTCATCATAACTTATTAAAAAAAACTTTTCACTAGTAGTTAGTTATGTATAAATGTGAATGTACTTATTGAGAATTAATAATAAATCATTTAGGATTAATTGTGATGAATTAGGGTTACATAATGCAAATATTATATAGCCAAAGGAGATCAATAGTGGTTAGTAATAATCAATTAGGGTAAATAATGGTTAGTGATAATCAATTAGGATCAATGTTCATCAATAATAGTCAATGATGTTATAATACAATAACTTAGCTTTGATTTCGGTCGGGCCAAGGCCCAATAGATCAACAATTTTATTAGCAGTCTAACTAGGGTTTTCTTTTGGTAGGTTGATGTGTAAGACCACACCAATAACCATATTCTTCTTGGTTTCTTTGATGCCATGGTTAGACCCACTTGGAGCATTATCCTTCAAATGGAATCTCAGCAACTCCAACACAACTCATTTCTGGGCTTCCTCCTGCAATGGTCCGGAGCCCTATCTCTCGGGTAGATTTTGTACAAAGGTCACGTTAATGATACAACTTAACTCATAAAAAACTACATACTTGAAAAACGAATAGACAGAACACTAAACACAATCACTATAGACACAAAATATGAATAAAATTATGAAAACATAAATATTTAAATTTAGTTATAGGGGTGTTAATCGAATCGAATAAAATTCAAGTTAATCGAATCGATTAAGTTGAACTTTGAAAATTTTAAACAACATTCGAACTCGCTTTGAATTTGAAGAAAATAAGTCAAATTCAAATCAAATCAAATTCAAAATTTTCAAACATAATTCAAATTCGATTTGTATTCAAAAGAAATTTAGGTTACTCAATTCGTATTTGGTAAAATATATAATTAATCGAATAATATTTTTTTAAATTTATTCGAAAAATCCAATTTTAAATAATCAAAATAAAATACAAGCATAACACACAAATATTCCAAATGCCAAAAAAGACACAAAGTATAATTTCGATTCAAAGTTTGTAATTAGACTTTGAATCATATCGAATTTGAATTTGAAAATTCGAATCAAATTTCAAATCAGTGATTTTCAACCCAAATTGAATAAAATTTCAAGTTTTTCGAATCTGATTTGAATAATAAACACTCCTAATCATTTGTATTATAGGTAATTAGTGACTTTTATGATGAAATCATGGAAAATATGTTTAACCGGGGGCTATTGGCCTGATTCAAAGTGAATTAAGGTCAATATGATTAGTTAAAGGCAATTATGTGTCGATATTGGTCGCACATGTTTAATTAGAGCTAATTTGATTAATGATCACCAATTAGTGTCTCTTAATGCACTTAGCATCAGTATTGCCAAGGAAGATCAATGAGGGTCGATTGGATAATTAGGGATTATTAGTTGCAATCTTGGTTAATTAGTCCCAAGTGGGTGCATATGGTATATTATGACTTAGTATAAACCATTATGACTTATAAAGACTTATTATGACACAATATGGCGTATTTGCGTATTAGGTTAATATAGGCGATGTAAGCCAAACTTGGTTATTCATAATGTTCATGATAAAATATAGTTAAGGTAAATAATCACCAGTGGTGGTAAATCCTAGTCAACATAGTGATCAATAGTCAAGCATGGGTTCATATGACCCATTAATAATCGTTACACATTGTTATGACTCATAACTGCCCCTAATGACGTATTATGACACTTATGATATACTACATGTTAGATCATACATTGTCAATGTAGGTCAAACTTGGTCAATCGATGTAACACCCGGCCTCTCATACCACCAATATTGTCCGCTTTGCTCACGAGGAGCTCACGGATTTGCTTTGGTTGCCCGGGTGAAAACTTCCCAGGGAGGTCACCCATCCCTAGATTGCTGTCACCTAAGCACGCTTAACTTTGGAGTTCTCCTCTCATCCACAATCAATACGCCTAAAACGCATTGGTAATATTAGAGACTAGATATTACTTATGAACCAGGAAACTCTTCTGTCCACGGCCGATATGGGAATATGTAGGGTGTCACAATCACCCCCTTTGGACTCATCGTCCTCGATGAGCCCGTGAAGTCACCATCTTCGGTGAGGTATGTCCCACATCCCGAACAGCACAGGAGTGGCTCTGATACCATTCTGTAACACCCGGCCTCTCATACCACCAATATTGTCCGCTTTGCCCACGAGGAGCTCACGGATGTGCTTTTGGTTGTCTGGGTGAAAACTTCCCAGGGAGGTTACCCATCCCTGGATTGCTGCCACCTGAGCACGCTTAACTGTGGAGTTCTCCTCTCATCCACAACCAAGACGCCCAAAAACGCGTTGGTGATATTAGAGACTAGATATTACTTATGAACCAGGAAACTCTTCTGTCCACGACCGATGTGAAAATATGTAGGGTGTCACAATCGATGTGATTAATAATTTAATATACAAACATTGTTATATATGTCAAATAATGGTTAATCATAAACAATCAATGCCTAATGTAACGACTCATAGTCAAACATGGGTGCAAATGACCCATTAAGACTCCTTATCGTATAAATATTGACGCATTAATGATGCTTTCAAAATTGGGTATAAATGGATTTAGTTCGCTTAACCGCTTATGACATTATTAACTCGTTAAAGTAATCATGTTAAACGTGTTATCTGGTAAACACAACCATTTTATGACAAATAATTACTGAATAACATAATATAAAAATTTCATATAAGAATAATAAGTAATCATCGTAATAACAAATACTATCTTGAATGGAATACAATATAAATATTGAAATTAAAAATATAACAATAGTAAATCTATCTATAAAAGAATTAATTAAAGAACCATTTAAACTAATAAAGATATAATAAAATATTAATAAAGAATTGATAAACAGCAAATGATCGTTATTTAAATCATTAGTTTTCTTCTAGAAGCAGAGGTTATATGCAGTTATACTCGCCTTTCTTCCCCTTTAATATATATACATCATTGGCTGTTAAGGTGAAGCACCTCTGAAGATCGATTCATCTTCCTATCCTTAAAACCTAAATTAGGTTTTTAATATCAACTTGCAGAAGCAGAAGATCTATTTATCCCAACAAGCAACTAAGGAAGGATAGAATTGAAGACGGGTAATTGTAGCTTTAAATCATCATCTATTTACGAAATTTGTTTCGATTTCGCTGTTATTTGATTCGATTATGCCCTGGACTTGCAATTTTGTCTGATTGTTTGAATAAAATGGTGGAGAATTGATTTGGAGTTTCAGATATGTTTTGGAGAAGAAAGAGTGTAATGTTAGCTTTGGCTTTGTCAAACACTATTACAGATCTAGCAGGTACCACACATTCAATGTTTCATCAATATGATATATCATATGATGTAGCCTTAATGTAGAGATGTAGATGGTATTACCCGACATGTCAAATAGTTTTTTTTCATACTTTTTATCAATGTTCGCAACACAAGGCTCAAGCATTGATGTTAAATATATTGAATTAAGCTTTTCTTATCCACTACTTAGATACAAAATCTCAGACAAATTGAAAAGTTTTCATTCACAATGAGGATGTAAATCATGTTATTTTCTCTATGTAGGTGGAAAGTAGGTGCCTAACACCAACAGTAAATATGAGGTTTGTTCTTTAACACAGAATCTTGATAGTTATTATAATATATACCTCGCCATTTCAGTTACCTATCATTCAACTGCACCAACTCTACATCCCACACCATTTTCAATTTTCCCATTATTTATATGGATATGGGTAAACTTGGCAAAACAAACACACTCATTATATTTTGGGTCATTATGGGTTCTAATTCCAACACCTTGGTTTAGTTTGGGCAAAAGTAGTTTTTTTAATAGGTTTTAATGGGTCAAGATGGGTAATAGAAAATATAGAAATCGATCAAGATGAGTCATTCTTGCACTAACACACAATTTACTTCTATGTAGTGCCTTATATTGAGCTCTATTTGTTTGTAATTTGTTAGAAATAAGAGTTCTTAATGTATTTGGTATTGATGTGTTTATGAATGTGATGTGTTAATTTATTTATTATAAGTGCAAAGGTTGAAAGAACAAGTAGCGGAGTTAGAATGAGATAAAGCAGAGAAAAATGTTATGATGGAGAAATTGAAGAAAATATAAGATTATATGCTGAATGAGTGAGAAACTTCAAATGCTATCACAAAACCTACAACAAAACATTCCATCAAGTTAAGGAATAAGTTTATGCTTGTAACCACTATGAATTCTACATTACATCTGATGTTTTGGATGATTTGGATAATTTATGCTATTTGGTTTGGATTAATCTATGATGTTTTTGGATATTTGGTGTATTGCAATTGGATATTTTATGCTATTTGGTTTGGATTAACCATTGATTACGATTGTATATATTTATGAAAGTTTATATATATATATATATATATATATCATTTACAGTAAAAGGTTGAATAACATTATAAAAAAGAAATCTTTTGAAAAATTTAGACAAAATTCGTAACTAAATCCCTAGCAATAATTTTATAAAATCCGTAGCAAACAAATTGCAAAATCATAGCAAGATTGGTAGCAAAAATATAACAAAACTCATAGCAAATTCGTAGCCAATTTTTATAGCCAAAATGTGGCAAATCTATAGCTAAATCTCATAGCAAATATTTGTAGCAAAATCCTAGATAAATCATCCATAGCAAAACCGTGGCTAAAATCCATAGCAAAACCGTAGCAAAAATTTCCTAGCCAAAATCAAACAAAACTCCATAGCAAACTTCATAGCAAGAATTCGTAGCCAAATACGTAGCTAAATTAGCGATGCCAATTTTTGTAGGTAAACCCGTAGCAAATATTAGTCCGTAGCAAAAATCCGTTGCAAGACAAATTAGCGACGAAAGTATCATCTACAAACCAAATCCGTAGCAAATTCGTAGCAAACACTCATTTTACTACGGATTTGCTATGGATTTAACTGCATAAAATACATTTTTCTGTAGTAGTATTAAACATCTTAAGCAACATTCTCTAGAACGTGTTTTGTCCCCACGTATATGCTTCCAAAATTGAAGAGTTAAATCAGAGTTGTTTGCTTATAAGATACACAAAAAGTAAGTTGGATGTTATATTGGACCATTTATAATCAAATCCACATTTGATTTGGTTTGTTCATGTGAAAAATTGGTCTAACCTTCTCAGGTATTGATGACCAATGTTTTTTTAAAACGGTTAGCATATATCTAATTACTCCTCTATTATTAAAGCACAGGGGAAATGAACAATGGCATACTACTTATATTACTTCTATTACGTGAGGTTCCGAGGTTGGTGGTGGGGTTCTTTGGTTGTCACGTACGGTTGGCCTCAAAGCACCAGATGATGGTTGTGTGGCGCGATTATGGAAGATGTGCTCCTGGAGTCGAGTAGCAGCATGTGGAATTCGTCAGCAACAATGCTAATATATATGTTTTTTCTTTTATATTACCCGTCGACATGTGTCTTCTTTTAGGTCTAAAACTGGACTGCAACATGCTTGCTGAGATGATCCATTTAGTCAATGACCTGTGCTCATTCAAGTCTGAAATTGGTCTGCAAAATGGCCGATAACTAGCTACACTATCAAGTTATTTTAGTAATCAAACTAACTGCACCTTCGTATATGTTTGGTTCAGATTTTAGACCGATCGACTAATGCATGTCTTGAGGCGATTAATTTCTAATGTAGAGAAACCTAGGGTTTTTGGTTTCTTGGTCTGATCTTTTATATGATAAACAAATAATTTTATTAGCCAAAAATGGCTAACAAATGAATTGAATCAGGTTTTCCAAAAAGGGCTCAGTGGTCCAAAAATGGCAAAAGATTTTCAAAAAAAAAAAAATCATTGTCCTTCAAAATAGAGAGGATAATACTACCCTTTTTTTCGTTGCTTTTGCATAGTGCGTAATCAGTATCATTTTATGTTGGGGTTTTTCCAATATATGGAGCTAAAAGGTTATATTAAATTATCTAAATTGAGATACCATGGCATTATGAAGATCACAAAAATAGTGTGGGCTTGAGTTTTGCTTATATAGTGGTTGTGTAGTTCTATTGCTGCTTGAAATTAGTTGATGGTTTTGTGGTTTGAAACATGGGTAACTCAAGCGTGAAGTCTGATGATATGGCTCAAACGAGGATCTCGAGAAAGATAGAATTAAGGACGCAGATAACATGACAGCATTGACAAATTGAGTTGTATTCATTTTCTTTGTACAGTAGGTTAATAACCATCAAAGTTTAGTTTTGTCCTAATAAGGTTGTTAGTAGTACCAGTGACACCTTTTGATTGTATTGTAGATCGATATGAAACCAGGTAGCATTGATAAACTGGGTGATGACAAGATGATGAGGATTTGATGAAGCAGCTTAAGGAGCTTACAAACAGTTGTGGAGCTTGACCTACCCATGGGGGGCGGAGGCGAGATTAAACTATTTTAGGTGGACGAACTCTATAAATACTAAAAAAAATTACACTATCAGGCCAAAGATTTACACTACCGGACCGAAAATCAACACTACTGACGGAAAAAAGAGGGGGGACGGGGCCCCCTCCTGTCCTCACTAAGCTTCGCCTATGCTTACAAAGTCTTAACTTATTGTTTAACGTTGAAGCTATGATAATGCAATAATAGATTACCTGTTTGTTTGTTTTGTTTGTTTTTGTATGCACTATCTGTAGATAGGTTTACAATAGTGCTATTAAGAGATACCTCATGATCTACTAACCATAAATGAATGTATAACCGTCACAACGCACGGTGGTTAAAAACTAGTTAACTAATATTATACTATATCGCAATTTGTAACGTCAGTGAAATATTTTATTGTTTTTTTTCTTTTACTTTTTAAACCGGCTTCACAATTGACCAAAACAATATTTTAGTGTGTTCCAATCAACTCATATTTTTTCAAAGATTTATTTCATTGGTCAAAAAATTTCTATAACGCATCAGTAACTAAACATTAATTCTGTTGTATAACAATGACCTAATAACAAGATATATATGAACAAAGATATCTTAGAGAAAACAGGAGAATATTATTTCATTAGAGATCCAATACAATGAATCGTATATATACACACGATCAATACATGAAACCGATCTAGTAATAAATATAGGAAATGATGATACATAATGCGTGTTATAATGTTTGTAGTCAATATTATTTATAACACTCCCCCTCAGATATATTACCGCTCATTATACAATATTAACAACATACTCATAATGTTGTTAAATGGTACTTCATGACCAAAATTTATACAGCCGGATCAGTAATGCTTCCTCGTTAAAAACCTTGATATGAAAACCCAGTGGAAAAAAAATCATAGCTAAGGAAAAAAAAAGTGCAGCGTGTGTATAATACTTCCCCTTTTTTATTCATCGATCTTCAGCAAAAATTTCCATAAGACTTTGTTGTTAACAATTTAACGCTTGATCTTTCAACGTGCAATTTCGTATGCCGAGAAATGATGTATTATTTTCATGCAAAACTTGAAGTGCCTCATCTCGTAAATAAGTACCACAAGCTCCATTATCTTGGTGTACTACGTCCGCCTGCATAAGAAGACTAACCAAACTTATTTTGATGGGTTAGTAGAGTCTAATATCATATACTTCATTTGTTAATGGTATCCAAATGCTTATTTTACTTCATATCAATAAACACTTGCTAGACAAAAGCTAACCCAAAATATAATGTACTAATTGCTAACATAAAATATAATCTCATACCTTTATAAGAGATGATTAGAAGTAATTATTGTATAATCTTTACGTACATTGATGATAATCGAACCAGATTAAATGTTTCAACATCTTTTCAATATAGATTGATTGATGACAAAAATACTCTATATGCCGACTTAGAAATAAATATGTAATATCATCTTTCATTTCATATTCTTTCTATAATAATTTAAACTTTCAGTCTCTTCATGAGATAAAATGCATCAACATATGTTATAATATTTGTAAACGTTATATTTATGTTTTAATAAGGAAACATGAACTAAAGGCATCATAACTCTCTTTTCCGAGATAAGTAGCGAGTCGATTATACCACATTCGACTTGACTTAATATATTTTTCAACTTTATTGCTCCAAACATTTACAATCCACCATGAAGTTCTTTCCATCTTGATGAGTTATATATTTTCATACACTTTTTAGAAGTTTTGACATATAACTTCTTTATCTAACACAAATATGTATGTACCATATGCTAATTTTCATATAGTATTGTTGCATATTCAACATCCTTATTGTATCATTTCATAGTTTATTGAGATATCATAATTATCAATAATCATATATAATTTTTTTGGCATCTATTCGTTGATGCACATGGATTACATCCTTAAGATGTTCAACATGTAATTCAGGACAATACTTTGTTTTTACCAAAGTCTATCATTTCAAATCATGTTTTAAGCATTCAATAATCTTAGAATACTCACAAGGAGTTTTAATTATATTCAAATCACAAATAAATACATATAATCATAACATATTCCGATACGTATTTGTATACAGCAATCATAGTATTCTCAAGAACTTATTTTACATGATTTGGACACATGACTTTCAAGTAAATTTTATTATCATATAAGTCACAATATCTATAAGACGAATGTCGATTCTCTCATAGTATTACCAGACTAATAAAATGTTGGAATAACATTATATCCACCTCCCTGAGAATATATTTTCTCATAATCAAGTATAGGTCTTTATGAAAATCCTTGTATGACCACTTTTGCTTTATGTATTTCTTTCATTATTTAATATAATTCTTTCGCTTAAAGACATCGCTTATATCCAACATATTTGTCAACTTCATGTATATGGATAAAAAGTTCAGTAACTTTCTACTTCATCAAAGAGTTTTAACTCTGCCATATTACGTCTTTTCATTTTCATTCACATGCAGGTATTATTTCTTGATCATTGTCATTTTCATCATTTCGAGCACTATTATATACAAAATTATCATCGACGTCGATTTTATTTCGATTCCATACATTCTAGACATGATATAATTTATTGAAATCTCTTTATTTTCAAGTACTTGAGGTTCTTCGAGAACTATCATGTCTAATCTCTTTTCAATGGACCATTTTACTTCTACCTCGACTTGACCATATTCATTAATAACTTGCTCCATTTTTTGAGGATTTTTATTTATGGAATCAAATGGTCTACCACGTTTCAAACGTGTCTTAGATTACTTCTAGTATGTAGTCATCCTTCTAGAACATTAATCTTAATTGGAGCACCATAGTTGATATATGTGACTTAGTCACTCTTTTAAGATCAGTGAATGTGTCTGGCAATTTATTCATTAATCTTTTGACATGAATTATCTTTTGAACTTCTTATTCATACTATTAGCTCAAGGATCAAGATGATACAGAGATAATTCATTCAAACTTATTTTACTTTACAATTGCTAATCTTCCCCTCATGTTGGGAATATTGATTCATGAAAATTCAATAAATTAAGCCGTAAATAAATCTGTTGTTAGTGGCTATAATAACTAATATGAATCGTTATTCAATCCCAACATGTATTCAAACTCATTTGAGATTCCATCTTTATGCGTTGTGGTGGAGTCATTACTGTGACCCCTCGTGTAATTGTTAATTAGTCGTTAATTTTCGTTATCTCTTGTAATGGGCTTATTTTGCCATTAATTCAAATACGAGGGCTTATTTGTAATTTCCTCTTATTTTTTATCTTTGTTAGTATTTAAAGGTATTATAAATTGTTTTATTATTAATTAAGTTAAAAAATAATAAAATAAAAATAATATTAAAAATAAAAATAATAATATTAATAATGAAAACAATAATAAAACAATATAATAATAATAATAAACAAAATAAATGTTTAAATCTTGAAAATGAATAAAAATAAATAAGTTTATGTAATTTAAAACATGTAAATTATAATAATGGGCATAAAATAAAAAGAATAAAACTCTAGGGACTAAACTGTAAATTCTATTTTAACTAGAAACTGAAATTTGAGTTAATTATGTAAACTATTAAACCACAGGGACCTAAGTGTAATTTTTTTTAAAACTCAAACCATCCCCGATTTTCCAGTCGCCGGCCGGCAAAGCTCTGGCGCGGCGCCGGCGACCCTAAAACCGCATTAAAAATCATATAAAACTCGAAATTAAAAACCACCAATCGTTCCTGAAACCGTCGCGAGCATGTTTTAAACCAAGCGCAAGCGAACAACGACGTGGTGAATGTTACGTCATCTTTTTCTATTAATCGATCTTTTATTGTGTAAAATCCTACCTGCTTTCTATGTACCAATGATAGTTCTATATCTAAGCAGGTATGTACCTTGTAAATAATCGCTATGCGTCTGTATTATTTGATTCTGGTGAGGATAAGAGCTTTGTATCCTTAGAAGTCAAACCCATTCTTTCTAAGCCGCGTTCTACGCTAGAAAGATCTTTTACGGTCGAAGTCGCCGATGGAAAATCAATCATAGTGGACGTCATAATACGTGATTGCGTCCTGAATCTTAACGAGCACGAATTTCCTATCGATCTTATTCCAATGCAACTGGGGAGCTTCGACATCATTATTGGTATGGATTGGTTAACCAAACAGCACGCGGAAATCATTTGTTTCGAGAATTGCATTCGAATTCCTCTACCTTCGGGAGATACATTAAAAGTCTTTGGTGAGAGATCGTCTCAAGGACTCAAACTCATGTCCTGTATGAAGGCCCGAAAGTGCTTAAGTAAGAATTACATAGCCTTTATGGCTTATGTAGTCAATACGAAGGCCAAGGGGAAGGAACTCAAGGATATTCCCGTAGTAGGAGACTTTCCCGAAGTGTTTCCCGAGGATCTTAGTGGGTTACCTCCTGTTCGGGAAGTTGAATTCAAAATTGATCTAATTCCTGGTGCAAACCCTGTGGCTAAGTCACCTTATCGTCTTGCACTTTCTGAAATGCAAGAACTAGCCAGCCAACTACAAGAATTAACCGATAAGGGCTTTATTTGTCCTAGCTCTTCACCATAGGGTGCACCTGTGCTATTCGTGAAGAAGAAAGATAGATCTCTTTGATCAACTTCAAGGAGCTACGCAATTCTCGAAGATCGATCTACGTTCTGGATATCATCAGTTGCGAGTTCACGACAACGATATTCCAAAACCGCTTTCTGTACTCGAAATGGACATTATGAGTTCATGGTTATGCCTTATGGCTTGACTAATGCTCCTGCTGTCTTCATGGATCTCATGAATCGAGTATGTAAACCGTGCTTGGACAAGTTCGTGATCGTGTTCATCGATGATATTCTCATTTATTCCAAGACAAAAGCCGATCACGAGTTACACCTGCGACAAGTTCTCGAACTTTTGAACAAGGAACAACTTTATGCCAAGTTCTCTAAGTATGAATTTTGGCTCGAAGAAGTTCAATTCCTAGGTCATGTGGTGAATAGCCAAGGAATTCACGTCGACCCTGCTAAAATAGAAGCCGTGAAAAACTGGTGTGTTCCCACGACCCCAACTGAAGTTCGTTCTTTTCTTGGTTTAGCGGGTTACTACCGTAGGTTCATTGCAAACTTCTTAAAGATTGCTAAACCGCTTACAGCGCTAACCCAAAAGAATCGACTTTTTGAATGGGGACCCGAACAAGAAGAGGCTTTCGAGACATTGAAACGCAAGTTGTGTAATGCTCCTATCCTAACTCTCCCCGATGGAAATGACGATTTTACCATATACTGTGATGCATCTAATCAAGGCCTTGGTTGTGTTCTTATGCAACGAGGAAAGGTCATAGCATACGCGTCAAGACAATTGAAGGTTCGCGAAGTAAACTACACGACTCATGATCTTGAACTTGGTGTCGTGGTTTTTGCCTTAAAGATTTGGCGGCACTATCTTTATGGGACGCAATGCATAGTCTACACCGATCATAAGAGCTTCCAACACGTGTTCAATCAAAAGGATATCAACATGAGACAAAGACGTTGGGTTGAGTTGATTAGCGACTACGACTGTGACATTCGCTATCATCCTGGAAAGGCGAATGTTGTAGCCGACGCGCAGAGTCACAAGATCCACAATAAGACTGTCTCGCTTCAAGAAATCCGAGATCGAAGGCAATGGTTTGACACGTTAGGGGAATTTGATACTGAGATTCACGTGGATGTTAACGAGGCTACTATCATGCTTCAAAATATAAGGATTGATAGTGATCTCGAGTTTTGCATTCGCGAGGCTCAACAAGAGGCATTAACCGAAGAAGGGAAGGATGAAGAACTAGTGTTTAATGTTCGATCACAACTAGAGACAAAACCAAATGGAATGTTGTATTTCTTGAACCGGCTTTGGATTCCAAATCGCGACAATCTTCATCACTTCATCATGAACGAAGCTCATCAAACCCGTTATTCTATTCACCTTGGGTCCGATAAGATGTATATGAATCTACGTGGCCAATATTGGTGGCCAGGGATGAAGAAGGATATCGTATCGTATGAATCCAAATGCCTCACGTGTGCAAGGGTCAAAGCCGAAAATCAACGTCCTAGTGGTTTACTCGAGCAACCTGAAATCCCTATGTGAAAATGGGAGCATATATCCATGGATTTCCTAACCAAGTTACCACGTACTTCTCGAGGCAATGATAGTATATGGGTGATTGTTGACCGTTTGACCAAAATAACACATTTCATACCAATACGAGACACTTACAAGGTTTCAAAGTTGGCCCGTATTTATATCGATGAAATTGTGAGTCGTCATGGCGTGCCGTTGCATATTATTTCTGATCGTGGTGCTCGTTTCACTTCACACTTCTAGTCTTCTATGCAAGAACTATTGGGTATACAACTGGATTTAAGCACGGCTTACCATCCTCAAACGGACGGTCAAACCGAGAGAACAATTCAAACCCTTGAGGATTTGCTACGTCTGTGTGTCCTTGACTTTGGTGGTGATTCGGATACGCATTTACCGCTAGCGGAATTCTCGTATAACAACAACTACCACTCAAGTATCAAGATGTCATCGTTTGAAGCTTTATACGGATGTAAATATCATTCTCCGATCTGCTGGACTGATATCGGTGAGAATTTCATTACTGGTCCAGAACTCATTCAAGAAACGACCGACAAAGTCTCCAAAATCCGTAATAACCTTGAGGTGGCTAGAAGTCGTCAAAAGAGTTACGCGGATAAAAGACGCAAACCATTGGAGTTTCAAGTCAACGACATGGTTCTTCTTAAAGTCTCACCGTGGAAGAGTGTTGTCCGTTTTGGGAAGAAGGGCAAGTTAACCTCACGTTTTGTAGGACCTTTCAAGATTCTGAAAAAAAATGGGAAAGTGGCTTATAAACTGGAGCTACCTTCCGAGCTTAGCTGGGTTCATCCTGTCTTCCATGTCTCAAACTTGAGGAAATGCTTGCCCGATGAAAATTTGTACGTTCCTTTAGAGGAAATTCATATTGACGAGTCCTTGCATTTTGTCGAGAAACCTGTCGAGATTATGGACCGAACGCTGAAGAAGATCCGAACAACTACCACGCCAATTGTCAAGGTTCGTTGAGAAAACAAACGTGGAGCTGAACTCATCTGGGAACATGAGGATTATATGAAGAATAAATATCCCCATCTGTTCGCTTAGTCTCATCTTTAATTTCGGGACGAAATTTCTTAAAGTTGGAGAGACTGTGACCCCTCCTGTAATTGTTAATTTGTCGTTAATTTCCGTTATCTCTTGTAACGGGCTTGTTTTGCTATTAATTCAAATACGATGGCTTATTTGTAATTTCCTCTTATTTTTTATCTTTGTTAGTATTTAAAGGTATTATAAATTGTTTTATTATTAATTAAGTTAAAAATAATAATAATAAAAATAATAATAATAATTTGATAATGAAAACAATAATAAAACAATATAATAATAATAATAATAAACAAAATAAATGTTAAAATCTTGAAAATGAATAAAATAAATAAGGTTATGTAATTTAAAAACTTGTAAATTATAATTATGGGCATAAAATAAAAAGAATAAAACTCCAGGGACTAAACTGTAAATTCTATTTTAACTAGAAATTGAAATTTGAGTTAATTATGTAAACTATTAAACCACAGGGACCTAATTGTAGTTTTTTTAAAACTCAAACCATCCCTGATTTTCCGGTCGCCGGCCGGCGCGGCGCCGGCGACCCTAAAACCGCATTAAAAATCGTATAAAACTCGAAATTAAAAACCACCAATCGTTCCTGAAATCGTCGCGAGCATGTTTCGAACCCATAGGCTGTTCAATTCGACCTTAATTGCGTTTTTGAACTCGAAACCGAAACCATTAACACTCCAATTCGTTTCTACCTGTAAATTAATGAAATTACTCATGCCATAACTATCATCTAATCATTTAGAAATCAATGGCATGTTTAATTTCACCTGAAACGGCTTTAAACTCGCGTAATTCGATTTGACACAACCGAGAACAACCTCGAACTCGTTGGGTACTCAAACGGCTAAATTGTAACTATAAAATCGAGGCAAAACATTCCATTTGAGGTTCTTAAACTCTCTGCACATCCAATTTCACTAAAACCCACACACACACCTCATTAGAATCCGGACATAGTCGCGACTTCAACTCTCCTAATCACCATCGACACCACCTCGTTAACAGGTAATTAAACATGTGAATGTACTCGATTTCTGGTGGGGATTAAAAGCCCTAAGCTTTCATCGAGTAACATAATGATCTTGGGGTTCGATTGGATCGAATTCGAATTAGGGTTCTTCGGGGAAATTGGGGTTTTCCAGAAAACTGGGTTTTTATAAATACGGTTCTGCAATTTAACACAACATGGGCCTTAGCCCGGCTGTTTAAATGTTGTTTGGTGTGGCAAGGGACCCGGGTTCTAACCCGAGTCCCTACCTTTATTTTTTTAAGTGTTTTTATTAATTTTAAAAATTCAGAAAATATTCTAATATCATTATTAATTATATAAAAACTATTTGCAACCAAAAACCAAATAAAATTAATTTTCTTTTAAATTTTCTTAGAAATTTAATTAATAAATCATTATTCTCTTATTTTTAGACATTATAAAAATTATTATAAAATACAACTTTTTATTAATTATTAAACTGTAACAAATCTTCTTTAATTTCCAAGAATTTAAATTTAATAAATTCTTAATTTTTTTGTGAAATATATTTACAACCTTAATTTTATATTTTTAGAATAAATATATGTACATTTTTAAAATGTGCATTTATTGTGATAAATAGAATTAATTTAATCAATTAAAATTATAAATTTACTATTGTATCAAATAGTAAATAAATAAATCCTTGATAATAAAATTTTAACTTTTATTAATGATTTTATCACAAAATTCTTATTTAATCACCTAAATATTAAAATGTATCCATTTTCGAATTTAAAATCGTGGACTAAGCGATATAAAAATTAACCTCGTTATAATATTACATTGTTATCCAAAAGCCCCAAATTTAAACCGTGAATTCCTGAGTACCACTAAAAAAATCTTTACTAACTTATGATGTCGTTCGTTTAGGTTGAACCTTAGTAAATCATAGGTGTTTAATACAAGACTTCTTATTATGCATCCTTATTATACATGTGAGTTTTTCATACCCTATTTTATATTATTTCATAGTTTTGGAGTGAAACATGTTATGTTATTATAAACACACTTGTAAACAAGTTTTTTTTTACTCTTGTAACACTTGTGTAATTCATCTTATCTTGTCATGGTTATTTGGACTCTTGTAATCATCATGTGATAACACTTGTAAGATACAATCATTAACTATTGCTAGCCTAGCGATATCATAGATCTATGGGTCTGACAAGCCTATTTGGTGCTAAAGCCGAGGTATTGCCGGCTCCTAGTGATGTATTCTTGATCACTAAGGGAACCAAGTACACTTAGCTAATCGTATAATCATGTTGTGGCCATATTTGTCGAGGTTTGGTTGTTACATTTGTTTATCCATTTACTATTACATTATTCAATAACCTATGACATGAATTGCCAACTTATTGTTTATATGTATATGTATGTTAAACTTATGGAAACTCACCAACATTATATGTTGACATTATTTTTAACATGTTTCAGGAAATGATCCCGCTTAATATTTCTCTTGAAGACTTGAACACATCTAGGATTGGACCTAGAGATTAATAAAAAGACATATTGTGTCACATGATACTATTTGAACTTTTGTTATGTTGTTTTGTTTGAAACTTATGTCTTCTTTATTGTATGTCATGAAACTTGGAAATTAATAATATTCACACTTTGAAATAGTGTTGTGTGGCATGAACAATCTTAACCCTCACACCTTGACGTTTCCGCCGTTAAGGTTGGGGTGTGACAGATTGGTATCAGAGCCCATAACCATAGGGATGTAGGGTATTAGAAATGGTGGCCTAGACTATGGTTAACCTAGGTACCCCTTTTCATGAATATTTGCTATAATCTTGTAAGCTTGCTTATATGTCTACAACATGACTTTACATGTTGCATGATAATTCCTATATGTGCTATTTGATTATATTTAGAAAATGGTGCCTTAGGAGTATGACTTGAACCTTGTATACCCCAACTTCCTAATCCTCTTCTTAAGCCTTTAAGTTCTACCACGTCTAATTTCTTCTAAAACTTATTCTAGACTACGTGTGGAATTCTACGCATCTTATCGTGTGGGTAAAAATCCTTTAGACGATATGTCTAGATCTTGAAAATCTCATCGAGGTTTTAATTCTAATAGCCTATAGGGAAGTGTGTGACACATAAACACCTGTATTCTGGATTTCCTGGCAAAAGGCCCTCGGGCTAAGACAAGCATTTCGTATAAATCCCATTACGGGACCTGTTATGCTTACCTGGGAATTTTCGGGATGAGTGCTAAATTATGGTCAACATACACATTTTCCTCAAGGTAATTGGGATTAAGTCACCTTGACGTGTTCATGTTCCTATTGGATGTGTGGTACCAAATGGAACCATCCTGTTTATATCTGTAAATTTCAAAATTTTTGATTTTTTGAAAGGATTTATTTCTAAATTCTAACATCTTCTTTATTTCTATCTTATAGAATGTCTCGTCACCAAAGAAAACGTGCTACCTCCGACCGCAAACTTGCCGCGATGATTGCCCTGCAAATGGCTGCTGTCCTTCAGACCATGGTTGCCGAACTTAGTAGCACCCTAATGGCTAACAACAGCAACAATGCAAATGGAAATAATGGCGGTGTCGCTAACAATGGCCATGGTGAGAATAGCAATAATCGAGGAGAAAACAACCGGACCTGCACCTTCAAACATTTTAACTCTTGCAAACCCACTAGTTTTAGTGGAAAGGAAGGAGCCACTGGACTTCTCGAGTGGTTTGAGAGTATGGAGAATACCTTCATAAATAGTGAGTGTCCCGAGGAGCTTAAGGTTCGGTATGCTGCAAGTGTCCTTCAACAACGTGCACTTACCTGGTGGAATAGCGAGAAATGAAACCGGGGTGCGGAACTGGCTTTGGCACTCCCTTGGGAAGAGTTCAAGGATCTTATGATCCAAAAATTCTGCCCGAGGAGTGAACTACAAAAATTGGAGGAGGAGTTCTGGAACCTCAAATAGGATAGTGGAAACCATTTGGCATACTCCACCCGACATCATGAACTGAGCATGCTTCTACCGCACATGGTGGATACTGTACCCCGTAGCATCGAGAAGTTTATCAAGGGGGTACCACCCCAAATTCAAGATGTTGTGGTTGGAAGTAGGCCCAAGACCCTGGAAGAAGCCATCAATATCACCGCCCAGCTCACCGAGAACCATATCAAAGCTGGTACTTTGATGGTGAAGGGTGCCAAGCCAACGGTGAAGGTGACTCCCGAGGCAACGAAGGAGGTGAAGACTGACTCCTCATTCAAGGGCAAGAAGCGCAAGTTCACACCGGCCCGTAACTTTGCTGTGACAGCACCTAATGCCCCTCAAAGGCAAGCTGTCGCTGTAAACCAAGCACCCGTGGCAAGAGCTTACACTGGTCCACACCCGATGTGCAACATCTGTAAGTACCATCATGCGGGGAATAATCCATGCCGAATCTGCACTCTTTGCGGGAAATACGGGCATTTGGTGGCTACTTTTCATCGTGCTCTGCCATGATTGTTGACCGAGCCTGCTATAATTATGGCAAAACTGGGCATTTCCATCCATAATGTCCTCGTCTAGCGGGAAATGTTCCACCGGCTCGAGGGCGGGCTTTCAACATCAACGCAAATCAAGCGCAAGCGAACAACGACGTGGTGAATGGTACGTCATCTTTTTCTATTAATCGATCTTTATTGTGTAAAATCCAACATGCTTTCTATGTACCAATGAAAGTTCTATATCTAAGCAGGTATGTACCTTGTAAATAATCACTATGCGTCTGTATTATTTGATTCGGGTGCGGATAAGAGCTTTGTATCCTTAGAATTCGAACCCATTCTTTCTAAGCCGCGTTCTACGCTAGAAAGATCTTTTACGGTCGAAGTCGCCGATGGAAAATCAATCGTAGTGGACGTCATAATACGTGATTGCGTCCTGAATCTTAACGAGCACGAATTTCCTATCGATCTTATTCCAATGCAACTGGGGAGCTTCGACATCATTATTGGTATGGATTGGTTAACCAAACAGCACGCGGAAATCATTTGTTTCGAGAAGTGCATTCGAATTCCTTTACCTTCGGGAGATACATTAAAAGTTATTGGTGATAGATCGTCTCAAGGACTCAAACTCATGTCCTGTATGAAGGCTCGAAAGTGCTTAAGTAAGAATTACATAGCCTTTATGGCTTATGTAGTCAATACGAAGGCCAAGGGGAAGGAACTCAAGGATATTCCCGTAGTACGAGACTTTCCCGAAGTGTTTCCCAAGGATCTTAGTGGGTTACCTCCTGTTCGGGAAGTTGAATTCAAAATTGATCTAATTCCTGGTGCAAACCCTGTGGCTAAGTCATCTTATCGTCTTGCACTTTCTGAAATGCAAGAACTAGCCAGCCAACTACAAGAATTGACCGATAAGGGCTTTATTTGTCCTAGCTCTTAACCATAGGGTGCACCTGTGCTATTCGTGAAAAAGAAAGATGGATCTCTTCGATCAACTTCAAGGAGCTACGCAATTCTCGAAGATCGATCTACGTTCTGGATATCATCAGTTGCGAGTTCACGACAACGATATTCCAAAACCGCTTTCTGTACTCGAAATGGACATTATGAGTTCATGGTTATGCCTTATGGCTTGACTAATGCTCCTGCTGTCTTCATGGATCTCATGAATCGAGTATGTAAACCGTACTTGGACAAGTTCGTGATCGTGTTCATCGATGATATTCTCATTTATTCCAAGACAAAAGCCGATCACGAGTTACACCTACGACAAGTTCTCGAACTTTTGAACAAGGAACAACTGTATGCCAAGTTCTCTAAGTGCGAATTTTGGCTTGAAGAAGTTCACTTCCTAGGTCATGTGGTGAATAGCCAAGGAATTCGCGTCGGCCCTGCTAAAATAGAAGCCGTGAAAAACTGGTGTGTTCCCACGACCCCAACTGAAGTTCGTTCTTTTCTTGGTTTAGCGGGTTACTACCGTAGGTTCATTGCAAACTTCTCAAAGATTGCTAAACCGCTTACAGTGCTAACCCAAAAGAATCGACTTTTTGAATGGGGACCCGAACAAGAAGAGGCTTTCGAGACACTGAAACGCAAGTTGTGTAATGCTCCTATCCTAACTCTCCCCGATGGAAATGATGATTTTACCATATACTGTGATGCGTCTAATCAAGGCCTTGGTTGTGTTCTTATGCAACGAGGAAAGGTCATAGCATACGCGTCAAGACAATTGAAGGTTCGCGAAGTAAACTACACGACTCATGATCTTGAACTTAGTGCCATGGTTTTTGCCTTGAAGATTTGGCGACACTATCTTTATGGGACGTAATGCATAGTCTACACCGATCATAAGAGCTTCCAACTCGTGTTCAATCAAAAGGATCTCAACATGAGACAAAGATGTTGGGTTGAGTTGATTAGCGACTACGACTGTGACATTCGCTATCATCCTGGAAAGGCGAATGTTGTAGCCGACGCGCTGAGTCGCAAGATCCATAATAAGACTGTCTCGCTTCAAGAAATCCGAGATCGAAGGCAATGGTTTGACACGTTAGGGGAATTTGATACTGAGATTCACGTGGATGTTAACAAGGCTACTATCATGCTTCAAAATATAAGGATTGATAGTGATCTCGAGTTTTGCATTCGCGAGGCTCAACAAGAGGCATTAACCGAGGAAGGGAAGGATGAAGAACTAGTGTTTAATGTTCGATCACAACTAGAGACAAAACCAAATGGAATGTTGTATTTCTTGAACCGGCTTTGGATTCCAAATCGCGACAATCTTCGTCACTTCATTATGAACGAAGCTCATCAAACCCGTTATTCTATTCACCTTGGGTCCGATAAGATGTATATGGATCTACGTGGCCAATATTGGTGGCCAGGGATGAAGAATGATATCGCATCGTATGTATCCAAATGCCTCACGTGTGCAAGGGTCAAAGCCGAACATCAACGTCCTAGTGGTTTACTCGAGCAACCTGAAATCCCTATGTGAAAATGGGAGCATATATCCATGGATTTCATAACCAAGTTACCACGTACTTCTCGAGGCAATGATAGTATATGGGTGATTGTTGATCGTTTGACCAAAACAACACATTTCATACCAATACGAGACACTTACAAGGTTTCAAAGTTGGCCCGTATTTATATCGATGAAATTGTGAGTCGTCATGGCGTGCCGTTGCATATTATTTCCGATAGTGGTGCTCGTTTCACTTCACACTTCTAGTCTTCTATGCAAGAACTATTGGGTACACAACTGGATTAAGCACGGCTTACCATCCTCAAACGGAAGGTCAAACCGAGAGAACAATTCAAACCCTTGAGGATTTGCTACGTCTGTGTGTCCTTGACTTTGGTGGTGATTGGGATACGCATTTACCGCTAGCGGAATTCTCGTATAACAACAACTACCACTTAAGTATCAAGATGGCATCGTTCGAAGCTTTATACGGATGTAAATATCATTCTCCGATCTGCTGGACTGATATTGGTGAGAATTTCATTACTGGTCCAGAACTCATTCAAGAAACGACCAACAAAGTCTCCAAAATCCGTAATAACCTTGAGGTGGCTAGAAGTCGTCAAAAGAGTTACGCGGATAAAAGACGCAAACCATTGGAGTTTCAAGTCAACGACATGGTTCTTCTTAAAGTCTCACCGTGGAAGGGTATTGTCCGCTTTGGGAAGAAGGGCAAGTTGACCCCACGTTTTATAGGACCTTTCAAGATTCTGAAAAAAATTGGGAAAGTGGCTTATAAACTGGAGCTACCTTCCAAGCTTAGCTGGGTTCATCCTGTCTTCCATGTCTCAAACTTGAGGAAATGTTTGGCCGATGAAAATTTGTACGTTCCTTTGGAGGAAATCCATATGACGAGTCCTTGCATTTTGTCGAGAAACCTGTCGAGATTATGGACCGAACGCTGAAGAAGACCCGAACAACTACCACGCCAGTTGTCAAGGTTCTTTGAGAAAACAAACGTGGAGCTGAACTCATCTGGGAACACGAGGATTACATGAAGAATAAATATCTCCATATGTTCGCTTAGTCTCATCTTTAATTTCGGGACGAAATTTCTTAAAGTTAGAGAGACTTGACCCCTCCTGTAATTGTTAATTTGTCGTTAATTTCCGTTATCTCTTGTAACGGGCTTGTTTTGCCATTAATTCAAATACGAGGGCTTATTTGTAATTTCCTCTTGTTTTTGATCTTTGTTAGTATTTAAAGGTATTATAAATTGTTTTATTATTAATTATGTTAAAAAAAATAATAATAAAAAATAATAATAATATTGATAATGAAAACAATAATAAAACAATATAATAATAGTAACAATAAAAAAAATAAATGTTAAAATCTTGAAAATGAATAAAAATAAATAAGTTTTGTAATTTAAAAACTTGTAAATTATAATTATGGGCATAAAATAAAAAGAATAAAACTCCAGGGACTAAACTGTAAATTCTATTTTAACTAGAAATTGAAATTTGAGTTAATTATGTAAACTATTAAACCACAGGGACCTAATTGTAGTTTTTTTAAAACTCAAACCATCCCCGATTTTCCGGTCGCCGGCCGGCGCGGCTCCGGCGACCCTAAAACTGCATTAAAAATCGTATAAAACTCGAAATAAAAACCACCAATCGTTCCTGAAACCGTCGCGAGCATGTTTCGAACCCATAGGCTGTTCAATTCGACCTTAATTGCGTTTTTGAACTCGAAACCGAAACCATTAACACTCCAATTCGTTTCTACCTGTAAATTAATGAAATTACTCATGCCATAACTATCATCTAATCATTTAGAAATCAATAGCATGTTTAATTTCACCTGAAACGGCTTTAAACTCGCGTAATTCGATTTGACACAACCGAGAACAACCTCGAACTCGTTGGGTACTCAAACGGCTAAATTGTAACTATAAAATCGAGGCAAAACATTCCATTTGAGGTTCTTAAACTCTCTGCACATCCAAATTCACTAAAACCCACACACACACCTCATTAGAATCCGGACATAGTCGCGACTTTAACTCTCCTAATCACCATCCACACCACCTCGTTAACAGGTAATTAAACATGTGAATGTACTCGATTTCTGGTGGGGATTAAAAGCCCTAAGCTTTCATCGAGTAACATAATGATCTTGGGGTTCGATTGGATCGAATTCGAATTAGGGTTCTTCGGGGAAATTGGGGTTTGCCAGAAAACTGGGTTTTTATAAATACGGTTCTGCAATTTAACACAACATGGGCCTTAGCCCGGCGTTTTAAATGTTGTTTGGTGTGGCAAGGGACCCGGGTTCGAACCCGAGTCCCTACCTTTATTTTTTTAAGTGTTTTTATTAATTTTAAAAATTCAGAAAATATTCTAATATCATTATTAATTATATAAAAACTATTTGCAACCAAAAACCAAATAAAATTAATTTTCTTTTAAATTTTCTTAGAAATTTAATTAATAAATCATTATTCTCTTATTTTTAAATATTATAAAAATTGTTATAAAATTCAACTTTTTATTAATTATTAAACTGTAACAAATCTCCTTTAATTTCCAAAAATTTAAATTTAATAAATTCTTAATTTTTTGTGAAATATATTTACAACCTTAATTTTATATTTTTAGAATAAATATATGTACATATTTAAAATGTGCATTTATTGTGATAAATAGAATTAATTTAATCAATTAAAATTATAAATTTACTATTGTATCAAATAGTAAATAAATAAATCCTTGATAATAAAAGTTTAACTTTTATTAATGATTTTATCACAAAATTCTTATTTAATCACCTAAATATTAAAATGTATCCATTTTTGAATTTAAAATCGTGGACTAAGCGATATAAAAATTAACCTCGTTATAATATTACATTGTTATCTAAAAGCCCCAAATTTAAACCGTGAATTCCTGAGTACTACTAAAAAAATCGTTACTAACTTATGACGTCGTTCGTTTAGGTTGAACCTTAGCAAATCATCGGTGTTTAATACAAGACTTCTTATTATTCATCCTTAGTATACATGTGAGTTCTATATACCCCATTTTATATTATTTTATACTTTTGGGGTGAAACATGTTAACTTATTATAAACACACTTGTAAACACGTTTTTTTTACTCTTGTAACACTTATGCAATTCATCTTATCTTGTCATGGTTATTTGGACTTTTGTAATCATCATGTGATAACACTTGTAAGATACAATCATTAACTATTGCTAGCCTAGCGACGTCATAGATCTATGGGTCTGACAAGTCTATTTGGTGCTAAAGCCGAGGTATTGCCGCCTCCTAGTGATGTATTCTTGATCACTAAGGTAACCAAGTACACTTTGCTAATCGTATAATTATGTCGTGGCCATATTTGTTTAGGTTTGATTGTTACATTTGTTTATCCATTTACTATTACATTATTCAATAACCTATGACATGTATTGACAACTTATTGTTTATATGTATATGTATGTTAAACTTATGAAAACTCACCAACATTATATGTTGACATTATTTTTAACATGTTTCAGGAAATGATCCCGCTTAATATTGCTCTTGAAGACTTAAACACATCTAGGATTGGACCTAGAGATTAATAAAAGACATATTGTGTCACATGATACTATTTGAACTTTTGTTATGTTGTTTTGTTTGAAACTTATGTCATTTTTATTGTATGTCATGAAACTTGGAAATTAATAATTCACACTTTGAAATAGTGTTGTGTGGCATGAACAATCTTAACCCTCACACCTCGACGTTTCCGCCGTTAAGGTTGGGGTGTGACAATTACAACTTGTATCGCACAGCAACAAAAAAAACTTGGATGGGAATTGTTTGGTTCCTGACCAAAAACCATTTATAATGGGGAGTAAACCTAATAACTTGTAGGCTTGATGTGAATTACCAATAAAACAAATATATATTATGGTCCCAAACATAAACATGAACGGTTGCTCTCATTATTGGTTTTACAATGAATTGGACGTTTAGTGTTCATCTCAACAAAAGCAATTTGTGTATAAACATATGATATTCAACACTTATTTCAAAAATCATTAGTAACTTGGGAATTTTGTTGTATCACCAAAATAATATGTTACTATGGAATAATGTGCTTGCTATCTTATTAGCTAAGTCATATATCACGCAAACGTCAAGTTGCGAATTTGATAATCATTTAGATGATGCATCGATTTAAAACACTAAATGACATACTTTTTATGAACTTTTATCATTTCATAATATTTAGGGATTCACACCCTAATCTAGTTAGTAAATAACTAACTTTTCTTAAGAGCAAACATTACATGTACAATTCATTAGTTCAAAGAATCCCCGATTCTTTATTATATTTCACATCATTATTGACTCGGAATGGTCTAATCAGTCATGCCAATAAAATATTCACGATCATATAAACTTCTAGTTTATGATTGTATATCTTTTACTCATGCTTGTTTAATGCACGGTATAATACACACGAAAATAGTGTACTATATTTCAAACATATTTTATCAATAGAATCACTCACTTAGTATGCCACTTCTTATGGTTAATCTCATTATTAACATGGTTGATCTTACTAACATGATTACCATTATATTTTCTTCAATTACTTACTTGATCATGAGATCATTATATAAATCATATTCGGGCTAGAGATAGAACCACACAACTTTTATAGTGGTGTGATAAATGGAAAGTATATTCAACTTTTGCTCATAAATAATCTTCTCATCAAATAATATCAATTGAAAAATGATTGTGAAGAGTTATGCTCATTTATCATTCTAAAATATTTCAACTCTTTATAATGAGCTTTATGACACATGAGGTGTCATTTCTTTACACCAAATTATTTCAATAAATGGTATTTTTTCTATATATAATCTTTCATATAAGTGATAATATTAAATAAAACTTTAGTCTTTTGATTGTTCTATCCAAGACTACAGAATAAAGAAAAACTATAACATCTAGATAACAAGATATACGATACAGTCAAAAGAACAATGCCAACACTTAAAATGTATTACCATATAAAACATGTAATGGACTAATTTATCTTTATGATAATTTTTAATTTCATACAACATGTTTATATGATAACTCTATATGAAATAAGATGTTTTTCATCAATTATGTTACGTTTTTGATAAAAAAAATAATAAAACAATCTTATAAACTATTAGTGAAAAACTTATAAAATCATTATAAACTAACTTTTATAAGAACAAAACTTCTTCTTATAGAACATGATATTTTAAATTATGTTACATAAATAGATAAATCTCGATTGCTTTTTTTTTTTAACTAGTTTTCCTTCTAACAAGTGCCCATTATAAATATAAATACTTCCGTAAAACACACCGATAAGCATCTCACAAGGATTACGATACATATAATTATTTGATGAACATGAACCAAAACACTAACGAAATAGGAGACCTTTGGTTATAAAATAAATAAGATAAACACTTAATATAGTTAACCATATACGTAAGATCTATTATATCTTTCCGCACATGTTTATGATGAAACGTTTAATAAGGAATAATAATAATAATAAACATATGCAATTGTTAATGAGCAATTAGTTTTTGGTAACAATATTTATATAATTTAGGAAATCAATCAAAGGAATATTTAAAAATAATAAAGTTTTCAGGGCTTTATGTTTATATAGAAAATAAGAAATCATTTATTTGTAGTGTTAACTAAATCATAAGATTTTTAACATAAGCATTCTTTTAAAAAATGTCAAAGTAACCTTTCGATCATTGGATGAAATTCCAGTGGCTTATAAGTGGCTTAAATTACATGTGATAATTTAATCGCTAATACATTTAAGTAATTATTTTTTATTATACACAATATTTATGTTTTCTTTGTTCATTAAAATGTATAAATATTTGGTACATTAACTGTGGATCCGTTTCTAAGTTTTAAATATACTAGCAATAAAGTGTCATGATAAGGCTGGACGTTGTGGTGCTTGAAGAAGGCGCCAAACACAATGAGTTGGCATCAAACCAGGCGTTAAAACCATTACAAGCAAGTGAAAGGAGGCGGCAAACATATATCACGCCAAGCCCTTAACGGGCGTAAACATACGTCAAAATCAAAGTGGAAATCACATAAAAATGATTGAATAAGTGGCTTGTAATCAAACATTATACGAGTAATAATCTCGCGGTTACAATCTCGTCCGGCGCCGAGAAGAAAGATGAAAAGGAGAAAACCCGGAGACGTCGCGGCTGTTATTGCTAGAACAGACCTGCCGTAGCTGCCGTCAACGCCAAAACAAACCCCGTCACGGCTGCCGTCATCACCGGAACAGACCCGCCGCAGCTGCTGTCATCGCCAAACAGACCTCGCCACGGCTGCCGTCATCGCCGGAACAGACCAGCCGCACAGGGCGAAGGATAGTTGGGGCCGAGGGGGGGGGTCACCGCCCCCCTCTTTTTTTCGTCGGTAGTGTTAACTTTTAGTCTGGTAGTGTAAATTTTTGGTCCGGTAGTGTAAATTTTTATATAAATATGAAGTTTGCCCCCTAAAAAAATTTAATTCCGCCCCGCCCCCCCCCCCCCCCCACGGGGCTGTTCAGCTCCGCCACTACAGCCGCAGCTGCCGTCATTTCCGGAACAAGCGTCATCACTGGATATGAATCCTCCAAACACACCGAAGATATAATATCCGACAGCTCTAGATACCATTGATGAAGTGTTGAATGTGCTGTGAAGCTTTCTTTCTTTTTAGATATGAAGAAATTTCTAGATATGAAGAACATAAGAAAGAGAGGCGTAATGGAAGTGGTTGGGTTTATATTAGAATAATAATTATTTTTACATATTATTGTGTTTTTTTATAATAAAATAATAAATAAAAAATGATTTAATAATTGTAAAATTAGTTAAAACTATAACGCTTGATTTAAATGATACTTTAGTAAATTTATGTTTGCCTACATGGCACCTACGTGGCATTTTAACTAAACAATTAGTTAAAACCACTACACATGGTCTAATAGAATACTATAATTTATAATAATAAATATGATTAAAACTTATTGTAACAATAAATATGATAACATCTGTTATAAAAATGTTAAAACGATTTAATACAATTATTATTTGTGTAAATATATAATTCATAACGATTTGAATTGTGTAAATATATAACCATTATTATTTAATAACATATCAAATAAGCCGTCTGATTTATTTAACTTGTCAGAATGTAATATCATTTAAAATAGTTGACGACTAAAAATCCTTCTATTCTAATAAATGGTAACTAATATTGATACATGATATCACTACAATTCTTTTCATCAAAATTTTCCGCTTCTCTCTCCTATTAAATAACTACATTAATTACTTACAATTTTATTAATTCTTTTTATATTAAAATAACTTTTAATAAATTAAGAATGACATATTTTTATTGATGATTTTCTAAAGAAATAAATTTATATAAATTTTTTTTTTCTAAAACATCAAACATTTTTAAAATACAAAATATTTTAAAATTAGTTCTTTAAAAAGTAAAAATTTTATAGACCAAAAATATTTAAAATTGGAAATTATAGTAAGAAAATTTTTAAAGATGACATTTTTTTAAGTGGTTGTTTTGAAACAAAATATTTAATTTATTTTTTTGGAAAAACAAAAAAAAATTAAAAACAAAATTTTGAGAAGTTGATATCATTGTTTATTACTTATACGTAATTTTATTTATATATTATCTTAGAATATCGTTTTATAATTAATAAAATTTTATTTTATTTATTCAATCCGTGTAATACACGGGTTTACTGAAGCTAGTATGTTTATATATGATTAAAGTGAGAATGTTGAATCTCAATTACTTCACAAATTATATTGAAAATTATTTTAAGGTCTCATTCTATTTTGAAACAGTAGGTATTTTCATAATAGCAACCGCCACTTAAAACAAAAGGTACAACCATTAGAAGTATTAAACCATGATGTAACCCGTCATTTACAAGATTAAAATCTTGGATCCCATCATTGTATGCAGATTTTTGTTTAAGCATAGGACTTTGATAAATAAAAATACGTTTGATAAATCTAACTAAGTTTTGTCTTCTTCCCAGGTATTTACAGTTTGTTAAAAATATTCATGCACTTAAATCCAATTATGATTATTTATCCATTTTTGTAGTTAAAGATCTTCTTTCAAACCAACAATATTAACACTAAAAGTCAAGTTGTTCATGCGTACCTTAGCCGAGTTCAATATAGAGACGATGAAGAAATTTCATAGCGGATCACAAGTGTGCGTATCACCTTGATGAATTATATCTTGGTTATTTGTGAGAACGTTGATTATCCCGACTTTGGTAGGTGATGAAGTCGACTGTAACGCATTTCATATCAACATCGTTTATTTACGGCTTTCCCATGCTCGCCACCGTATCTAAAACGAACTACTATATCTATTTCAACAAACCGGCCATACCACCGAAAAAGAGACAAAAGAAATCAAAGAGCAACGAGCGAACTCGTGCTGATAACGTAATGTAAAACAATAACCTAATAGCAAGATATACATGAACAAACATAACTTAGAGAAAACGGGAGAATATTATTCCATTAGAGATCCAATACAATGAATCGTATATATACACACGATCAATACATGAAAGCGATTTTAGTAATAAATATAAGAAATGATGATACATAATGCGTGTAATAATGTCAGTAGTCAATACATGAAAGCGATTTAGTAATAAATATAGGAGATGATGATACATAATGCGTGTAATAATGTCAGTAGTCAATATTATTTATAATAAATTCATCTTTTCCCTGAAATGGATTTGTTTAGTGCTTCAATGTACCTATAACCCAAAATGGTATTGTTTGGGTTCTATATATTTCGCTATAATTTTTTCCGAAATGCATCGAGAAAATATAATATGTTTTCATTTGGCGATATAAATCCGAGTTATTCTACATTTTGACGTAAATTTAGTTTGGAAACAAGTCGGGGTGATTGTAATCTATACTTTATCACACGCCTACAGCGCCGTTGCACATGTTTTTTATGTACGTTTTGAGTTGGTTTACGTTTCTAAATAAATTTTATTTGAAAAAGAGCAAGGGCAAATATAATATGTTTTCATTTAATGGTATAAATTAAAATTACTCAAAGTTTTGACATAAATTTAGTTTGGAAACGAGTTGGGTAGATTGTAGTCTATACTTTATCACGTCACGTTCGATGCTTGCCGCAACACGTGGCGGGTAAACACTAGTTTTTCATTACGGTACAACACCAACTTGTTTCATTTGATTAAAAGTTTTGTTATGATCATCAATTATTTCGTAAGTGAAATCTTACCATTCATCTTCATGTGTGAATAATGTACCATGAACTTTCTATGATATAACAATAAACATACAAGTTGCTATTCTTGTAATATAAAAAATAATCGTTTATTTTTTCTTCACAAATGCAGATTAATGGATTGAAAAAAGATCACCTTCTTTAGGGAGCTTGATGTCATAAAGGAAGACTGCACGAGCAATTGCTTTGTCGAAACAACCATTGTTTTCTAACCGAGAGGAACCGTAATCCATTGAAATGATCTTAATGGACGAACATTTATCTTCACAAATTAAAGGATTCTTATTTTATGTAATTGTTGTATTACTTAAAATTGTTAGTTATACGCTTTAACAATTATTTTATAGTTCTTAAAACTTAATTACTAACTATTTAGTTTAATGCCATGTAATGGAAGTTGACAACAAGTGGTATCATTGGGAAATCGTGTTATGAAAGTAGAGATTAGACTACCTATTTTCATAGAGCCCACCGAAGCCATTGGTTGCCAGGTCACCCCAACTGCGCAGCCATCACCATTACACCCATGTGACAGTATTTTTTACTCAACCAAGTTATGTGACAATTTTTTTCTCAATCAAATTTCTAATCAGACCTTATAACACATACCTTCATATCTAACAGTAATATTAAGATCATATTTTATCTTTTAATTTTTTTATACCTCCTGACAAAGGCTTCCGTTTAAGTTTCAACGAATGCAGTTTCTCCTTGTCATATGTTTTACAACAATCATAAACAAAACTCAGTGACGGTTATTATCAAGAGTTTGTTTGTTTTTTAAACAAAATGTTTTTACACACGATTAATTGTATGTCGTATTATTAAGAGTTAGAAAACGAGACGGCTTAAAACTAATGATACTAGATAGCAATGTTAATCTCTCAACTCTAAGATCAATTGTTATATAAAAAAAAAGTTTTTACACATATGTAATTTGTAAACATTAATTATGTATCCATAGTTTTTACACATATATCGTATCTAACTAACTTCTTTAGGCCAATATAACCTACCATCCACAAAAGAATTCAAAACAGTGGTAACCATGAGTTTCAGTTTAACTGCCCATCTTCTTCCTCTATTTCCACTCAAGAACACCATCACCACCGCCATCAAACAATCCCCAATTCAATCTTCACCATCATCTGCTTCAATCCCACAAAACCCTAATCCAAAAACCCCATCTTTTCTCTCAAATCATCTCCTCTCTTTAGCCATTGCCTTCGTAACCCTCACTGCACCACCATCCTCCATTGCAATCCCTTCACTCAACAACCCCCTTCCACCCCCTAATTCACCTCCACCCACCACCCCTTTCTCCCAATCGAAGAACTTAATCACCGGATTAGATAATGGGTATCGTTTACTTCACATCTCTTTCTTGTATTTGTGCTATTTTTTCGTTCAATTTGTTCAATTGTTCTTGAAATCTTTGTGTTTTTGCAGCAAGATTAGACCTTGCCCGTCGAACAATCCTGGGTGTGTTTCGAGTAATCCGAAATCGTCCTCTTTTGCGTTCCCTTGGAGGATTCCGGACAAGTCTTTGGATAATGCACTCCAGGTGTTTGATGTTTTGTCACTTGTTTTTTGTGGAGTTTTTGGTTTCAGATTAGTTGATTATAATGCGTTTGATGCTGTGGAAGTTTGATTTGTGGATTATTATTGCAGCAATTGCAGGAAGCTATCTTGGAAACACAGAAGAATGCCAAGATTGAGATTGTAGAAGACACTCCTGATGGTAATTTTGCTGCACTTATGTAATGAAAAGCATTGTAGTTTAGCCTCAGTTATATAATGTTGTATGCTGTTTCTATAGTTCCTTTACATCCACAATCTTGAAGAGTTCAAAGCTATGTTGTCAAAAGCCCACATGGTGTGCGCCTAGGCTCTCAGGCGCAGCCCACCGCAGTCTTGTGGCATCGCTTTAAAAGCTCATTTTCAGACATTTAGGTGCATATTATGCCAAGTTATGGCCAAAAATCGTCTAAAACAATGACACTTGCCCTAAATAAGCCTAGAATTAACCTAGAACAACCTAAATTTGCATAGAACATGTCTAAAACCACTAAAAATAGTATTTTTATACTATGCGCATCGCTTGAAAAAGCTCTCCCTTTTTAACCACCTTGCGTCTAGGCCTAGGGCTCGCCCTTCGTGCCTTGATTGCGCCTTCGACAACTATGCAGAAAGAAAGATTTTATAGTCCACATTTCTCATATTAGATGTTCCTTTTCATTTTGCAATTCTAAAATAATGAATATTTATCATGATATGAAGCCATGAAGGTAGTAGTAAATCACATAATAGATATTGTTCCCGCCATAAATCTAGTATTCTCATCATCTAGATAGAACCAACCGGTTTGAATTATCAAGAATTTCCTTTAAAATTGGCACTCATGAGTCATGGGCTCTTGAGTATGTTGAAAGTGTTGGTGGTTGCTAGTGATCTAAGTTGCTAGTGGAATGGTAGTAGCGTACTTAAAAACATCTTCAAATATATTCCATCGTGTTATTTGGGTTTTCAATTGTTGATTTTTTTTTACAAAATCTTTACTGGCCAAGTCCATATTTGCATGCAATCTTGGTTACTGACCAGGTCAAATATTTTCAGTCGCGTTATTTGAGTATGTTGATGATGTTGGTTGTTGCTAGTGATCTGAGTTACTAGTGGAATCGTTGAAGTGTACCTAAACATATCATCAAATATTTTTCTTCGCGTTATTTGGGTCATCAGTTGTTGATCTATTTACAAAATCTTTACTGTCCAGGTCAATATTGCAAGCTACGGTTGATGGAGGTTTTGGGCGCGATGTTTTAGAGTTCTCGGTGAAAGGAGACGTGGTATCTTATCGGTGCATGGCCACAAAGGTCACATATGTGTACCCTTTCACCACAGCCTTAGGGGATTCAAAGGGTCAAGAAGAAAGAATAAAGAAGATTGTGGACCAATTAGGGTGGGATGCCCCTAGTTTTAGTGCCATGGATTAGGATTACTTCAAATGTACATACAAACAATCATGTTCATTGGCTTCATTTGTTTATGTTTATACAATTTTACATTTTTCTATGGAAATAGTTTCTTGCAGAAATGTTGGGTAAGTTTATCAGGATTAGACTGGTTCGACACCCCCCAACCCCCCTCACCCCCCACCCCCCCACACACACACATTGTATCGTGCCTTGTATCATAGTTTTAAATTTTCTAATGTGATAGTAAATGTTGTTTGCGGTTGACTCCTTACTTTTGTAAAGTAAGATCAGTACTTTATTATGTTTGTTAGGTAACTGTTTAACAACTAGAAGGTATACTCGCGTTTCGTGGCGAGATCACCCAATTTTTAGCCTTATCTTATACGGTAACAAGTTGGTTAATCTTTTCAGATGAAGTTATCCATGTATTCAACAAAAACATATGAATAGCTGTAGACATATACATAAATAAATATGTTATGATTGTACACAAAAAGGAACCTAAAAAGTAAATCAAATATTATGTTTAAAAGATAATATAAATGAAATCAACACCCATGCATTAAATTGCTTACACAAAGGAAATAAATGAAATGCGAAGCGGCTCGTTTTTAAACGAAACTTATATCGGAAAGTAGATGAAGTTACGAAACACACATGTGTATATTTGGGTGCCAGGACTCTAGCCCGTGTCTCCCTCGCCACCTTTGGATGCTCAAACCGCCTAACTTGGGAGAGTGTTTGTTTTGTTTTGTTTTGTTTTGTTTTTTTTTTTTTTGTTAATTATATTTGTTTATAGTAAAGTAATTAGGTGTATGGCTGCAACCGAACCAAGAGAACACAAACAAGGTTTTATTCGTGTTCGTTCATTAAGAAAATAAGTTGTTCATGAATTGTTCGCGAACACTTAACGGACGAAATTTCTTGTTCGTGTTCGTTCATTAACATAATGAACATATTCAGGAACTGTTCACGTAAACTTACCGAACGTAAACGAACACAAACAAAGGCAAACGAATGCAAACAAACGTTCATGAACATATATAAACAAAAAGAAAAGTTCATAAACACAAACAAATACAAAAGATTATATATTCATTTTATAATAAAATTATAAACATAAATGAACGAACGTGGCCTCTGTTCTTGTTCGTTCGTTTAACTAACCTAACGTTATTTTCTTGTTCGTGTTCGAAACATAAACGAACTTCCTGCCAAACGTTTTGCAAACTGTTCGCTGGACGTTCGGTTCATTTGCAAACCTAAACTTAGGTGTAGAATCTAAAAAATTATAACTAAAGTGACTCGTCTATGGACCGCTAATATGTTGCCACCTGAACTACTAACATCGGAAAAAATGTGAACACGACTTTTATTTGATATACATAAAATTATTTTCTTTAAGAATTTATTTATTTAAGTTTTTATTTAACTAATTATTTCTCGATTACAATAAATCTTATTCTTTAAAAAATATTTTTCTTAATTTACATAAATTGAGAATCAATTATGAAATTGGTTATTAAACAAAACGGCTATTTAGCCCTACAATAGAAGAACTGAGCGGCTGAGTTAGCCTAGCCTACTGTACACCAGATCCGGCTCGGTTATTGATAGAGTAAACAAATATGACATTTCTTGAAATCTTTCTTCTGATTCAAAATCAAAGTGTAACGCGTATCCTTCCATGTTCCTGTCATGGAATAGATGAAATAAATAAAAAAATAGATTTTTGTTCAAGAATGAAATCTTGTTGGAACTGTCCATATCCGGTTCATCCTTCGGAACCATATCACATCCCGTATTTACTCTTCACGTCAATAGAGCAAAAAGTTAGACAACTTTAAATTTTTAAGAAGTTAATATAAAAAAAATTAAACCATTTACTAATGATCCTTAATTCAACCGGTTATGATGATGTACCTATGGCATGTATATATGGGAGGTAATTGGTTCAAGTCTCTAACAAATTTATTTAGAGTTGAGCTAGTGGGTTTTTCCAGTAATGGATTCTTCTGAGGGGGTTGGGGGTGCTGTCTCGGTTAGGAAACGAATAGATGGACCCGATTAAAATAACACTTATCATCCGAACCTGGTCGTAAATTTGCCGTTAAAATTTTTTTACTAAAACCATTTACATCTGTAAACCATTAACCTTGAAACCATCTATTGAAGACCTGCAAAATACCTACTTTCAAACCATCTATTAATTTTAAATGATATTATTACCCATTTTTTGAACGGATTTACCAAAATCATGGTACCATGTGATCGTGGTATCAGTTTATGAAAATAAAAGGAAAACACAATTCATGATACAGATGACTAAACAACCGGTTCGGGATTTAAAACCGGGGATCAAAACGGTTTGGGCCCGCCACGCCGGTTTTCCATATCCCAAACCCAAGCCAGTTCCTTTATCAAACCGCTTTATACTCCGAACCGGTTCCCAAACCGGTTTTTTCACAATTCAAAAAACAATCCGTTAACTAGCCGTTTTTTGTGGGTATTTTAACCCATTTGACCCTCATACATTACTATAAATAAATTGTGGTTGTTTTAGTTGAATCACAACAACCAAAAACTCTCTTACATCCTAAAAACTCAAAAACACTCACTACTCTCGTTACATTTTAAAAAAACTCTCAAAATAACTTCATCTGGTATTTTGGTGCATGTTCAGAGGTAGATTGGAAAGGCTACTCATAATTAGAAAATACATATTTTCTAAAGGGCTTGAGTCTTCTTTTATAGAAGCGATAGGCCCTAACCTAATGGGCTATTAAGTCATAATATTATTAGACCAAACTAAAATTTGCCTAACTATGGGTAAACCTTAAAATAATGAACCTAGCTCCGATTAAGGGTACGTCTAAATGTCCATGTAATCTCACTAATGTTACATTTCGTAATTTCAGATTAACGTCGTAACTTATTAAACTTTTTTCACTAACTATTTCACTAAATGAAAATAATAATAACTATGATTATTATTATTTAACTTTAAACTAACTATGCTATTAATGTTAAAGTGTAAATTATTAAAGCAATCTTTTAAAACCCAAACCTCCCCACCGATCCCTTCTTCCTCTCGAAAACCTGCTATATCTCCCCTCCCGTAACCCTAATTCCGAATGTGCAGCCACCTTCGATCACCGACGACCCCTCTCGATACCCCTCTTCCCTCCTCGCGGCTCCAAGCAGTTGTGCGCACGCGACGTGGGATCTATCTGTTTCATTTCATTTACCGGTTTGCTTTAATCATTATTGATCTTATATGTATTGCGTATGGTTTCGCGCGCGGTTGTCGTAAACAAAGGGTAGTTGGGTGCGTAGAACGATATGTCCGGCGGCTTTTGTGCGTGCGATTTGTATGCTTCGGGGCTGTTGCGGGTGTGCCGTGTGTGTTGTGCGACTGTGTGTGTTGTGCAGCTGTGTGTGGGTGGGTGGTATGATTGTATGTATGTTGTTTATGAGTATGTATATGCATGGTGTATGTTTGAGGTAACAGGAGGAGTTTTGGGAAAGAAGGTCTCCTTGTGTATGTGATGTGTGCATCGAATTGTGAGCATGTGTTGGTTGTGTGGATGTTGTATGTATTGGTTCGCATGGGGTCATACATGCATATAATTATTTATGTGTTTTAGTTGGGGTTTGGTATAGGCATAGATGTATGCGTGCATAGGTATGACAGTGTATATGTATGCACCTGTGGTGTTTGCCTTGTTTAATGTTTTCATGTTGTACTTTTGAGTATTGGTTGTGTATATGATGGTGATATGTTCTAGCATATGTGTGTGTCCGTTTATGATGTGTGTGTGTGTGACTTCTTAGTTTTGAGTCATAGTTGTTGCATGGATGTGCTTTGGGGTTGTGCATGTGTACTGTACCCAATATATATACATATGTGTTTAAGAGTTGTGGGTGCATGATAACTAAATGTATATTTTGAATGTGGTAATGGTAATCATGTATGTGTATTTATGGTTGTGTATTACTAATACATTGGGTAATATATTAAGTAGTCACATCACTACTACACTATAAGAGTATCTATATGTATGATCATGTACTCGCGAGAGTAATTTGAAGTATAGTTTTCATGCGTGATTTCGTGTATGTTTGTTCTGGCGTGTGAAAGGGGAAATAGCGGCAACCTGCATCGTAACCGAGTCATGAAACGTGAAACCGTATGACACATAGCTAATATTAAATATTAATTATATAATAAACGTGCATCCAGTTTGTTCAGAAACTTAATCGTTCGTGCTTGCACTTATTGATTTTTGCTGTGCATTCAAGGTGAGTTTACGGCCCCACTTTCTTATAATCTCTTTTGGGGAAAAGAAACATGTTCTTTTTAAAATTTTCTTCGTTTGATCAGTATTACTGTATTATCACATGTTTACTAGTATTGTACCAATTTAAGTCCTCACTTTTGAACCGTTAATTTATGTATTTTAACGAGGTAATTCTGAGTAGATCTACTGGGTTTGACGAACCCCACCCGGGCTAGTCGCGCTAGCACGACTGCATGTCAAACGGGTGTTTAATTGACCTAATTTCTGTTGTTGTGGTCTGGTAGCCACAACCGAGGCATTCATTTACATTGTCAGCTTCTGTTGTGAACTTCATACACTTTGTAACTTTTTATGTAGACTAGCTATCTATTGATATTACTTTGTTTAATGGATCTATTTTTGATTATGTTACTGTTTAACAAAACTTGTGAACTCACCAACCCTGTGTTGATACTTTAGCATGTTTTTTTCAGGTTCTTAAGATGCGCACGGCTAGGAGCATCTCATATTGCATACATTCTGATTATTTTAAACGATTAAACATTGATTTTGCAAGTTACATTTATCTGAGTTGCGCTTGTTTTGAGCATTTGAGTTACGAATTATTACGATTCCGCAAATGTTTTCATGAATACATTATTAATTATGTTTTTGAGAATTTTCTAATAATATTGCACAACTATGTTTTGTAATTATTGTGTCATTTGATGTAACTAACGGTTGAGATCCTGGTATTTCACCCGCCTAACGTTAAAACACAGTTTGTGGAAATTGAGGGGTGACAATTAAGTCATAATATTATTAGACCAAACTAAAAATTGCCTAACTATTAGTAAACCTTAGAATAATGGACCTAGCTCCGATTAAGGGTACGCCTAAATGTCCATGTAATCTCCCTAATGTTACGCTAGATTCACCATTTTTTTATTCGAAATTTTTTTGATTTTTCTTGCCCTGATAAACGATTATTGTTTTGGGTGTTAACTTGTTCCCTCGACAGATCTAATGATATTTAATCAGACATATGTGAGAGGTGAATGGTTATTACTTAACGAGGCGATGTATAGAGGACATTTGGCTCACACTTGAAAGTCGATGTGTAAGGGAAGTCCATCACTTGACGGACACTCGACAATCACTTGACACTGGGAGCAACTTGCATAAAAAAAGAAAACTCCATTCATCTTGATCAAAGGATAAAGTTTCATAAGCTTTAATCCATATGTTCTTTGGTAATATTTTAAAGTGTTCCTGGCTATCAACTACACATATACATCATTACTATCATTAGAGAAGATGGTTCGACTAGTTTTATCTTGATAATATTCGGTTTAGTGGCTAGCATCTTGTTGGAGCTACTTGCTTGGTGTAGATACTTCTTTGTGGAGCATAAAACATCTTCATCAAAGGTTAACCACTTCACATCAAAAGTTATAGCCTTTCAACATACTATGATTGTTTCTGGTTTGGTTTCAAGTTTCTTTCAAATGATGGTCTTATATAAATATCCATACTTCATGATTTCTTTGCTAAAATTATTTTTCAAACAGTATACAAAAACCTAACATAAATACCTACTCATTTGTATATAAGAAGTACAAAATATATAAAATATGAATTAAAATAATCAAAAAGTTAAATAATTTAACCTTGTTCTATTTGTTATTGTAGTAATATAGTGTTTTATAAACTTCACACATATGTACACACACACACACATATGTGCGTGCGTGCGTGCGTGTGTGTTCATATGGATTAAAAAAATTAAATTAAAATCCACCATAATATTACCATACTTTACGTTCAAGATTAAATTATTATTTTGGTATCCTAAAATGTTTTATAAATAGTATAGATAATATAGCTATTCATAACACACTTATACCATATATTTAAATAGTTGTTTTGGGTGTCTTATAAAAATAAGAAATTACCAATCTACCCATGGGTTTCATATTATATAGTAGCAGTGTTGTAAAAATCGTTAGGTGCTAGTAGGGCGACGAGGTAGGGACTAGGGAGCAATCGGGATTAATCGAGAATAATCAGTTTGGAACTTTTATATGTAATTTTCAAATCTTTATATATATACACACATTTTTATATGTATTTCTACTAAAAATGTTAGTTTTATATATATATATATATATATATATACATGTATTGCCGGAATTTCGGAGTTTTCGCCGGAATTTTTAGACATCGCCGTAATCTCGCCGGAAAGTCACCAGGAACTCGCCGGAATCTGGAAAAAAACGCCGATCATTGGCCGATTATTGCCCGACTAGGGCTGATTAATCCCGACTTTTAACCAATTTCACCGATTAGCGACTATTGTTGCCGATTAGCAAAAATCGAAGCGGGGAGCCTCCGATTACCGATTAGTGACGATTAATCGGCCGATAAATCCGATTTTTGCAACATTGTATAGTAGTAGAGATAATATAATACTTAATTTAATTAGTAAAAATATAAATAAAAAATATAAATATAATGTTAATTTAAATTATTATAAATAAAGTAATACTTAATATAGTGAATTTAAACATAAGCATTAACTCATATATTAATTAAAATAAGTTTATTAAATGCGGATAATTTAGGAACACTTGTACCATAGGTTTAAATAATTGTTCTAGGTGTCTTACAAAAATAGAAAATTACCCATCTACCTATAGGTTTTATATTATATAGTAGTAAAGATAAAGATAAAGATATTAAGGATCAACAAAAAATATTGTTTAATACATACATACAAATATAGCTTTATATGATTTACTAGCATCAATATCGTCACAAGCATCAATATCGTCAATATCGATATCATCAAAACCTTGAGACTTGTTATCCAGGAACTTGTTCAGAAATACCGTAATGAAAGGAAGATAGGAGATACACGATGTGCATACCCAACGGGTAATTTTCATAACCTTAACGGGCATACCCGATTACCCGCGGACATATCCAATACCCGACGTGTAAATAGCTTAGACATACCCGACAGGTTTTGGACCGGGTATGAGACACATATTTCTAACTGGGTATAGGGTTGGGATTACCCATACCCGTCACAAACCCGCCATTGCCATCCCTATTAAAAGATTTGTGTTTATATGTAAATTCGTAAGTGTAAAAAAATTAACACTAGCGTAAGTTTTACTTAAATATGCATATATGTCTTTTTCACAAAAAATTACACCAGTGTTAATTTTTTTACACTTGTGAATTTACACATATACATAAAATATTATAATTTTCTATATGGGTAATTATATTATTTTGACAAAAAAACTAATGGTTTTTATTGATCTTGACAAATTTTCGTATTCTCGCAATAACACGGTGTTCTTAATTAGACTTTATTTATAAAAACACCCATATGCTCATCATTTAATCGGTTCCGAAATTTTAAAGATAAAAGACAGTTAATATACTTTGATTCAATCGACACAATCTAATAAAGTTGTCATGACTCATAAACTTTATTTAACAAAAAGTAAATAAGAAAAGAAGAAAAATACAAGTTCTCGAGACCAAGTGACACCTGTGATATCCATCACTTAGTGGTGGATGATTTTCACATGTGAAAGCCAATACGTAAATGGCGTCCCTCACTTGATGGACTCTCAACTCACATTTGGTAGCCAATGAGGGTGTCCATCGAGCCAATGAGGGTGTCCATCACTCAACGGACACCCGACTGAAAACAAGATCATTGTAATCATGGGAACTAGAAAATTTATTGGCGAAAAATTGATAAATAATAAGAAAGTGAGAGGACGTGACTTTCTACCAAGGAATAGTAGATGCTATGTGTGTGTATAAATTGACAAGACCAAATGGAGAAGATGTCCATTGTTAAATCCTATAGATTCGCTTGTTTCAAAGATGTAAGATATCATTAATATTATTTTATTCAATTGACTCAATTCATAAGATTTGTTAAAGATTTCTTTCTCGGATATGTGTTTAAAGAGACGTCGATGTAGCGTGTAGAGAGAGATTATTACGTGAACGTGTGCGTATGTAGTAAATGTTAGTGATAAATTTCTATAAACTGTTAATTTTTTTAATAATAATACATATTAATAAGAAAAGATAAACAAGTTTCTTAAACCGTGTAACACATAAAGAACACTTAGTATTTGATTTTGGATCTGATACCTTCATTACCCGGAAAAAAGAACATAAAGAACACATAATATTTGATTTTTGATCTTGGATATTTATTGAGAGCACTTGAGCTGTTTTGTTCATGGTGTCACAATGCCACCAAATTTATATATTACTAATTACTAAGTTATGGTTGCATTAATTGTTGTATTTTATGTATAAAATGTTATATATGTTTTTTTTTATTTTAAACCCAATACTTTTACATCTTTCACAATTTAACCCCTACATTTTTTCACTTTCAACTTTAATCTCATATACTTTCGTTTTAAAAACTTTTTCAGATTATGATCTAAATTTTGAGAGTTAACACGTGGACGTGTAGTTCAACATTTGTTATGCTTATTTTTTCATGTTTAACATCCTCTTCGCAGCTTGCGGGTCTTAGATCCACATAGTAATTGTTTTTAATATTTTACGTTTCACATGTGTGGTTCAACCAGTGGCGGAGCTTGAACAATCCCATAGGGGGGTGAGGGCGAAATTAATTTTTTTAGGGGGGCGAACTCGATATTTATATAAAAATTTAAACTACCGGACCAAAAATTTACACTACCGGACTAAAATTTAACACTACCGTCGAAAAAAAGAGGGAGGGTGACGCCCCCCCCCCCCCCCCACCTTCCCCCCCGGTCTCCACTATCCTCCGCCACTGGGTTCAACCTTTGTAAGTTTACTTTTCGCTTGGTTTTATTTTATTCGTTTTTATTTCCTTTTTAATACGAGTTTTTCAGGCGTTGGGATCCCTGGCTCTGGTATGACAGGTGCTACTTGACACGGTTTTACCTCCCCCTCCCCCTACCGTAACGTCCAATGAATCTTGTCAAGACTAAGAGTACCGTCTATGATAACCTACCAACTCTTTTTACTCATTTAGGTAAATGGATTAAACTAATCGTGTTTAGATTGCATGATTTTAAGTGCGCCGGAAGAGTTAATGTATATGATACTAGTAAATACAGGAATAGCGTTTGATGTTCATGATTCAACCGAACACACAGATATGATTTACACTCCTTACTTTAAACAATGATTTTGATGAGGTAAAAGAAATGATAAACTCAAGAAATGGTTACAATTTTGTAGAGCTTGGTTAACAAGTAATGATTATGGTCTAGTTTAATTTGACAAGTCAATTAAATAATCAAAATATATAAATATATAAATCCTAACATTAATAACATGTGAGTTAAAATGGTTAATTTTACATTAAAGTAATAAATAACGTAAAGTTATATTTGATATATGATGAGGACACCATTCAAACACAACCGATGAACGTTGACATTCACCATATATTCGCATAATTATTAATTTGCCTATCTCATGGACCTAAGGATTTTATGTTATTAAAAAGTGACCACAAAGCTTTGTTATTTTCCCCATCGGCAACAATTTGACTTTGTGTTAAGCAATGTACGCACATGTGTGGTAGGTTTCACCATACTCGCTATTTCATCTTTAAGTTTTGATATACATATTATTTGATCTTTTTAATCAATTTTAACATATCTTATTTTTCTCTTATAATTTTTACTATATATTTTTTTTTTTTGAATTACAAATATACCATTGCAATATGGTTATTTTTACTTATAATTTGGTATACGTATGTTTAAAATCCGCACAAGCAAACTACAAGCTTATATTCTTTTCAATATTTATAATACTAAAAATGATAATTAATCTAAAAGTTAGAATAAGAATCTTGTGCTTGACATATGTCATTTTATTCCGTTAATAGAATTGTATTTTAGTCATTGTGTCAAATACGTAAAGTCATTGTTTCTAATATGGGTCAGGTCATTGTGTCAAATATTTTTCGTCATTTGTTATATGTATTCATAATTATGTTTTACGTTTCAGATAATTTCGTATTATTTTTGTTAATTTTTTTTATATATTATGTAAACTTGTTATTATATCATTGTGTTTTACAAATAGAAGCACATAATACTGTCATTTCACCAATATGCACTTTAAAACTCATCTTTTTTGAAAAAAAAATTTATATTCATGAAAATACAATGAGGCAGTTTATCATTGTATTTTAAATTTTATATCATTTTATGTTATTGTGTCTTTATTTTTAATGTATTTAGATAAATTAGTTATTATTTTATCATTATGTTTTACATACCAGAAGTACACAATAATATTATTTCATTATTATAATTTTCAGAATTCATCATTTTAGAAAAAAACAATGGTATTCAGAAAAAAAAAACAATAACGAACGAAATTAAAGACACAATGACACGAAGAAAAAACACAATGATGGGCACTAATCATGTGAACTGAAAAGCATATTTTTATGTTTGTATATAATGATATTATACTCGTTATATAGATAAAAAACATATGTTTTTATGGTATAATTTTTTATAGAAAAATAATGTTGTATATAAAGTTACGAACGTTTAAAAAGGTGAGAAAACTTGAGAAAAAGTCAACAAAAATGATCATTCCTAAAATACACTTTTAACAAAAAAATTCAATATAATTTAATCTTAACCATTGATTAATAGAAGTACTAATTAAGATTGTTTTTACACATTTTGGATTATTAACTCTTTTTACCGGAACCCTTAACATGTATATATAACAATTGATTTGACTCTTATTCAATTAACTTAATCCATAAGATTTGCTAAAGATTTCTTTCGTGAATTTTTGTGTGTGTTTAAAGAGACATCGATGTAGCGTGTAGGGAGAGGTTATAACGTGTATGTGGTTAATGTTAACAAGAAACTTCTACTTTTCAGTTAATATTTTAAAAAATTCGAGAGAGAATATTCTTCAGGTAAATGATGGTCTTGGTGTCTCTATGAGACTATTCTCTGGTCTTCCGATTTGATTTTCAAGTTGTTAACATTTAACCAAACCGTTAGAAGAGGTCTTAAAGCTAATGACTCATGAGCACTCTCCAACTCTCAAGTTAACATACTCAACATTCAAACTGAATATGTATATATAAATAGTTGTATACATAAGCATGAATATATGTGAATAGATACGGCCCTAACCTAACCTAACCTAAAGGGCAATATCATTAACGAGGTAAACAATTAATGACTTATTAATAAGTGTGAGCCCAATGGATCTAGCCCAAACCGAGGGTACCGTCTATAATAGCCTACCAACTCGTTTGACTGGTTTAGGTAAAACGGATCGTGTGTTTAGATTGCACGATTTTAAGTGAGACCGGAAAGATTGATGTATTCAGTAAATATAGGAATATCTTTTGATTTTAATGTTTCAACAAAACACACCGGATTTACACTCCTTAATTTAAACAATGATTTCTATTAAGTACAAGAAATTATAAACTCAAGATATGGTTACTATCTTATAAATATATAAATCCTCACATTAATAAACATGTGAGTTGAAGTGGTTATATTTTTACATTAAAAGTAATAAATAACGTAAAGTTATATTTGATATATGATTAGGGCACCACTCAAAAACAACCTATGAACGTTGGCATTCCCGTATACTCGCATACTTATTATTTATTAATTACGAATTATCTTTGGATTAAATGGTTAAGATAAGGTATCTTAAAATCTAATTAAAATAAGAGAATGTTTTAGGTTCTAGTCCCACCTATAACATAAATAAAAAGAGGTTTCATGCAGGGGCGGACCTACCCTAAAGTGAGGGGAGACAGCCGCCCACCCTAAAAAAAAATTTATGTTATATATATACTCGAATCCTGACCGTCCTTTTAAAATTTTGCAATCACCCCCATTTGTAACTCAAATTTTTTAAATATAGACTAAGTATTTAAACCCAATCTCTTTAAAGAGAATATTTCAAGCCCAAGATTTTAAAATTTAGCCTAATGTTTAACTATTAATTTTAATATTTATAATTAATGACTTTTAAAAAAATTAAACATTATAATATATTAATATCAATTTCACAAAAGACAAAAACCCTCTTTTAAACCTCAAATCCCAACCCACTTTTGAAAATTGAAATCTCCAATTCTCCATCACTCGTCTCCACGCCCCCAGCCCCCTGCTCTGATTCCCCCACCAAACTGAGTAGCCGACTGCCGTCGCCCGTCTGCCTAGTGCCAGCTGCCGAGTGCCGAGTGCCGTCTCCCGCTTCCGAGTTTCGACCAGCCGGCGACCTTCTCCAACCAGCCAGGTATCATGAGTAAACTTTTATGTTTCTTAATTTTTGGTTTCTTATTTTGATTAGAAACTAGGGTTTGAAAATTGACATAGGATTGTATTGTAAATTGTAATGTGTAAAATACTAAGAGTCTAAGATTATAATATAATTTGGTTTAACATAGGAATTACTAGTCACGTAATGGAATGATTTCTCAAGAATAAATTTGGAGAATCTTCATCAAAAACCCCCCAAATATGTTGACGTGGGTACACTTCCTTCGAGCCTTGCTGACCGGAAACCACTTTCATCATATAACCCTAATCAACGAGATGAAACTAGGAGAGCATACTTACTTAGAGGGCCATGTCAACCAAAAGATATAATATTCCCACAAACAAAGATTGGTAAAGAGTTAAGACGTTTTAATGAAAGTTGGTATGATGCTTATCAAACATGGCTAGAGTATAGTATAAAGAATGATCGCGTTTATTGCTTATGTTGCTACTTATTTAAAGGGTATTTTAGAGATTCAAAAGATGCGTTTGTATCAGATGATTTTAATGGTTGGAAAAAACAAGAAAGACTTGTTAAACATGTGGGTGAAGTTAATAGTTTGCACAATAAATGTTTGAAAAAATGTGACGATTTGCTTAATGAAAATCAATCGATACGAGCCACCTTTAAAAAGCAAGATTCAAAGAAAAGGTATGAATACCGACTTAGATTAGGTGCTTCTATGATGCTTGCCAAAAAACTATTGAATCAAGTACAAGCATTTCGCGGTCATGATGAATTGGATGATTCATTAAATAAAGGAAACTTTTTGGAATTTTTAGAATTAATTGGTAAAATAAACCAAGAACTTGGCAAGGTTATCTTAGGGAATACACCCGGGAATAATCAAATGACATGTCCAAAAATTCAAGAAGATATCAAACATTGTTTTGCTCAAGAGGTACTAAAACAAACTTTTAAAGATCTTGATGGTGACGTTTTCTCTTTATTAGTTGATGAATCAAGTGATATTTCCAAAAAAGAACAAATGGACATGGTTATTCGATATGTGAATAAGTACGGGGTAGTTAAAGAACGGTTTATTGGACTTGTTCATGTCATGAAGACATTCGCATTAACACTCAAATCCGCTATTGATGATTTATTTTCTCGACATGGATTGAGTTTGGCTAACATTAGAGGCCAAGGTTATGATGGTGCAAGTAATATGTCGGGCGAGTTTAACGGACTAATAACATTAACTTTAAAAGAAAACGTTTTCGCATTCTAGGTACATTGTTTTGCTCATCAACTACAACTTGTTGTTGTTGGGGTTGCGCACAAATATACGAGTGTTTGGAAGCTTTTTGAAATGATAGGGTGTCTAACAAATGTCATTAGTGCATCTTGCAAATGACAAGATAAGCTTCGCGAAAGTAAAAAAAAGAACTTGGAAGATAATCTTATTACCGGAAGCGGGTTAAATCAAGAAATGTCTCTTTCAAGGCCCGGATATACACGTTGGAATTCTCACAATAAAACTCTTTCTCGTTTGATTACTTTATATCCATCGGTTATGGAAGTCCTTGAATATGTTGAAGAAACGGGTGTCAATCTAGCAAGTGTCAAACAAGTTGATGGACTTCAATCGGAGATGAAAAAATACAACTTTGTATTCTACTTACACTTGATGTCTCATATTCTACATATCACAAACACGTTGTCTCAATGTCTTCAAAGGAAAGAGCAAGATTTGTTAAATGTGGTTTCATTGGTTTCTTCTACCAAACGTGGACTTGAGAAATTTAGAATAAAGGGTTTCAATGAGTTCTTTAACAATATTAACTCTTTTTGTGAAAAATACTAACTTGAAGTGATAAACATGGATGATGAGTACATTAACCCAAAGAAGCCAAGACAAAAAAAAAATATCACATATCGCCACTATTTTGGGTACGATTGCTTCAATGCGGTTTTAGATATGCAAATACAAGAGTTCGGGAATCGTTTTAACGAGGTAACTGTTGGGTTTTCACAAGTTTATCAGAGTCATTTTATCCTTATAAAATGAAAACGCAGTGGAATGAGAATGAAAAACTTATTACAGTTAATATGTATATATATAAACCAATTTATATATCTGTTAAAACCCGTAATGGATCGTTATATGAAAAACTCATGCTTACGAACAACCATATGGTGTTTAGAAATCTACCTCTCGAATGGGACAGAGGAAGAAGATCTTTGATCGGCAGCTTCCAAAGTAGAAAACCTCAAGCTTGTCTACCCCAAGCTTCCAACAAAACACCAGGTTGCTAGGATTTTCTGCACTTGAATCGAGTTTCTGTTCTTGGTTTTCTTCGATCGATCGAGAGAAAAGCAACAGGAACACTAATTTGCACCTTTTGTGTGTGTTGTAAGTTATTAGAGAAAGTGGTTAAATGCAATCATATATTGCACGTCTTATGAAACTAAATTTCAGAGTGAGAGAAAAGTGGGCGGGCCCCATCCCTTTAACCCATCCGTATTTCTCTAATATTCATCCGCATTAGTAAATGCGGATGAACAAACTCTATCCGCATTTGTAAATGCGGAAGAAGAAACTTCATCCGTATTTCCCAAATGTACATCCGCATTTGTAAATACGGATGATCAGTTTCATCAGCATTTCCTTAAATACTCATCCCCATTAGTAAATGCGGATGAAGAAATTCCTTAAGCATTTCCACAAATGCACATCCGCATTTGTAAATACGGATGAGGAACATTGATCCGCATTTCCTCAGTAACACATCCGCATTTGTAAATGCGGATGAGTAACAAAGAAATGTGGACAAAAACACTTGTATTGTTTGTTCAACCATTTGAATAACAATACAAAGTACTCTCTCTCTAGAATAAATTATCCATATAATTTATTCGTAACACTAGTGCAAATATTTAGAAACTCAATTTCTAAATACTTCAAGTGTTAATATTTACTTACATGATCATATCATAAAATAAATATTATAGGTGTTTGTATAGCTTGTTATTAGGTATGACCTGACTTGGATCATAACGTACTAGCCACAACAATTCAATATGTGTCTTGGGCAGACTGTTCCCAACAATCTCCCACTTGCACAAGATACATAGAGATTTGATGCAAGCAGTATATACCGCCTAACAACGGTTTACTACCCCTAATACGCATGACGAAGTGCCATTCAATAACATCATCTTCCTCAAGTCCCTTACTTGAAAATGATTTAGGTGAATCAATCATTTATCCTTTTGTTTCAGATGTCATGTTAAATCCAGAGACATAAAATGATCATTCCCTGTTTATTTAACTTTATCAGGTCTTAGACATCATACTCTCAACGAATAAGAGGAACAAATCCCATCTTGACTACATACGTTTCTCACAATCACCTTGTATTACACCTGAAACTAGCTTTATGTACTGTCCATTATTTCAGAACAGTGAAGAACTAGATCAAAGTATAATATTTGGTGAATATCGAAACCCAATATGTATCTTAGGTCAGAGGATACAACGATATTCGCCTTTACTCAAATTCACTTATGATCAATTACATAATTCCATATAGTAAAATTTGAGAGCGGGTCTGTCCAATATTTGTATTTCACAAATATTTATGAACCTTGGTAGCAACCTCTTGCTCTATATTCATACCTTATGAATATCCACCAATCTAAGTTCATAATAGTCTTATTTCATATTTGTTCCCAGAAATATGACCGACTACGGAGATTTAGAATAATAAACATATTCATGAATTTAAACAAGCTAAAATTGAACATAACTCATAGTATTATAATCATATATAAATATGAGTCAAAATAACAATTGTTCTGATATTTAAATACTAAATAGATCAAATCCAATCATTAGAATATCAAAGTCCTAAGGCACAAGTATGACTCTCATGTTTTGGCCTTTCAAGGAACTTCGTGAGTGGATCCGCAATATTTTGATCAGTGTGAACTTTATGAATACATATCTTTCCTTTTTCAACTTCATCCCTTATGTAGTTGAATCTTCGTTCAATGTGCCCTGTCTTTTGATGTGCACGGGGTTCCTTGATTTGAGCAATCGCACCCTCGTTATCACAAAAGATCTATAGGGGATCTTGAATGGTAGAGACTATCCCTAGATCGGCAATGAATTTCTTTAACCATCCAGCTTCCTGTGCTGCCAATGAAGCGGTGATGTATTCTGATTCTGTAGTGGACAATGCTACCACATCCTGTTTTGAACTCTTCCAGGACACTGCCCCTCCATTCATAATGAAGACATACCCCGATTGTGATCGAGAATCATCTCGATCAGTTTGGAAACTCGCATCCATGTAACCCTTTACAACGAGTTCCACTTCACCAGATCGTATATTAGAAACATATCCTTAGTCCTCCTAAGGTACTTCAATATACTCTTAACAGCCATCCAATGACTATTTCCCGGATTCTGCTGAAATCTGCTTGTCATGCTTAAAGCGCATGACACGTCCAGTCTATTGCATATCATTGCATACATGATGGATCCTATAGCAAATGCATATGGGATTTCCTTCATCCTTTCTTGCTCATCTTTTGAGCTTGGACATTAAGATGCACTCAATATTGTCCCTCTTTGAATAGGTACCAAACCTTTATTAGAGTTCTCCATCTTGAACCTTTTCAAGATTTTATCAATATATGCACTTTGGTTTAAACCTATCAACCGCCTTGATCTATCCCTATAGATCTTTATTCCCAAAATATAGGCGCCTTCATCAAGTTCTTTGATGGAAAAACAACTTTCAAGCCAGGTTTTAACACCTTCCATGGTTGGAATGTCATTTCCAAATAGTAATATATCATCAACATACTTGGTTGTCATGCATGGATTGCATCTCTACGTTCATGGGTTCAAGCCACTTGTCACAATCCAAATTGGACATTGCATCACAGTACGTAGTTGGTTCATCCGAGTCAACTACATAGCATCCATTCATGAAAAATCCATATCTTTCAGGTGGATAGCTAGTTCTACCAGATCTGTGAACGTTTTATATGTATTGATCAACCACTTGATCATTATCAACAACCTCTTGTTGATTGCTAGTATCAACCAACCGTGTATCGGCTTGTGGTTCTCGATCCACATCAAGTTCCACTGTTCTATCGGTAGTTCCTTCCATAAGGAATTTAATTTCCAAGAACTCAGCCTTTCGAGTAATAAATACCTTTTGCTCTGTTGGATTGTAGAAGTAATATTCCATCAAGTCCTTGGGATATCTTACAAAGATACACTTAGTGGATCGGCTTTCTAACTTGTTTGGGGTGTTTTGCTTAACATAAGCCTCATAACCCCATACCTTTAAATATGATAACGATAGAACCCTTCCATGCCATATTTCAAAAGATGTCTTATCCACTTTCTTGGTTGGGGCCATATTCAAAATACGGGCCGCGGAGAGCAATGCGAAACCCTAAAATGACAGAGGTAGTGTGCTTCTAGCCATCATAGATCGAACCATATCCAATAGGGTTTGGTTTCTCCTTTCAGATACACCATTATGTTGTGGTGTTCTGGGTGGAGCAAGCTGTGAGACAATCCCACAACTCCTAAGATGATCTTGAAAGGCATCACTAAGGTATTCACCTCCTTTATTCGATCGAAGAACTTTGATAGTTTTGTTGAGTTGATTTTCTACTTCATTTTTGAAGATTTTGAACGTTTCAAAAGCTTCATCTTTATGTCTCAACAAGTACACATAACCTTAGCGACTATAATCGTCGATAAAGGTAATGAAGTATCTTTTACCATTCCTTGTCATTGCTTTAAAAGGACCACATACATCCGAATGTATGATTCCTAATAAATCTTTTGCCCTTTGGTTAGTACTACTAAAGGGTTCCTTGGTCATATTTCCTTGTAAAAAAGATTCACATTTATCAAATGAACCCTCTTCATTTGCTTCCAAAAGACCATTCTTTTGAAGTGTTTGAATACGATTCTTGTTTATGTGACCAAGACGACAATGCCAAAGATATAATTCACTTAAACCCATTTTAAGTTTTTTGGTGCTTGATTGGTATCACGAGTTATTAAAGGATGAGTCATCATGAACCAATTCATAAATACCATTAAAAGGCATAGTCTTAAAATCAAATGTATCATCCATAAAAACACAAATACCATCATTTACAAACTTTAATACATAACCAAATTGTTTTAGAAGGAAAACAGAAATTATGTTCCTAGTCAAACTAGGAGCATACAAAACATTCTTCAAAATGACTTCCAAACCACTTGGAAGCTTCAAGATATAGTCTCCTTGGGCTTCGACATCAACCTTTGCTCTGTTGCCCATATAGAGACTAGTATCCCCTTTCTTAAAATGCTTATTTCTTTTGAACCCATGCAACAAATTGCACATATGAGTTTCACAACCGGTATCTAATACCCATGTGTTTGAAGAAATAACATTAAGTTCAATATGGATCATGAAAGCTGTACCTGAGGTCTGCCCAGCATCCCTCTTGTTTCTCAACTCCTTGAGATAGATTGGACAATTCCTCTTCCAATGTCCTATCTCACCACACTCAAAGCATGGATCGTTCTCCATAACCTTTGGCTTCTTAAGCCTCGGTTTTGGTGGTCCCGCTTTAGTCTTTCCCTTACCCTTTCCTTTGATGTACCCCTTGCCTTTGGCAACATTTGCCTTGGGTTCGGGTTCTCTTCTTGTTGCAACCCTCATTGATCGTGAGAACTGGTAAAACCCTTTTACCCATCCTTGCCTCAACTGTTTTGAGCATTGCATGAAGTTCCCCAATGCTCTTGTCCCATCCATTCATGTTGTAATTCATGATAAAAGTCTCAAACTTCTTGGTTATACCATTGAGGATCAAATTCATGGCCAACTCTTTTGAGACCGGATAATTTAGCTTTTCAAGGCGATCAATGTGGCTTTTCATCTTCATCACATAAGATGATACAAATTAGGTTTCTTCCATTCGACATGCATGAAGCGCTCGAACCGTTTCGAACCGCTCTACCCTCGCTTGTTGAAGGAACATTTCCTTCAGCTGGGTAATCATGTCGTATGCCCCGTGATGTTCAAAATCCTTTTGAAGCTCGGGAATCATGGCTCCCAACATGAGGCAAAAAACCTGCACAGAATCCTCAGTGTCCTTAACCCAATCCTCGTAGGCATCAACATCATCATTGTTGAATTCATCGGGAATAGGATCATCCAACACATATGATTTCTTTTATTGCTTGAGAACAATTCTCAAGTTTCGAAACCAATCCATGAAATTATTATGGTTTAGACGATCCTTTTCCAGGATAGTTCTCAGTGACAGGTTATGGATGGTCGGGGAGGTAGCGTTGTTATTATTAGCGGCCATTACTACAATATAAACAAAGTTCAATTTTAGCATTTATAAAATAACATTTTAACTATTAATACCCTTTCATGTCTCATGGACAATTAATAATTAAAATCTAGAATCCAACGTTATATTCAAATAATGATTAGGTGACCTTTACCCCATTATTTAAATTAACAAGGTAGTCAACTTTTGACAATTACAACCCTTTACAACTTCTAGTTTATGGGATCGATTAAACATCTTTATGTTTTGTCGGCATGTTTAATCCCATCAACACCATTGTACGCCATGCTTCGGTAACCCTATTCACATAGTTTCCAACTCAAGTCGTCCTACTTACACACACGTGTGAGCTTACACATACAGGTGGTTAGGTGACCTTTATCCCACAAATATGTTAAACCCACCTTAAACACACAAGTTCCCTAAATGTGGTTAAATGACCTTTATCCCACAGATAGTTCCCAAGTGATTCGAGTGTTGTATAAAAGGATGGTGTTAAACTTGTTTAAAAGAGATTTTGTTTCCATTAATTCTAGTTATGAAAACATTTTGTACCTTACATTTGCATGCATTCAAATGCGTGGTACACAAGTGAAACCAATTTCCAAGGTTCCTTTAATAAAACCCAATTTTATTGCGAAAATATTAACCTTTAATAAAACCATTTTATTACCCATGTTAATGTTTCCAAAAGAATCGTTTGCAGCTTGTTGTTGATTTGAAATTGTTTAACAGTGCATATCCAAATATCACATGAACAATAAATTAAATCAACCATACAGGCAACACATACAATAACAAGTTCATAACCATAGCCAACTAATTTTAACATCACTTGTTGACCGAAACAAATGAGTTATTTAGGTCCTTCCTAAGGGTAACACTTTTGTTGGTGAACTCCCACTTGATCCCGCATCCAAATGCTTCAAGTGTCCACTTTGTGTTGTAATTCTCACATTCGTTTTGAGCTTCCAGATGGACTTAAAATTCTGCACCAAACCCCTTTGGGCCTTCAAAATATATTTTCGATTATTGGACTTAAATCCCATTAAGAGCTATAAAGCCCTTTGGGCACAAAATTAGCCCAAACCAAAAACATCCTTGTTGCATCTTCTTTTACAAAATTATTTATCCTATATACATTTTCTAGTAAAAGTGAAATGCAACTAATCTATTTATTTTACATACCAAATAAAAATAAATAAATTACATAGCCAATAGAAAGAACAAATACATTTAATTATTACAACCCTTTGAATAATCAAATATAAATCACAACACATCCAAACACAAGGTCTTGACTAGGTTATGAACATCAAGATACATATCCAAATATGTAAGCAAAAATCCAAGAGTTTTCCCCTTGAATCACAGATTTTCAGTTAATGTATAAACAAACCGAATATCATGATTCTTGTCCAAACAACTAAATCATCCAAATGATTAAATTTTTCAAGATTACAATATGCATGTAAAGTAAAATCTTGAAAAACAAGGGAAACATAGACCTGAATTTCGGTCTGTTGGTGAATAACAACAAGAAACCGAGAATTCAGTCCAGATGAAGCATGTATCCATATAACCGGCTTTGATACCACTGTTGGGTTTTCACAAGTTTATCAGAGTCATTTTATCCTTATAAAATGAAAACGTAGTGGAATGAGAATGAAAAACTTGTTACAGTTAATATGTATATATATAAACCAATTTATATATCTGTTAAAACCCGTAATGGATCGTTATATAAAAAACTCATGCTTACGAACAACCATAGGGTGTTTAGAAATCTACCTCTAGAATAGGACAAAGGAAGAAGATCTTTGATCGATAGCTTTCAAAGTAGAAAACCTCAAGCTTGTCTACCCCAAGCTTCCAACAAAACACAAGGTTGCTAGGATTTTCTGCACTTGAATCGAGTTTTGTTCTTGGTTTTCTTCGACCGATCGAGAAAAAAGCAATAGGAACACCAATTTGCACCTTTTGTGTGTGTTCTAAGTTATCAGAGAGAGTGGTTAAATGCAATCATATATTACACGTCCTATGAAACTGAATTTCAGAGTGAGAGAAAAGTGAGCCGGCCCCATCCCTTTAACCCATCCGCATTTCTCTAATATTCATCCGCATTAGTAAATGCGGATGAACAAACTCTATCCGCATTTGAAAATGCGGAAGAAGAAACTTCATCCGCATTTCCCAAATGCATATCCGCATTTGTAAATGCGGATGATCAGTTTTATCAGCATTTCCTTAAATGCTCATCCGCATTAGTAAATGCGGATGAAGAAATTCCTTAAGCATTTCCACAAATGCACATCCGCATTTGTAAACGCAGATGGGGAACATTCATCCGCATTTCCTCAGTAACACATCCGCATTTGTAAATGCGGATGAGTAACAAAGAAATGTAGACAAAAACACTTGTATTGTTTGTTCAACCATTTGAATAACAATACAAAGTACTCTCTCTCTAGAATAAATTATACATATAATTTATTCATAACACTAGTGCAAATATTTAGAAACCCAATTTCTAAATGCTTCAAGTGTCAATATTTACTTACATGGTCATATCATAAAATAAATATTGTAGGTGTTTGTCTATCTTGTTATTGGGTATGACCCGACTTGGATCATAACGTACTAGCCATATCAATTCAATATGTGTCTTGGGCAGACTGTTCCCAACAGTAACTTCCAACCTACTTGTTTGTTTGAGTAGTTTGACTCCTTGTGATAATTTTAGTGGGTTTGACACTTCAAAAATATTAAGATTATCCAAGTTTTACCCGTACGATTTCGATGAATATGATAAAAGAAGGCTTTCAGTTGAACTAGGTATCTATATTGACAATTTAAAAGCGGATGCTTGATTTGTCAACTTGGATGATTTATCAAGTCTTGTACACTTGATGGTTCAAACAAAGAAGCACATTTCATTTACATTGGTGTATCGTTTATTGAATCTAGCTCTCGTATTACCCGTTGCAACCGCAACAGTTGAAAGATGTTTCTCAGCAATGAAGTACGTGAAGTTTGATTTGCGTAATCGGATGGGTGATGAAAATTTAGACGATACTTGTATTTGCTTTATAGAGAAAGATTTACTTAGCAATGTCTCCCTAGAAGTTGTTATGGATATATTTCAAAAAATAAAACCTCGTAGAGAACAGCTTTAGCTATATTGTATTTTTATTATGTTTTTGTAATGACATTTGATGTACTTTTGTTGGTTTTATGAAATTTAGATTGATTGTATTCTCTTTTTATATATAACCCGACCCGATCCAACCCGACATGGACCCGAAATGATTTGAAAAAAATTAATTTATAGTGTTACTGCGTTAGTCAACCGACCCTTAAAAAGTTTCCGCCCCCCATGAAAAAAATTTCTACATACGCCACTAGTTCCATATGGGCCGGGGGGTTTTCCCACATCAGGTGGGTTTCAACTTGAAAGTGGTCTCAAGTTATAGACCGATAGGGACGGATTTATGTTCGAGCTTTCTTTCGGGGACGTGCCAACCTAGTAATCCAAGATTTCGTACTTAAGTAATGGAGATGATCGGGTGAGTCAATGACCCTTCAAGTTCAAAAAACACTAATTATTTATTAATTTGCCTAGTTGGTGGACCCTAAAGTTTTATGTTATTACAAAGTGACTAAAAGTTTTGCTTTTTTACCTGTCGGCAACAATTTGACTTTGTGTTGAGCAATGTATTCACATGTGTGTAGGTTTCACCTTACTTTCTATTCATCTTTGAGTTTTTGATATTTTTATTATTTTATCTTGAAAATATTCCATGTATACTTTTAAAAACATAAAAAAATATCATATATACACAAACAAAATTAAATATATTATATATATCTTAAAAAACTAGTTAAAATATTAAATTTATCTGTGTAACTAAAAACAATTTAAAACTAGACCATAATCATTAATTTGATTAAAAAGTAATGATTATGGTCTAGTTTTAAAATATCATATAAACCTTTTATGTTATACATATTCAAATAACAATTAAAGATTTTGGCTAGTTTCTAACTAATTTTTTTATATTTAATTTTACATGTAAATTGTTTTCCTCAGTACACCTTTAATATAACTTTATCTTAAATTTAAATATACCGTTACGACGTATTTATTTTTGTACATGTTTCAGTATTAATTATATTTTAAAATCGAGCTGGTGAAATACGTCTGTTTTTACTTTTTTTTTAGTTTCTTAAATTCCGAATACATCCGTTACAACTGTCTTTTTTATATATATTTAAATATAGATTTTGTTTATAGTCAAACCGGATTTGTTTTTAAACTTTTGTATAATGGTTTCTTAAACTATGAATATACCATTATGGCATACGAACGATTTTCTATGTTTCAATGTAGATATTATTCTGTAATTTTTAATTAATTTCTTGATATGTTTCCTCCATTGCATCGTACGGGTGAAAACTTCTGGATAATATTAGAATAGTCTGTAACAGGGGCGGCTCAACGTTTTTATAAACTTTTCAAAATAAAATTGATAAAAACCCACATCTTTTATTCGGACTTGGAATGACAAAAATAAACTATAATGTTTATAGTTGGCGGAGTTAAAAAGGTTATCATCATGTTTTAAAAATAATTCAAAGTAAATGTACTTTTTCGAACTTTCTTCGTTCAGAGGTTTTTACTTTTTTATACTTAACCAGAAAACCTAAAATACTTTTAAAACACTTTAAATTGCTCATTTATACTTTAAATAAAAAACTAGTTTGATCTACTATGTATGACTAGTGTGCAACACACGCTTTGTAGTATGTTGCTAAAATTTATAACATTTGATTTTGATTACTTGTACATTAATATTTAATCAAATTTTATTGAAAACTCGGGTTTGAAAAAATATCATGTCGAAACATTGATGAAATTAGCTCATCGTAACGACAAATTTATATTTGAGTATTACTATTACTATTATTATTACTATGTAAATATGCGGTAATTATATACTTAAGTAAGATAATACTTAATTTAAATAGTTTTTAGTTTTAAAAATATAAATGGTAAATGTAAACATAAATGTTAATTTAAAATTTTATGAATAAGAAAATAATTAATGTAGTGAATCAAATAATCTATTATGTAAAACCCAATGTATTAATTAAAATAAGTTTATTAAATAATGACAAATTAAGAAGTACTACATAAAACATTTGTGACATACGCTTAAAAAGTGGTTTTAAGTGTCATAAAGTTTGAGTAAAATTACTATTGTGTTCATGTCAAATACTTTATATAGTATATAGATGAAAATATAAAAGGTAAATTTATATTTAAATGTTAATTTAAAATTTATAAATAAGAAAATAATTAATGTAGTAAATTAAATAAACTAATATGTATTAATTAATGTATTAATTAGAATAAGTTTACTAGATAAGAGCAATTTAGGAAGTACTTTATAGAACACTTGTACCCTATGCTTAGAAAGGTTTTTAGGTGACTATTGTGTTAATCTCAAATGCTTTATATATATATATATATATATATATATATATATATATATATATATATATATATATATATATATATATATATATATATATATATATATATATATATATATATATATATATATATATATATATATATATAGTGTGTATATATATATATATTTTGTGTGTGTGTGTGTATAGAAGGGATCATAAGAAAACCACAATGTAATGTGAAAACTAGAGAAAACCAATAAAAATAGTCACATAACTTATAATTTTTTTATCACTACCCTATATATTTGAGTATGTATATATAAATATGGGTATGGATCAAATGAAAAACCGTAGCATGGTTTTACATATACGTCACATATAGGTTACGTATACGTAACCATTTTTCATTCGACATAGTGTTACGTATACGTAACACTCTTCTTGTTCTCTTTTCTCGCTGCCTTCTTATCCAAAGGTGTCGGTTTTTCATTACCGGAAGAAGATTCATCATCATCGTCGGTATCAGTATCATTATCATCTTCGGAATCTTCAGAGTTATTATCTTCGTCTCTTTTAGTTTGTAATTCATGATCTAGTGAATTAGAATGTTGTGTTGCATTAGCATGGGAATCTTCTACAAGAGTTGTTTCTTGATGCTGTTGTTCTTCGATTAAACGAGCGTGTTTGAGCCCTGTAATCGTTTGGTAATACATATCTCCTGTGTCTTGCCCACTTGTTAATCGTATTACATCTGCCTCGGCATTTTTCACGTTATCAAGTGTCTTCGGGATAAAAGACTACAAAATCAAAACAGAACACAATTCACTTAAAAAGTACTAAAAAATGGGACTGAGATAAGGAAAAGGTTGAATAAGCCTTTTAATAGAAATTATAGAACTAACTACATGGTAGGTGAATCTAACCTGCTTACATAAACAGGTAAACACCAATGAATCAACAAAAAATTATGAAGGTATGCACACCTGGATGAAAACAGCATCTGCAATTTCATCCTCTGTGGAAATCTCATCTCCCCGGGCCAATACTTTCTTTTGAGCCTGAATTCAAATAATGTTATTAATAATGTGAATATAGTTAGATCCTTGAAAATAAATCAGTGATAAATAATGATGATGATGATGGTACCCATAACATACCTCTTCCAAATAACTGTCGACAGAATTATCATTGATTGACGGGTCAACAATAAAGTCAAACAACTCACGGATAGTCATAACAGCTACTCCACGTTTCTTGAAGAAATCCTACATCCCACAAAAGTGTGATATGATTAGAGACTTCCTGAATTACTAGAGATGTCAGAATGGGTGGTTGAGAAGTCTGGATAACAGGTTTCTTGAGCACAATTAGGTCCATATTTAAAAAATCTGTATTATCACTATGTTAAAGTATTCTTCATTTTTCGTTAAGCCATTTAATAAGCATCATGCATTAAAACAAGATTGTCAAGTTTAAGAACTTAACTAAGATCATTTTGGTCTTTCACCATTAATTTCAGTATTTTTTATCTTTCCAACGCATACCATATTGATATATTTTTTTTTTTAAAAATTGTTCACCTGTTATTTACATATGTGTAAATCTGGTTATACACATGAATAATACCGGATTTACAAATGTGTAAAACGAATTTCGTAAAAAACAAGAATTTTTTATCTTTATAAGTTTTTTTTATTTTTTATGACAGAGGGAAACGAGTGAAATATTTTTGTGTTTTTATTTTTTATTTTTATGTTATTTTCCGTTTCATAATTTTTTCTATTATGTTTTTGTTAATTACGTATGAGTAAGGATTATAAGCAATAAAACAATTATATTAACTTTTTAAACTTGTTTTCTCAAAAAAAATTTAACCATTTTGTTTCAAAACAAACCGTATTAAACAGTGTCATTTTTAAAAATTTATTTGTTATAACTCGTAATTTTAATTATTTTTATTTATAAAAACTTCACATCGAATTTAAAATATTTCTTAATTAAAAGAACTCTTCCTTAATTTATCAAACAAATTTATTTTAATCTAAAAGGTAGTGAAATAATATTATTAGTAATTATTTAATAGGAAAGAGAATCGGGAAAATTCTCTTGAGGATGAATGTGGTGCTGCCACGTGTCCTCGCTAGTTACTTTTTTATTAGAACGAAATTAATTACATTTCATATGAATAATGAGCTCGTGTAGGCTTGCAAACTAGTCAAGCTCGACTCAAACTCGTCAATTATATAAGCTTCAATTTACGCCTCGATGCAATCATTCCAATTTATGCCTCGACACAACTTGATTAATTGCGACTCGATTTGAGCTTTTAACGAACCGATGTCAATGAGCAGCTCGACTCATTTACCCTAGTATCATAGGTCGATTCAACTACAATCCGGTTTTTAAAACACTCACTACAATTCAAAATGCAGGTCTACCAAAACAGTGCCACTGTTTGATATCAAGCTTTAAATCAAACACTACAAACTCACAAAATAAAGAGCAGAAGAAAGAAATGCATAGAACTTTACATGCAAAAAGAGTAAATTGAAAAACCACCATGTATTATTCAACAAAGCGAAAGGCTATAAATAGCCATACAAAACAAACGTGGGAATATAAAACTAGCATTAAAAAATTCCTAAAAGTAGTACATCCTTAGGGGTTGCTTGGCAGTGTCTGAATCAGATGTCTAAATAGTTCAGATGTCTAAATGGTTTAGCACTTAATGGTTCAAACTGTTTGTTACGCGAGCAAATGTCTGAATGGTTCAGACATTTGCCTCTAAATGGTTAAGCATTATACTAATGCTGAATGGTTAAGCATTATACTAATACTGAATGGTTAAGAAGTCTAATGCTGTATGGTTAAGACCTCTTATCTAAATTGGTCAGACATTTGCCTTTGAATAGTTAAACGATATACTAGCTCTTAATGGTTCAAACCTCTTAATGGTTCAGCACTTAGTTGTTGTTTGTTTTTTCTGCAACAAAATGTCTGCAGTCCGCGGACCACATCTACAGACTTCTGCAGGAGAAGAGGTGGACCAAACCTCTGCAGTATGCAACAAGAAGAGTGTTTGTGTTTTAACGTCTGCAGACTGCCAAAATCAACTGGTGGTGGTATAAGGCGGTGCTGGACGGTGGTGGTGATGGTAGATGGTAGATGGTGGGTGGTGGTGGACGGTGGGTGGTGGACGGTGGGTGGAGGCGAACGGTGGTGGTGGACATGGGTGGTGGTGGCGGACGGTGGTAGTGGAGGTGGAAGGTGGTGGTGGCGGACGGTGGTGGTGGACATGGGTGGTTGTGGGTGATGGTGTTTAATCCTCTGCGGACTTTAGAAGTGGTTGTGTCAAGTCTGCATCATGCAGACCTTGCACAGACCTTTTTTAATAAAAAGTCTTCCAAAAAACAAACACTCTGCAGACCTTAACGTCTGCGCGGCGCAGACAAAAGAGGTCAGGGAGAGTTTGTATGAAAATCAAACACCCCCTTAATGGTTCAGACCTCTTATTGGTTTAGCACTTAATCATTCAGAAATTGGCAAACAGACCTCTTATTGGTTCAGACCTCGTATTCTACTTGAGTTCTTGTCAACAATGACTAATTCCTTACCCATGATTAGTTATTTGATAAACTATTTATTTAGTTAACTAAACAAAATAAATACTAACTAATAAAAACCTACTTGTGAACCGACTCGTTAAGATTAAACCTAACAGCCACAATAGTCACCCACAGATCTTTCAAGCTATAAATACCATGAAAGCTAACACTTCAATTTTAAACCATCCTTTCTTCACCAGCAATGGCAGTCTACCGTGCATCAACCACCACCATCTCCGGCAAACCGCCACCGTTCTCCGCCGCACCACCACCTTCAACCACCAGACTTCCCCCTCTCACCCTACCCAAAAAGACCCCTCCTAAACTCACCATCACCAGTGTCCTCACAAACTCTAAACCAACCACCACCTCCACATCACCGCCAGGTCCGCCACCGCGGGTACCCTTCGTCTCGCGGTTCGGACCTGACGAACCAAGAAAAGGATCAGACATCCTAGTGGAAGCACTTGAACGTGAGGGTGTGACTACTGTCTTTGCATATCCTGGTGGTGCCACCATAGACATCCACCAAGCCTTAACACACTCACCTGTCATACGCAGCATCCTACCCCGACACGAGCAAGGCGGTGTGTTTGCGGCCGGGGGCTACGCCCGGGCCTCTGGTTTAACCGGTGTCTGCATGGCCACCTCAGGTCCTGGAGCTATAAACATGCTGAATGGGCTTGCAGATGCTCTTGTTGACAGTATCCCAATTGTGGCCATTACGGGTCAAGTACCGCGTAACATGATGGGCACAGACGCCTTCCAAGATACGCCTATTGTCGAGATAGCGAGTCCCATTACAAAGCATAACTACCTGGTCTTGAACATACAAGACATCCCTCGTGTTGTTCGCGAGGCGTTCTATATAGCGTCATCGGGTCGACCTGGGCCTGTCTTGATAGACATCCCACAAGACATACAACATCAGATGGTGATTCCCAAATGGGATGAACATGAGCCTATGAGGTTAGCTGGTTACTTGTCCAGGTTGCCTAAACCACCAGACGAGTCGCGGCTGCAGCAAGTTTTGTGCTTCATACAGGAGTCAAAGAAGCCGGTTTTGTATGTGGGTGGTGGTTGTGTGGACACGAGTGACGAGTTGGGTCGTTTCGTGGAGCTTACGGGGATACCAGTTGCTAATACTTTGATGGGCCTTGGGACATACCCAGGGTCTCATGATTTGTCACTTCAAATGCTTGGGATGCATGGTACTGTTTATGCTAATTATGCTGTTGATGAAAGTGACTTGCTGTTGGCGTTTGGGGTCCGGTTTGATGACCGTGTGACGGGAAAGATTGAGACTTTTGCTAGCCGAGCGAAAATAGTTCATATAGATATTGATCCTGCAGAGATAGGAAAGATTAAGCAGCCTCATATGTCGATTTGTGGCGATATCAAGATTGTTTTACAAGGAATAAACAAGATTTTGGAAAGAGGTGAGAGTATAAACCTTGATTTCTCATCATGGAAGCAGGAGCTGATGGATCAGAAAGCGCGTAACCCGTTGAGGTTTGAAACATTTGGGGATGCTATTCCACCTCAGTATTCAATCCAAGTGCTGTATGAGCTAACGGGTGGGAATGCGATTGTTAGTACTGGGGTCGGGCAACATCAGATGTGGGCGGCTAAGTTTTACAAGTACAATAGGCCTAGACAGTGGCTGACTTCCAGCGGGCTAGGCGTTATGGGGTTTGGACTGCCTGCAGCTATGGGAGCATCAGTTGCACGTTCGGATGAAGTGGTTGTTGACATTGATGGTGATGGAAGTTTTATGATGAATGTTCAAGAACTGGCCACGATTCGGGCTGAGAATCTTCCTGTTAAGATAATGGTGCTTAATAACCAACACTTGGGTATGGTGGTTCAGGAGGAAGACCGTTATTACAAGGCAAACCGAGCTGACTCGTACTTAGGAAACCCGACGAAAGAATCAGAGATATTCCCAGATATGTTGAAGTTTGCTGAAGCATGTGACATCCCGGCTGCCCGAGTGACCAAAAAGAGAGATCTTAGAACCGCGATTCAGAAAATGTTGGATACACCAGGGCCTTATTTATTAGATGTTATTGTTCCCAGCAAGAGCATGTTTTACCCATGATCCCACCTGTAGGGGGTTATAATGATACTATAACTGAAGATGACAGCAGAACATAAAAATGAACTTCATTAAGGTCACCAAGAACACAATAGGAAATTAGGAATATTAACACTACAATAACAAAATAAGTGCTTCTTAAAGCAGTGTGTATGACATGCGGTATGTGTATACCCTGTTGGTTGCAGTTAGTTTCATTCTAGCAACTGCAAAGAAATCTGATTGTTCGCATGCTTCTAGATTTTGCCTCTAAATGCCATATGCATCAGTGGTTGTATGGTAAAGATACCAAGTCCTCGTGATACCGTTATACATTGGCTTCTCGGCGCTGCAAATCATATACCAAAGAACAAAAACAATAATAGTTAAAAGACCTAATCTGAAAAGCAGTAGTGAAAATTTTGACCCAATTTAGTTAGTCGATTTGGGTTGTACTTTATCTTAAACAGGTCACTCGTACAAACGGATAAAAGTTTGTGAGTTTATTAACAGGCAACGCCCCTCTTTAAAACTATATTATTAAAAGAATAAACTGATCAGATCTAGTAATTTAGAGACGCATTAAGAAAGCACTTTAGGTGATTTTCAACCCATTTACCAAACTGACATGTTTCCTTTTTAGCTAAAAGTAGTTCATATTACCCATTTGAACCAGTACAGAAAATAACTGAAACTGACCCATTCATAACCAAATTGATCCAAGTTGCTACCTTTACTTATTTAAATATTGATATAACTTGAGTCTAAGGATGCCTGCTGAACTACCTTCCAATTACATTCTATTTTGTCTGGATACACCTGGCATGTCTTCCTCTATGACATTAGCGTATGCAAAAAACAGCAACAAGAAAAGAGAACAACGATAAATAAACCAAATTGATTGAAATATGATACTAAAAAGTGCCACATGATAAAGAGCATCAAATACATATTAGATTAATGTATAAAATAAGACCGATGTAACTAGAAGAACAGCAATTATGCTGATGGAAACATACCAGACTGTTGTGATGATTAAAAAATTCCTGCCTGCATATCTAAATACAAACTATAACATATAAGATGCAAGTCATAAGTATCTTTAAAGTATACTTTTAAATCTATAACAAACTAGACACTAATTTCATGGCATTTGATATGAAGACATTGTGATCATTTAAGCAAAGAGAGGCATGTGTCAATAATAATAATAAAAAAACTATCTAAGGGCATGTTTGGAATTACTTATTTTACACCAACTTTTGACTAAAGTTAATTAGTCAAAAAAATGTTTGACAAACCCAAAAGTATTTTTCAAACTGACTTTTTATATAGGATAAAAAGTATGTTTTGAAAAGTAAAGATGAGATTATTTATTAACTTTTGAAAACTACTTTTAGTATAATTTCTATTATACCCTTTACTAGCTCCTATTAACTCTTCTAATTTTTAAAGTATATATTTTTTGGTCATTTTATAACATTTTAATTAATAAGATAATCCAAATACTTTTTTAAAAACTACTTTTGAAAAGTCATAAGAATATTTTTTTTTTGTCAAAAGTCCTTTTCAATCAAGATCTGCCTCAGAAACCCGAAAATAATCAACTTTGTCCATTCTATTTCCGTATAAAACTTTTTAACTTCTTAAAAATGATCTGCACATGCTAGATGAATAATTGTTTTTTCGCTAACAAAACAACATATATGTGTTTGAATGTTGTCAATGTCAGTCTTAAGGCATAAATAATCAAAATCATATTCAGATTGACACCTCCAAATCTGATTATGTTAACACTAAATGATCAAAAATATAAACCAAACAATCAAAACTCATAACTGAAAATTGTTCCTCCTAATGTTCTAGACTTGTGTTCAATTGATTGATTGAATAGTCAACTCCATCTAGAATCACGAGAACAATTTCAAACAGATAATGTAAGGTGGGGTTGTTAGAGTCCTTCACTCCTTCGTCTCCGTTTTACACTCACTAGTATTTTTCTAAGACTCGTAAACTCACGGGGTATGTAAACGATCCAATATCCATGTTAACGTTTTGGGGTAACTTTGTAAAATAAAAAGAAGTCTTAAAATTTTTTTAATTAAATGATTTAAGTTTAAAAAGTGTTTCAGTTATCTTATTTAGTTTTTATATTTTATTTAAATTAGAATTTTCAATATGTTTTGTAGTATGTTTTTTATTTCAATTCGGAAACAACTTTTTTTCTTTTTTTGATGCTAATGTGAAACAGTGGCGTGAATACAACTATTAACCACTTGAGCATATTGTGTATAATTAAACTTTGATTACAGTTCTAGTCGTCAATAAATATTAGCATAGATTTATAAATAAGTTTATAAAATACTTGACTTAATCTTTTTATTAAAATAAGATGAGATATTAAGTTCAATTGTAACCTATGATAAAAAAAAAAAAAAAAAAAAAAAATTTCTAGATTGAGCCATAGGGTTTTTTCTCACATATGGTGAGTTTTCTTATGAGTGTGATTTTGGATTACGTACTCAAGTAATGAAAATGTTTAGATGGTTGATGGTCCATGAGTGATCTAATTTATGGTTTAAGAAAATAATAATAATAATATTTGTTAGGTTAATTATTAAAGCGGACCAAAATAGTGATATTATTGTGTTTTTGTATTACAATTTTAGAAATTGTAGATTACTTTTTAGTAAGAAAATTACGAGAATAATCATTTGATCAATTGTGTTTATAATTATAGCCATTGACTTTTAAAAATTTTAAAGTATTCATCCAATAAGATTTTGACAAATATCTAAACATCTCCATCCAACGATACCTATGTTTGTGCTATCGTCATATTGTTTTCTCCAACAATACCTATGCATGTGGTATCGTTGTTCGCCCAAAATAAAAAAAATAAAGAAAACAATTACGTATCTCCATCTGGAAATACATCATGTGTAGCATCGTCCATTTCAGAAAAAATAATAATATTAATAAAATTTGTATCTTTGGCCAGCAATATATCATTCCCCATGTACTGATTAGAAATATATATACATTATGTGTATCTCAGGCTGGCGACAACCGTAATTGGTGCATTAATCTTTACAGCGTTAATGTTTTTTGCTGGTTGTTTAACTCAGATGTAGCTCCCTTCTTTTTGGGTGTGAAGCAGTGCATATTTAAGTGGCGTATTTATATGCGGGGTCTTAGCAAAAAAGACAGATGAACGTTGTATCGCTAAGAAGACTTTCATATCTCCTAGCTGTCTATTTAATTCAAATTAATTGTTGTATCGCTGATGTGACAAGCATTGATTGAGTACACGCCAAACTAAACGATATTACAAATATATAATTGATTTTGGTATGTCTTACTCTTTTCAAAACAAAATTACTTCTTTCTGATAAGATATTATAGAGATACGAAGTGATTTGAATATCACTGATCACAAATTTCTTTAAAATAAGAATACATTCTTCACTTTTGCATACAAAATGAAACTTTAGCAGTTTACTTCTCGAAGATGAAGATTCAAAATGATTATTTGGAGTCCTTCATTTTTTTCATAATTCAACTTGACAATTTTACAACTTGTTGAGAATGTTATTGTTGTTTATTCATTTTTGTCTTAATAAAAGAGTAGTGAATGATTTATGAGTAGAAAATAAAGAAGGGTATTGAATGATGAATGATGTATGAGTAAATGAGGTCAGAATTTATACTATTTATAGATATATTTTTCTTAATATAAAAAAGGCTTTTTTTACAAATTTTTAAAATAAAATGTATTTTTTGAATAATTCAAAAATCATATTTTAAGATTTTTAATAAAAAACCCAACCGGTGCTACAGGGTTTTTAGGGTATCATCGGTGTATCTCCGGTCATAAAATTTTAAAAACTAACTGGCGTACCATATGGTTCCTATATCGGCGGCCTATATCGGGATTAAAAATATTATGTTTTTTGAAAATGCCATGTGGGTTATACCACATACATTGGTATGACCACGTGATGATATGGTGACTATTTTTCAAAAGACTTGTAATAACAATTGATTTATCTTAATACCAAGGGTGTTAAAGCGTTGATAGTTCATTGAAACTAAATACCAAAACCCCAACCTTACTCCCCCCCCCCCCCCCCCTCCCAACCAAAAAAAAAAACCCTTCTTGTCATCCACAAGTCCACGGCCATAGTAAGTCAGCGACACCGAAGGTCTTAAGGATCTACTGTGGTTGAGGGCAGGTGGTTCCCGCTTTGTTCTTGAACAACCCTCGACCGCCTTAGCTCCTCCTTCCATCACACTATCCTTCCCTGTCCCTCTGATATCTGCCTCTATCCGACTTGTTTTTAGAGGAAAAAATGTGTGGTACCAATCAAAGATATATGGCTATAGATGATGACCATCGCAAGAACTTGTACTATTATGTGGTGATAAAAAGAAAAACTCATCAAAATTTTGGTTTTTCTCTCAAAAAGATCAAGCACACCAACGTTACAAGGGCTAGGAATGATAACAATAACTTAGTATTGGAGTTTCATAGAATTGTTCCTTGTATTTGACAAACGTGTATTGCATACCGCTACCATGCTACTCTAGATTACGTCACACTTGGATGAAAACACATCAAGAAGAGACTAAAAGAAGTAAAAAACCTCAATGCTCACACAAGAGATATAAATAGACGTGATGGCCAAAAACTTAGCATGATACAAAATCATCTACGGTATACAAAACTCTTACTATAAAACGGTCGAAGCGCATCCAGTCCGGGTAGAACCCGGGCATACTTTCTACCTGTACTTCTTAGCTTTCGCCAACTTCTTCTTTTTCTTCTTCACCGCTTTGGGCACTTTAGTCTTTCGGGCTTCTCTTTTCTCTTCTTTTACTTTCTTCTTGTTCTCTTTTCTCGCTGCCTTCTTATCCAAGGTGTCGGTTTTTCATTACCGGAAGAAGATTCATCATCATCGTCAGTATCAGTATCATTATCATCTTCGGAATCTTCAGAGTTATTATCTTCATCTCTTTTAGTTTGTAATTCATGATCTAGTGAATTAGAATGTTGTGTTGCATCAGCATGGGAATCTTCTACAAGAGTTGTTTCTTGATGCTGTTGTTCTTCGATTAAACGAGCGTGTTTGAGCCCTGTAATCGTTTGGTAATACATATCTCCTGTGTCTTGCCCACTTGTTAATCGTATTACATCTGCCTCGGCATTTTTCACGTTATCAAGTGTCTTCGGGATAAAAGACTACAAAATCAAAACAGAACACAATTCACTTAAAAAATACTAAAAAAATGGGAATGAGATAAGGAAAAGGTTGAATAAGCCTTTTAATAGAAATTATAGAACTAACTAAATGGTAGGTGAATCTAACCTGCTTACATAAACAGGTAAACACCAATGAATTAACAAAAAATTATGAAGGTATGCACACCTGGATGAAAACAGCATCTGCAATTTCATCCTCTGTGGAAATCTCATCTCCCCGGGCCAATACTTTCTTTTGAGCCTGAATTCAAATAATGTTATTAATAATGTAAATATAGTTAGATCCTTGAAAATAAATCAGTGATAAATAATGATGATGATGATGGTACCCATAACATACCTCTTCCAAATAACTGTCGACAGAATCATCATTGATTGACGGGTCAACAATAAAGTCAAACAACTCACGGATAGTCATAACAGCTACTCCACGTTTCTTGAAGAAATCCTACATCCCACAAAAGTGTGATATGATTAGAGACTTCCTGAATTACTAGAGATGTCAGAATGGGTGGTTGAGAAGTCTGGGTAACAGGTTTCTTGAGCACAATTAGGTCCATATTTAAAAAATCTGTATTATCACTATGTTAAAGTATTCTTCATTTTTCGTTAAGCCATTTAATAAGCATCATGCATTAAAACAAGATTGTCAAGTTTAAGAACTTAACTAAGATCATTTTGGTCTTTCCAAGATTGACAACATAAGCTCAGATCTGGATTGGAAGATCCTACTCAAATGTCTGTCTTTTCCATATGTCTTGTGATTCAAGTGAAAAACAAATGGAATGCCATATTAATAAAAAGGTTCGAAGTTTAAACATTATTTATATCATTCAACTCCGGAATTTGCATTAATAAATTATGGTAATAGAAATTAAATTTTTAGGGTTTTCAAAGTTGAACATTTCATGAAGTTTACTCTTATGGGCCCCTAAGTTGGTTAGCCCTTTTGATTTTTAATTTATTTTAATACAGTTAGCCAATTTATTTTAATTTACACAATGCAAGCTAAGCAAGATAGGATTGGGTTGAAAATCAAAATCTTAACAGCCATGCGCCCATGCATTAAAATACACATTGGCCCTCGAACCAGTCAGATTTAAAAACCCAACTAATTCGACCCATTATCTAGTCAATGGGTCAAAATCAGCCCCTCTATGAAAAACTGATTAAAAAAAGAAGGTTTTACAATAAATAACTTACAGATACGTGAACACAATCCTCTCTCAGAAAATCAAGTGCATGAGGATGATCAAGATCAACTGATTGAGAAACGTCAATCATATACATGTGACCCTGCCAGAAAGAAATATTAATAAATTAATAATCACACAGTTTGTTGTTAGATAAGTGCAAATAAGAAATAATTATAGATACAAGAAGACTTGCCTCATGGTAAAGTATGTTATACTCGCTAAGGTCTCCATGTACTAGCTTGCACTTTTGATATAGTACCCGCATTGAAGTTATCATCTACATAAAGATACACAAAGAGCAGTTGTAAGAATGTAAACTCATACAACTAACCTCAGGTTGATTGACTATTTATCTTATTCTAATTTAAAGCACATCTTCAAACATTCATTAGAAGTATATTTATTCTGGCATTTTTTTTTTGTTTTTTCTTTTCTTTGGGGGGGTCCAAAAAGTTTTTGAGCAGTGAGTTCTCAGGTACAGATATGATATTAGTGTAGAGGTGACAAAATGCCAAGTCATGAAATGTTTTCAGGTCAAAAACAAGTGCCTGTTGGTATAGGATGAAATATGAGTGGTTGGCCCGAAACACTTGTCCAAAACAAACCCATCGATAAAAAGAATGGGCAGAATTGTCACCTCGATATTAGTAAAAAAATCTCAAAATACCTCAACATAACCTTCCCGTAACTTGTCTAGAGACAGTGCAGCATCTTTTAGTCGAGGTGCAGCCCATCCACTGGTCCCTGAAAAGAAATAATATAAACACTAATGACAAAACAAATCTCATGGTAATGAGTCATAATGATCATATGATGGCATATCATAAGCATATTACAAAGTATAAATGTAATCGCCTACCTATGAACTCCATAACCAAGACATGGAGCCTTAGAAGAAGTGGAGTGGGGCAACGAATTCCAGCAGCTTTCAAGCTGCAGTCAAACATTCATTAGAAATTAGAATACCATAATAATTGGTTATTGGACCGAGGAAATTGGACCAACTTACTATAGACTGTCAAAAATAAAAATCTAGAAGTGGCAACTTTGCCGAATTGGTCGACTTAGATTATGGTTTAACCCTAGACAGTAAAATGAAAAAAAGAAAAACTTAGCTAAAAAAGAAACAAGTCAAATGGGTTGAAACTCACCCAAACCGTATACATAATGCTTACAGCCACACTAACTATTTATAATAAAATTGACAAAATGATGCTTGCAGGTCAACCCAATCAGCCCCTTTCAATTTGCACTAAACACAACTACTTTCTGTTCGTACCCATATTGACATGTTACCCAACCCACCCAGATGCAGTTTATATCTATTTTTGGAAGCCACATCAGATAATGAGATTATACATATCAGTATATCACTATGTAAAGGAAAATTATGTTACCGCATAAGATTCCTCATTTCCTTTTCAGCCCATGTCTTCACCATTTTCCTCGGGTTGTGCTTACAATATCCATATCTGAACCTATAATCACCTTGTACATAGCGATCTCTATCCCTAAACTCATCAAAAAAGCAAAACATGAATATGTGGCCATATCATGGAATATTGTAGCGCTATTTTGAACATCATAATCACAAATAGGAACCACATGATAGAAGAGAGAAAACATGTGCATAATACATAAATTTCATTAATATATAGATAACTAGTTGATGGTATGAGGTTTGGCATGCAGAACATACTTGAACACAAGAACAGAAGTTTTGTATACTTTGATTGCAAGTTCCTGGCCATCAGATTTTGTAGCATGATATACATTTGCCTGTTTGACATATAAGTTAAAAGTGTGAGAAAACAAATCACAAAATCACTAGCTTCTACTTAAAAAGTTGAGAATCATTGTCTTCCAAATCTGATATTTCTAGTAGAGTAAAACATACCTCCTTCCCAGTTGAAATACAGCCGTTGATGTCATGGAAAACACCACGATTCAACATTTTGAATAAAACCATGCGAGTTCTAGGGTCGATTGCCTAGCAAATAATAAAACAGTTTTAAAGTCAAAAATAATTTAAAAATCATTGAAAGAAACAGTAAACTAAATGCAACTTAGAAATAAAGGATGCATACATGTGCCAAAAAATGATTAGATGCAAATATGTTATACCTATACCAGTGACGGCCACCATACATAAACTTATACTAGAAACATGAATGAAAACCAGTTGACTATAATCATTACAACACATTTGAAAACCAGAACCAAGAGGACAATTTGCATGTATGCTAATCACAACAAAGAAAGAACATGGAAAGCATCAAAATTATCATGTAATCACGTTACAGGATGATGGAATTCAGAGTAACACGGTAGTAGTTCATTGCCATGAATCATATTGTAACGATAGGTGTCATTGGCAAGCTGTAATGCATCCTAAAGTGCACTAGCGTTTGACTTAACAATATTTACATATACAATATCTTATTGATCCTAATAAAGCATCAAGAAATATAAAACTTAATTTCTTAAAAATTTAAGAAATAAAAATTTTCTAATGGATTTTGCTTCTCCGTGAAGAGTGGATCAAAGATTGGGGCTTTTAGGCAAAAAATATATTTTAAGGCAAATTCATATGTTATGCCGAGTTGTAACCATCATACATAAACTTTTACTAGAGACATGAATGAAAACCGGTTGAGTAAAATCATTAGAGCATATTTGAAAAACAGAATCAAGAGGCACAATTTGCATATATGATAATCACAACAAAGAAAAAACATGGAAAGCATCAAAATTATCATGTAATCACGTCACAGGATGATGGCATTTAATGCAACACCGTAGTAGTTCATTGCCACAAATCGTTTGCAGCAATAGGTGTCATTGGCAAGCTGTGATGCAGCCTAAAGTAAACTAGCATTTGATAACAATATTCTGATATAAAGATATCTTTCTGATTCTAAACAACTTTTCAAGAAATACAAAACTTAATTCCTTAAAAAACTGCAAAACCAAATGCTATCACTCACTTGTTCAACAGTTGCCCTATCAGCTTTTTCAGTAGTCTTCGTCTTACCAATCGCCATCCCCCGCACGCTCTCACGAATCGCAGTAGTCACCGAGTTCGACATGCCACTACTCCACCTTCCTTCCCACTCCTGCACAGCGCCAATCCCCAATCCAATCATCAAAACCCTAACATCACAATTCAATCAACAAATCAATAACCACATATCACAAAACCGAACATACCTCCAACGGCGAAGCTCTAATATGATTAGTAAACTTCTGGTTCCGATTAGACAGCGGTTGCAGAGAAGACGCATTAGGTCGCGAGTGTACTCCACCATGAGCATTCGGTCGTCGTGCGTTGAGTATCAAAGCTCCGTCAACGGCTCCTGTATCATCTTTTGAGTCCAAATAATCCAAAGCTTCTCCGATTTCGGAATCCGATGACCATGAAATCTCTTCGTCGTCGTCTGTTACATCTTCGAATAGTTCGTCGTCTTCATGTTCGTTCTTTGGTTCTTCAGCTGTAGGATTTTCGTCAACAATCGACATTGTTAAACGATTGTGATTAGGTTAAGTGTTTCGATCGAATGTGATCAAACTCTCAACAGCTTGTTAGGTTTAGGGTTTTAGGTTTTGTTCTAGCTTTGTTTCGTAACAACCGTTGTAAATGGTTCGATATCACTGCTTATCGGGTTGGGCTCGCTTTAATGGGCTTGATGTTCGACAATCCTGATATTAGGTTTACCGTTTCTATTTTTTTTAACAGCCCATGAATCTACTTCGTATACATATTACTAATGATCCTTAACGTAACTGTTTAAAATAAAATAATCATAACATCATAACATGTATATATAAAAAAAGTTATTGGTTCAAGTCTCACCCTAAGCAATATGCTTAGAGTTGAGTCAGAGGGTCCTCTTAGCAATTGGTTTTCTTCAGAGGAGTGAAACACGGATAGATGGACCCAATTAAAATAACATCCATCATCCGAATCAGGGTCGCAAATTTACCGTTATAAAAAAATTAAGTTTTGACTTTTGATTTGAAGGCATAAACAACCAGTTCTGCTTAGTTTCATAATTTTACCAAGTATTTAAAACTAACGGTTTGGTTTTATGATTTCTATCATATTTTATAATAAAACATTTTCTCTCTTTTCTAGGAAATCCTTTAAAGTAAACAAATTAATTTTAGTTGTTTCTAATCTAATCATATTAAATACCTATGGTCATAAAAGCAATTTCTTTTTATAATATATATAACTTTTTTAATAGATTAAACTTTTTTTAGTTGCCCCACAGGTTGATTCATATTATTAATTCAAAGTAGATTTAATATGCTCATGTATTACACAGGTTAAATAGAAAAATATTAAATAAAATAAAATTTTATTAATTTAAAATTTATATTTTAAGATAACATACTATTAAAATATTTCTTATTATAAATAGAATGAAAGTTATGTTTCAAAACAAACGTTAAAAATTTGTCATTTGAAATTTTTTTCTTATTATAAATCTAATTTTAATTATTTTTTGTTTAAAAACATAAATTTTAATTATTTTTTTCTTATTACAAATTTTACTTTTTAAAAACATCAATTTTAAAATATTTTGTAAAACTATTTCTTTAGATATAACATTAATAAAATGATATATTTTTTAATTTATTAAAAAACTATTTTAATCTAAAAAGGTTAAATAGTATTATTAGTAATTAATGTGATTATTTAATAAGCGAGAGAAGCGGAAAAAATTTGATGAGGATGTGTTACCACATCTCCATTTTAATTACCATTTTATTAGAGTAGACTGTAGAGAGATATAGTTAAGTTAATAATTATGACATAACAATGATTAGGTGTATTCCAACACTCGTGTGCTTAAGTATTTAAGGTGTAACAATGCAATTTGTAATTCGTGGCAATAATTGGAGACATGAGCCTATGCTTATCGTCATAGACCCGCATATAAACATAACACAACATATACAATGAAATGAATTGGTCAAAAAAACAAATAAAAACACGTCCTGTAGCCTAAAAATATCCTAAAAATTCAAATCATAGCAAGATAGAACCATTGTCACCACAATTAAATGGTAAAACTTTGTTGAAGGCTCAGAAATTGTGTTGGTGTGGCTGCAAACTATTGTTTACCATGTTAAAATAGCGAACACAATACTCACATATTTGTCGTCATCGCCAACTAAAATTCGAGACGATACTATCCATTAATTAAAGAATGAAATAAACCGTCTAAGAAACCAACAAATATTTCGGATGTAGGCTCAAATAAATGTAGGCTAACCATCATTTCCCTAACATTACACTTAACAATTAAACAAATAAACCTGCAACAGAGATCTCGGATGAATTAATAATAATTGTCAACTGAGCCCGTCATAAACGCAATGCCATCATCTGTTGCTCATCAAAGACATCAACAAGTGTAAGATAGTAAAAAAAACTCAGAAATGGTTGAATGACAACTTTTCAAAATCATATGAATCAACTAAACCTATGCTCAGATCTTCGCCATGACTGCAACATAAGTTTCCACGCCAACGGGGGAGGTGCATCACAGGCGGAATAATGATAATACAATACAATCATGATCAATAACAGATCTCGGAAAATACAAAATAACCATCATCGACCCACATGATTAGATGAAAGCAACAATAAATCGGAACATAGATCGCCGCTACCACCACCATAGCAACCCACGTGAGCAGAGCTCCTATGGCAACAGGGAGGCCTACACCTTACATGGTGTCGAGTCTTGGATAACATGACAGAGCGTGTTATCCACCATCTTCGCCAGACCACAAGACCGGTACTGCTATATCCATCGCACCACCATAGGCAGGCATATCTCAATATAAGCAAAATGGAGATATAAGGATTCAAGGAGGCCTGTACAACACTTAAAAGGAGAAGGGATTTTACCTTACACAACAACACTTGTTGCTTTAAATATGTTTTTTTAGTGATTTGCCTAAAACAACCCCATTTCACTGTTCATTTCCTTTATTTTTCCAATATACAAGTTAACTAGTTGAATTAACAAAATAAGATTCCTTCGCAATTGAAAAATCAAATATTATTTTATATCAGTTGTAACAATCTAAAAACAAAGAACTATCAATTATAGGTTCACATTTGGCATATAGCTAAGCCGACTAATGTGTACAAATAATATACATGCATGCATACACATGTATGACAAATACATATAACTAACACAAACGTGAGGGTGGAAATACGCTTATAGTTTGCTGTTATACACAAATGAAACAGTTATGTACTTGTTTCTATATTTTTATTAGTTTCTTTGTGTATTTTTTTCGGTTACCGTTTTGTTAAGAAAAGAGTACACAGCTTGAATATTTGAATTAGCATTTATGTATGTTGACATGTTGTGGATGTAGAGTTTAGTTGAAACACGATTGTTATGAAAAACTATATTAATACACATGATTTGAAGTATGTTTAAATTTATTCTACTTGTAATTTCATGCAACACTAACACAAAAGCTCAAACACCTCCTTTATTTTTACCTCCTTTGTGAATAACGTAGCTTACATCGACAAAGTACGTAGAAGGTGGAATTAAATAGGATTATACAACCTTAATATCCTGAAACCCGAATCCAATTAGAAAAACTAAATTAAAAACCTTGCTCCCATAAAAGACCCTGAATTTTTAAGAAGCAACCGATACTATCTCCGGTCATAAAACTTTAGAAAGGATGCAATCAATTAAGGATCCGTTTGATTCCCAAAATGTTTTGTAATGGCATTGGATTTGGAATTAGAATAAGAATTTGAATGGAATCACTCGTAAATTAATGGAGTGTTTGGTTGGGAAAGTTTTTAATGGAATTAGAATGTTCAAAAAAATTTCATTACTAAATTACCCTTACCAAAACTTTTCCCATTCTTTCAAGCTCCATATGGCACCATACCAACTTAGCTGCCTGGATCACCATCGATGACACTTCATCGTCACCATCACTTTCAAATTCGAAGCATAAAACAGGGAAATTGGCACCCCATGGAAAACGAAGGACTTAACGAATAACCAAGAACATAATAGTGGTGCGATTTGAGATGAACAAAAACCAAGATAGATCCAACCATGTTATTTTGGCACTCCATGCATCTAGATCATGAATGTTATTTTGTTTTTAATTGTTTCCAATATGATGAAATCATATTGGTTTTGAAAATAGAATTACTTTGATTGCTTTAGTTATATTATTTTTTGTTAAATGAAGTGATGGATTTTGAATTAACACAAGGTTAAAGATGAGAGCATTTGTGTGATCCTTACACATTCTATTAGAAAATTTTAAATTCCATTACATGTGAGAAAGAATGTTGAATTTTATTGTATTTGGAATAATTTCTAACTTCATTCCCAACCAAACATAATTTTAAAAGCATTTTTTAAATTTTAATTATATCAAATTCTATTAACCAAAAGGACCCTAGATGAAAAAAATCAAAGACGAGGAAAAATCACAAAAAAGAGACGAAAGAACAACCACAAAAACAACAAAAGAACTCTTAAACAAAGATGGATGAACCGAACGAAACAATACAACGAGAAGACATCAATAACATCATATTATTATTAGAATGATTTGACTAGAACGGTCCAAGGTTTAACGTTATATTCCGAAGTTTAATTAAATTTTATAATTTTCCTTTCTTTTTTTTTTCATTTTGTTTTCATCTTATTTCCTTCGATTTAAAAAGATTAATTTTAGCTTTAATTTTCTTTTCGGTTCCCTTTTTTTTCTTACAAGGTCTGTGCAAAACTGCAACACATCGACTTCAATGGATGAACAGGCGGAAACCCTACCGGACCACCGAGACGACGGCGTTCGTCAAAACCCTAACGCCGACGGCGTTCGTCAAAGCCTTAACGATGTCGTCGATTCAATTAACGATTTCGAAAAACTTGCTCGATCATGGCTATCGACGCTCCCGAAAGAGAAGCCTCTAAGCCCTTCCGACGTCGAAACTTGGCTTCAATCCATCAGTTCATCAGTACCCGATCACATCAAATCAATGCCTCCGTCAGACGTCTACCAGATGATTACTTCGTTTTCAACCGATGTAACTCCGGCCAATGAGGTATTATCAGTTAATTAAAATGTGGGTTTATGGTTACAATCAGGGCTTTTGAAGTTCTGTGAAGTGTGCATTGAATAATTCAGCATTGCATTCGAATTTTCGTTTCGAGTTTGTTACATTTGATTTTAGCTATATGAGTTTCCCCCTTTTGAAGAAAAAGAACAAGTTTTCGTAACTTCACAACTGGATATATGTTTTGATTTATGATTTATGTTGTGAAACGTCTGTCTGCGATGGATAATTGAATACAATATTAGTGAAGGATATCATGAGGTTAGAAGCTCTATTGACTACCAAGGCTTATGTTCATGAGTTTGAAATTAATATTGTCAATTTGAACAATGGTACTGGACTATGATTTACTTAATGTAATGTGCTTGAAATCGATTGGCAATGCTTATTCACTTTGATATGCTCCCAATTAAAGATTGATTGTGGTTTTTAGGGCTTTTTTAGGCATATATCTTTGCAACTTATGTGATGTTAAATTATACATTTTGAAAGATCGACTGCGGTTTTTAGGGCATGTTTCTATTGCAACTTTTATGATGTTAAATGATACGTTTCATGTTTATGATGGTTATTGTGTTGATCTTAATTTATTTCTTTTTGGCAGGAAAAAGATCCTTTTTATTTTCGTTTCCAGCGTTCTGATCAGTGGATGCCAATATATTCATGGCTAGAGACTTTAAATACCGATGAGGTGATTAAGTCAAAAGAAATTGTAGATTGGCTTACTGAGAATTCAAACATCAGGGACGATTTGTTGACAAGACACTCTCGTTATCATTTGATGCACTACATTAAGAAATGTCACATGAAAATACTGAAGAAAAGAGAGAAGAAAAAGGTAAAGTTATGTTGTAACTTATAATATCTCTTTTCTTTTGCTCACTTGATTCAAAAAGCTTTCCTCTTGTGATGCCGCTTTGATTTATTATTGAATAAACTGCAAAAAAATGCAATGTACTAACCACTTTATAGTTTTTACAGTTATATGCAATGCACATTCTCTTAATTAATTGCTGCAACATACGTGCCATTTCTTACAAAATTACTCTGTTTGTTTCATTAACTGCCTAAAAATGGTCTGTTGCATAAATGATTACATGCTGCATATTTTGGTAAGAAGTGGTAAGTATATTAACATTAAACAGTCAAAAAAGGTACATTGCATATACCAAGGTAAACAAGAATTAGGCAAAGATCCTGTGATATCTTTTCTTCTGATTTAATTATAATTTAAGTTCCTAATGAAGGTGGTAATTTGTCTTCCATCTTGCAGGGATTGCATACTACCATTAAAATAAGTACTGCAAGAGCTCACAAGAGCGATGAGAAGAAATCACTAGCTATCCTGCCGAGTATGACCCTTTTTCCTGCATCTCTTTTCTTTTACTCTGTTAATGAATTCAATGGTTTCTGTTAATGAGTTTTTCATGTATATTAAATTGATTTTATAAAAGTGTTGATTATTTTCGCTTTGCAGGTACTAACGTGACCAAGCTCCCAAAGGATAGTCCTATATACATAGTGAAACGGAATGAAGCTTTTCAAAAATACCAGATGTGAGATTTCTTATTCTATCTTTATAATTCTTCCTAGACTGAATTACAAAATCGTCCCCTATGCTTTGTGTAATTAACACAAGAGTTATGTTTCGGAAATTCAAGGGTAGTCCATATTTCAACTTGCAACACTTCTGTTCCCTGAATTTAACCAAGTCCCCAGTTAATCTCTTAATTCAAAAGTACCGTAATTTATAAACAATGGAATTTGAAATCATGATGAAAATGCGAGGAACATCCCTATAGATCAAACAGATAAGATCAGTCGGATCTATGTCTATCAAAAGTCAAATTGAACACAATTAAAACATTATAAACCTTAATAGGAAGCAACAGTGTGTAGGATTGGTTAGGTTGTTGAACAGGATGGCGTGGATTTGATCCATTTCCGTCATGGAAACTAAGTTGCATTGAAGCCGGAGTTGGTGAAGATGGGTGTTGCGGAGGCGGTGTAGATGAGGGTGGGATGAGGAGAGATTGGTAATGCAAGGCACACAGGGGACTTAACTACAGGCCGCAGGGTCAAATAGTCTTACAAGTTACAAAATAGTGAAAATAGGGACTATCCATGGATTTCCAACATAGTCCTCTATATGGGGGCAGAATGTTCATGTCAGACGGCTTGGGTAACAGATTCTGGTTGGCCCCAATGCTTTCTGTTGAGGCTCTTACTATAGAAAATTAGTGAAAATAGTAAAACGATTTAGGAGGGTTATGCATTAAAAATATGCTTTTGGGTGTCTTTTAACCCTTTTCATTCCCAGCTATTTTTGCTAATTATATTGTTTTGATCTTTTAGAGATGATGCACAGCCCAAATCGGCTCAGTTAAACAAGTCAACATAGGCACCCCTACTGCTGATTATGCTTGTGGCTCACTATTTTTAATTTTCATTTATTGTGTTACAGTTTAGTAGAAATGGAGAAACAGCTTGGGACCATCTTCCAAAATCAAGAAACTGCAAATGTTGTAGCCGGGCCATGATCATCATAAGTTAGCATGATGTACATTAATATGTATGGTGGTTTGGTCGCCAAGCCACACTTTTTATTGTATATGAAGGCAAATTTTATAACCACCTAATGTTTCTACTTTCTAGTGCCATTTACCAAGTCTTTTCAAGGGAAAACCCATGGATCAACTTATGAAAACTAGGGTGTCGTGACAGCCCTCTTCCGGGGGTTTACATCCAACTATAATCCGAGCTGGTAATTTATGACATGACTCTTAAAGATGGGGAAGTATATGGAGCAGGTGGGTTTGAGTAATATGAAAATTCTGTCCCTTTGATTAGAAAAGTTATTTAATGTATCCCTAGCTTTTTTTATTTTATTCTCCTAATGTAGGTGTCTGAACTCGACTATTTATGGATGGAAATACACCACGTGTTCAAATACATGCGTCCAACCCCAAAGCACGCACGTTCGACCACAAAACGTGGGTGTTCGATCGCAGATCACGGGTGATCGACCACTAAACACACTCTTGAACCCAAAACACAGCCGGAACCCCTTGAAATACGGTCGGATGCCTTTGAAATAGGGGCGGAATATGAGGGGATGTTGGTTCCACTTAATGGTTAGTGAATTTTGAATAAAAATATTAGTTGAAGGGACATTTTAGGATTTTGCTTGAGTAATTGGGTTATAAACGGGCTCACACATTAATGACATGATTGAAAGCGTGAATAGGTGAGTTTGACTCACTTGACTCGTTAGTGGCACATACCACATTTAACTTATCATGTTGAATAGGTTAACTAGTTAACATGATATCTTTGTGATATATCGACAAGTATTATTATAGTTTTATAAATAAATTATCATATATTAATAATTAAATACGAACTGTAATTTTTGTTCACTTTTACTTTAACATATTACTCATGTTTGTTATTTTTCAATCATGTAAGTGGATCGTATCTGTAATCGTGTCAAATGTGTTTTACCATTCGTGTTGAACTGATATATAAGATAGTGTTAAACATGTTTTGTCGTGTCACTTGTGTTATTAAATTAACTACATTACTATTTTAAACATGTCATGTCACACCCTTGTTAAATATGTATATGTTAGTGCTTAAAAAAATAACACATTTAACTAAAAGAGTCATGTTTTAGTTTATTTGTCGTGTCATTACACACGTTCTAAGTAACACATGTTTTGTCACCTATAAGCATCTAAAAGATCATTATGATGAACCTTCTCTATCCAAATTTGGCTCCTAAAATACAATCGAATCGATCAACATGATAAATTGATAATGAGAATTACAAATAGCAACATGTATCCACCAATGACAAAGTCACATATACCTTCTTCCTCATGCATAACCTTTGGCAATTCCCGTAGATGCATAACATTCATATCACGACACATTACTAACAATTTTATACTATATAACTTTATCTTAGGGAAGCTATATGCTTGGGTAATCATTTTCATACGTCAATTTTATTATATTTGAATTAATCATTGTTTGAGATAGAGGAAATGTTTGTCATCATCTTACCATCCCCAAACTCTAATATTTGAGTGAGAGTCACTAGATATGCTTGTTTGCTTGTAATTATGCATTATACATTAATCCGTTGCATACGACTATTTGCTTTCATAACATGCTGTCATGCTTTGATTTATCATAAGTGAGAATGCATATCACCTCAAAATAATAGAAAAGAGGCTAGAAACACATATCACTTAACAATCTATGTAAACGTTCACATATGAACTAATTCAACTTTCGCATAAGCATTCACATAACAGATGCGCCTACAACTTTCGCCTAAGGACTTTCGTGTAAACTTCAGGGCAAAGACTGTTGGAAATTTAGTGTAAAATTGGATTTTTCACTAACTTTGGATAATAATAATTATTGGTATTTGTTACTAATATAATTAACATGTCCAAAATGAAGCTAAGATAAATGACATATCGATGCTTAAAGTTGGGTAATTGAAACATAAAAACTGTGGAATTAAGTTTGGTGGAACATCAGTTGTCCCATCTCTTGCTGCGCGTGTGTGCTATTCAACAGATGCTACCGTTTGCTGAAAGGCAGTTCAGGGAATGCTTCTATTGAGTCCATTTGCTGATCGACATGCTGCTACTATAGGTTGTGAGTGTCCGAGGTTCATATGTTGTTCAGTAGATCCAACTGCTGATCAGCAGACGCACCATCTACTGAAAGCCAGACTTCAATTGTCTGTTGCATAACTGTTGTTTGTCTGATCAGCTTCAAGCACTAAGTTTCATTTAAAACTCACATTAACTTAGTATTAATGTAGACACTTTTGGATTGATTTAACTCCCAAGTCACATTTAAAAGTCACATTAACACAATGTTAATGTTGAGACTCTTGGAATGATTAAACTCCTGAATTCATAATATTAATACAATGCATGAGTGCATTGTTGAAGTGGCTAGTTGATATATATGTTTCATGCCTCTCAATCTGAAGAATTTCCTGCGTTTTCGGCACTTCACACTCTTATTTCAAGTATTATTTAAGGTGTTTGGTTAAACTCGATAGTATAATCTGCTTAGGCTGTTGTACCCTGGGAGACAAATGAAATTCACTTGGGTGGCCCGAAATCTAGTTTAAGAAACCTCTATTGAACAAAGATTCTTGGCAACACCTGTTTCATTATTCTTAGTTATTTATGTTTCTTAAGTTTATTTCCTTTCTTGTGTTCCTTTTTGTTTTTCTTAATTTTATTTTGTATTGTAATCCATCTTGGTTGATTAATGAAAATATTATGTTTATTTTGTGAATGGTGTATCTACAAAAACTACACTCTCAAGCGAACCATACTTTCGTACAAACTTTCATTCAAACGTTTAAGGACTTCCATATGTAACACTTTTGGTCAAACTTTTGTCCGAAAGTATAAGGATTTACAACTAAAACATGACTATCGATAAGACTTTTGTATAAGGCGGTATTCTTATCGGAAACCATAACAACTTCATTGTCGTAGCTCCCCTCTTCTGCCGATCAAAACACGTAAAAATCCAACTTTTTATGTTAAAGCAAGTCAAAACCCATGAATATCACTAGTTAAATCGTAAATCTTCATGAGGATGGAACTTCTGAACTTAAATCTCACATTTGGAGAAGAAACTAGAGGGCCGAAAATAGGAATGCGAAAGGTTGTGTTCGGACCTTAACTTCTTCTACTTGATGATGCTCAGCCGTGAATCTGCACCCCTCAATCTTGATGGAGGTTCAAATCAAACAAAAATGGTGATTTCATGTAGTTTATTTATCTAGCTCTTTTTTCTCTTAAGATTACTTGAGCAAAACGATTAATGAATGAGAGGGGGAGCGTGCGGTGGCTTATTCCATTTAAGTTGTGTTTCCCGGTTTATATAAGGAGAGAATAAATGAATCATTTTATTTTTTTTTCTTTCCTTTGTTTTTTTCTTTTACTTTCTCTTCTCTGCTCTCCACTTCCTTTCAAATTGGTTTCAAATTGGAAAAATTTATTTTAGTTTTTATTTTCCTTACAATTCTCATCTTTTCACTTTTTAACTGAATTCATGAACACAACTTTTTTATATTTTTTTCATTTACTTTCAATTAAAAAAACTCTAGAATATAATTGTTTTTTTTTACTTACACTTCTCTTCTTTTCTCTTCTTAAATAACCATTTGGTTGAGTGGTAGCCTCATGACTTCCTCTAGAGAAGATTGTGAATTCGAGTCCTATTAGTAGCAAAATATTGTTGGTGGCCCGGGTTTTACTGCAGTGGGCCTTCGGGTGGCAGGTTTTCCCTGGAATTAGTGGTTGGTGGCCATGGACTACCCAGCGCAGTCTCTGCTCGCAGGCGTATAGGGCGCATTTTCGCCATTGGGGTACCCCGGGTAGCCGGGCTTTAATTAGTTGACTGTTAAAAAAAATGACTAAGGAACACAGTAGGGTCATCACAACTTTCAACTATCTCACTTTTACTCCTTTAAACATTCGTTCATTACATTAATAATTCCCCAGTTTAATACATAACATTCTTTATAACATTTTTATAAAAAAACTGGGTGTTACACTTAGAGGGGATAAACAAAGGCTAGATGAGAACCCTCCATGATTTGATGGTGGCGAATTTTTGGCGGAGGAGTTTCCATGCGAGTTGTGGTGGTGGTGGTGGTTTCTGTCCAATGAATATGAATAGGGTGAGAACCATGAATGATTAGGTTTTTTTTAAAACAAATGACATTTTGAACATTTCACAAACACTTAACCGAAAAAGTTAATATTTATCAATGTCAAGCACCATTTTTATTACGCGTGAGCATACTTTTTGACCAACAATATAATTTCTTAGTTGGTTTAAGGGTGAAGGTCTTAGCAACCTTAAAAAACAAATTTTCTGGTGTTCAATACCAATTGGTACCCTCTGAAGCCATGCCGTAAAGTCAGTTCGAAATACCTCTCATGTGTAAGGTGTGATGGTTTGCCATTGGCCGGTTTGCGTGTTCGGTACTACACAAGGGCTTATATATCATCGTATATACTCACATTTATCAATGCTAGTGGCTTATACCACCAACCACCTCTCCTATTTTCACTTTAAACCTTTAAAAGATTAGCTTAGATCCTTAAAATTTTAATGTTTAAACTTTATCTACTGTATTTTATATAATAATTACTTTTAATATATTAAATTTTTGATTAAATTGATATTTCTTCGTTAAATTTCATTCGTTAACTTAAAAAAACAATTTGTTACCGTGTTTAGTTTTTTCCTTGACGTCCCAATACAATTTTTTTGTTTTTATTTTTTTAGAAACAAAGATGTACTCAAAATAGGTTTTCTTATTATAGCTTAGGTTATATCGACTAACATTACCGTCTTGATATCGTGAAAATGAGATATTATCAGATAAGCATCTACACCATTATTATAACTGTTTTTATCCATCTTTTGATCGTTTTCTAGTTAGCTCTAGAAACGAATATGACATTATAATATATCATGTTTCTCCAAAAAAACATGGATCAATGATTCAATAGCACATTGACGTAGAGGTGCACGAATCGGGTTTTGGGCCGTACCCGGGCCCGGGTACAAACCGGGTTGGGCCCAACCGGGTTTTTTTGTACCTGAGAATTGGTGAACTCTGGTACGAACCTGGGTTGGGTTCTCATTCATCCATACCCTACCTGATATACCAGATTAGGGTAGGGTCGGGTCCATAACCGGATACAATCCGAGTTTTTTTTGTATGATTATTCATCGTAATCGTCATCGTCATTGTCATCGTCATCGTCATCGTCATCGTCCTCCTCCTCGTCGTCCTCGTCGTCCTCCTCGTCCTCGTCCTCCTCCTCCTCCTCGTCGCCGCCGTCGCCGTCGCCGCCGCCGCCCTCATCATTATTATTAATATTGTTATTATTATTATTATTCATCATTTATTATTTTTGAAAAAAAAAGAATTAATCATCATGTATTTCTATAGCAATATTAAAATAACTTAAAAATACATAAATGAATCAATAAAAAAATGACATCAAACTTTTATTTAAGTTATCCTCTAATGTTTATTTTCTACGAGATGCTTGATTAAATGCTAATTCTTCATCGGATATGCCAGAAGATACTCCTTTTTCTACATCTTTATCGTGTACTTTAGCTTCGACTGTAATTTCGTCTTCTAGGCTTGTTTGGTATTGTATACGATCTATCGCGTCTAAGTGATCATTTAAACAAATGCACATCTCTACCGCTTCCGGAGTTAGTCTTGTTCTTCGTAATGATATTACCCTGCCACTAAGAGAAAAACCAGATTCTGAAGCTACCGTAGAAGCTTGGACGCTTAGTAAATCACGGGTCATAGCAGAAAGAATCATAAATTGAGATTCTTTTCCTTTTCACCAAGCCAAAATATCGAATGCACGATAATCTTCGGTAGTCATAGTGGAAATAAAATCCGTTCCACTATATCTACCGAGCTCACTTGTTGAGGTGTTACCCCTTTGTCGTTTAGCCGTCACATCCCGAACGACATTTAACATAGTTAAAACCGGGTCTTTAACCGAGGTACTATCACTTGAGGTTGATTCGCTTGGCATGGTTATATTTACGTTAGGCCCATATCTATTTAAATAAAAATTATAAATTGTTTTCAAACTTTCATTAAAATTTACTTTTGCCTCATTTGAAAAATTGGGGTTTTCGTCATGCCTATCCAAATTGTCATTTATCTCGTCTATCAAACATTCAACCCCCGCAACATTTAAAATCGGATTTAAAGCGGCGGCACAAGTAAACACGGGTGGTAACTCATTAAAATATTTTTAAAATTTTTCTTTCATTGGTTCTATCATTTAGCTAAACATATGATTTTTATTTTGAAAATTTTTAAAATTCAAAACCATGAAATATAATTCTTGAAGCACCAAATAGCTAGTGGATAATAAACTCTCGATAATTTTGTTGTTGAGTTTTTAAACACCTCAAGAAACTCGGATAGACGTTGAACATTCTTCCAACCCGTATCCGGAAATGGGTCGGCTTCACCATTATCCGAAAGTCTATTATGAAAAGCTTTCAAAGTGCCCTTTTGTTTTAAAGCAGAATCAAACATGTGACAAGTCGAATTCCACCGAGTAGGTACATCCCAATTAGGACCTAAAAATATAGATTCCGTATCCTTACAAAGTTGTTTATAATCTTGATATTTTTTTCTATTTTTTTTAAAAACGTCATGTAACATAAATCAAAAAGCTTTAATAAAGTTATCAACAAATTTTACGGATAGCCCGTCTTGCACTACTAAATTAATAATATGTGCAACACAACGAGTATGGAAAAAATCATCGTTTGCAATCGCAAGATATTTTAATTTTAATTTTTCAACCGCGGTTGTGTTGTTGGAGACGTATCAAATGCAATTGAAAAAATTTTATTTTGTAACTTAAAAGTAGTTATTACATTATCCAAAAAGTAAAACAAAAATTCTCCCGTGTGTGGATACGGAAAAAGATCAAATGCAATCGTACGTTTTATCATTTGCCATGAATTGGGATCTACCCAATGAGCGGTGACGCAAAGGTATGATTCGGGTAAACCTTGTGGAGCCGACCAAACGTCACTAGTTAAGTTTACACCGGTATTTAAGTTTTCAAATAATACAATTACATCATTTTTTGCTTGTTTCCATAATTTTAAACAATAACGTCTAAGTGTAGTACGACTTACGTGGGTGTAACGAGGTTGAAGCATCTCTCGAATTAAGTTGGTCAATCGAAAATTGTTGAAGTGACTAAAAGGCAAAGCTTCTTGAATCACGAACTTCGCCATTCGATCTCGAATCGTATTAACATAGTAATTAAAGATTCCGCCGTCTCCACCCAATTGTGTTTGTTGCGAATCCGGATTACTTTTCAACGACTTACAAAACTTTTTGCTAATAAGTTTGCTTAAAGTCGTGTTAGAATCTTTAGCAAGCAAAGCTCCACAAAACTTAAACGAGCCTTTATAGATCCGTCACTCAACTCAATGATATCCCAATTGCACCAAAGATCCATGTTACGATTGTGTGCAAGAGCACGAATGACGGTTGGAGCGTTGGACGAACCTTGACCAACGGAAAATTGTGAGTGCGCCATATCAAGATTCAAGAGAGTGAATATATAAAATGAGAGAGTGAAAATGTAAACGAGAGTATTTTTTGCGTTTTTTGCGTATGTTTTTGCGTTTGAAACTTGGGTACTCAACCATATCAACCCACACCTATTTATACTAACTTATGGGGTAAAAATGTCAAAAAAACGGTCAAAAATCTTTTCTAACGGCTATATAGCCGTTAAAAACGGCTAATTTTTTTAAAAAGACAAAAAAACGGACAAAACCGGGTTGGACCCGGGTACAAACGGGTCGGGTTCGGATCGGGTTTTTGAAAATCCCATAAAACTAAACCCGGTTCCAACCCTCCGGTTTTTTTTGGTCCGAACCGGGTACACCCTCTACCGGGTCGTACCCGGGTCCTGGTCGGGTCCGTACCCGGGGTTTTGCCCATCTCTACATTGACACACGTTTTCAAAATATGGTCAAAGATTCCACGCTATAGAAGTTTGGTTATCTGCAAATACGTATTTAAAAAATGGTAATAAACTATATAACACGGACATGAGCCATGTGCCTTGATATACAAAATAATGTATACGCGTATCATGTGGTGTTATATCATATTCAATATTCAAAGAGTTACAAAAACTTATGTTATAAATGTTGTACTCCAATCTTTCTTCTTCAACCAGCTGTGAGCAAGTACTGTGATAACAACAATGCCATTAATGGAGTTTGAAAAACAATCAATCAAACTCATAAAACCTTTGATTCCAACTCCTGCAACCCTTCGTCACTACAAACTTGGATCCACTGATGAACTTTCACCTTTCATAAATGTAACTATTGTTCTTTTCTTCAACCGCGATAGCGATCATGACATAACATGTGATGTCCGGCTAGAAAGATCCCTCGAGAAGACGTTAACGCGGTTATATCCTCTCGCGGGTAGATATGTTGAAGAAAGTCGAGTTATAAATTGTAATGATGAAGGTGTTGAGTTTATACGCGCGAAAGTTAATGTTAAACTTCAAGATATTGTTGGGTGTGAAGGGGATGTCAGATCGGTGGATAAATTCGTTTCGCTCACAGCTCGAGCCGCTGATGGCCGAGTCACTAACCCGTTACTTGCGATACAAGTAACGGAGTTAGAATGTGGAGGTGTGGCGATTGGTGCAAGTGCTACACATAGGATTGTCGATGCGTCAACGCTATCTACATTCCTAAATGAATGGGCTGCTATGAACCTAGGGGAAAGTGGGACCGAGTTAACCGGGCCCGGTTTCAACTCGTCCTCGTTGTTCCCGCCTCGTGGCGTGGGTCCCGTGCCACTACCACCTATGAGCGATGATGATATGTTAAGTAAATGTGTAAGAAAGAAAGTTTGGTTTAGTGAGAGTCAAATATCTAGCATGAAAGCGAAGGCGATCGCGAGTGGGCGATATAACACATGTCGATTATCGAAGGTGCAGTTGGCGCAATCGATCATTTGGAAGGCTCTCATCGCTGTTGATCGCGCAACACATGGTTACCAGAGAGAGTCTATACTCAGCCAGCCAATAAATCTAAGAGATAAAATGGCATCCTTAATACCCAAAAACTCTTGTGGGAACCTTTGGGGCGCTTGTCCCACGGAATCCACGATTGCCGAAACAGCCGAAGAACTCGCGTATCTTATAAACGATTCGGTTAAGAAAACAGTATGTGAACTGGCGAAGGCGTACCACGATAGCGAGGAAGGGCAATTGGTGGTTTTGAGTACCTTCTTAAAGATGGCTAGCATTCCCGACTCGACTAACGTGATACCAATAACTAGTTGGTGTAAAATGGGATTTTACGAAGTCGATTTTGGTTTCGGGAAGCCCGTTTGGGCGGTTCCCGGGACCGTACCGATGACGAACTCGGTGATTTTGATGGACGATGCCGAAGGTAATGGAGTGGAAGCATACATCTTTTTGGAAGCTAAGGATGCCCCTTGTTTTGAAGAAGCTTTAGAGGGCAATGTGTTTAACGCTTAAATCTTGCTTAAGATCTTTGTGTTGTTGTATGTTGTCATTTTGTATGGTTTGTGTTTTCTTGATTATAACCAAAATGTTATTAGGATAATATAATTTTTTTTCTAGACGTCATGGTCTCATCCTACTGTCAAAGTTTGTGTCACGTCAATTTATGTCATTAGGATGCGTAGGGGCGATAAGTATTGAAGTACTGTTTAAAGATAATTAATGAATTTTTGATTTTTTACCTTAAACTAGTTATAGTAAATTAGGTGGGGACCTCATAGGAATTGCAAATGTAAAAATGACGGTGGATGACACTTAGTTCACATTGGATTTAAAAATGTAACAATCATGTATTGATTTGTTTTTTTGAATGATGTTTTAAATGTTTTAAAATAAACATAAACGCTAAAGGTACCTAAACGCTTATGTAGTGTTTACCAACACTAGCGGTGTTCAAAACTGGATGTCCGAAATTCGGATATCCGAAAATTTCAGATAGTGGATTTCACTATCCAAATCCGTATCCAAAATTTTGGATATCCGAAATTTCGTATACGAATTTGGATATCCGAATTCTAAAAATATATATATTATTTGATAATTTTTTGAAAAAATTAATATTTTTTATTAAAAAAGATTTCGGATATCCGAAGTATTTATAAAAGTATCCTATAATCCAAAATTTCTAATTAATATTTATTATTTAATAATTTCTAAAAAAATATTTTGGATAATTCGGATATCCGAAAATCCTCAAATTACCATCCGAATCTGAATCCAAACCCGAAAATCCGGATATCCAAAATTTCGGATATTTTAAATTCGGATTTTCGGATTCGGTTTCAGATTCGGATATTTTTTAATACACCTATCAAAAACACCCAACAAACTAAGCATTAGTGAAGTATTTTTAATTGCAAGATTATCATCGCACGTAAACAAATTTTATAATATTAAATCAAATCATAGAAGTTCATAATTATTTGAAGACGAGTTTGACGTTGGATATTCTAAGGACATTTAGGAATGTTGAAAGAATAAGATTTTCATATCTCACACAAAAATCACACTACGAAATAGAGGGATCATGTATACTAGCGTACAATAAGGTGTTTGTTTTTTCTACAGCAAAACGTCTGCAGTCTACGGACCATATCTGCAGACATCTGCAGGAGAAGAGGTGGACCAAACGTCTGCAGTCTGCAAGAAAAATAGTGTTTGTTTTTTAACATTTGCAACGTTGTTGTTATTATTATTATTATTATTATTATTATTATTATTATTATTATTATTATTATTATTATTATTATTATTATATTATTATTATAAACCTAACCATCTTTTCCAATTGTCACTTTCCCAATCCCCACTTCTTCATCTTCATCTTCATCCATCATCTTCATCCATCATCATTGTCTTCATCCATCATCCATAATCTTCGTCTTCATCCATCATCACTGTCTTCATCCATCATCTCCACTGTCGCGAGCCCAAATCACCGGCGAGAACGACACCACCATTTGGAGACGGTGAGAACGACAAGAACGACACCACTACCGCACCACTGCACCACCACCCTCTGGTTAGAACGGCGGCAAATCAGTTGAAGATGTCGATGTTGATGGTGATGATTACGGTGGCGGAGGTCCACTAGACCAGTGGAGGGCGTCACGCGTTGTCCGAGGTTCACTGTGACGATGGTGGAGTGGTGGTGTGGCAACGTTGGATGTGGTTGTGGTGGTGTGGCAATATTGGATGCGGTGGTGGTGTGCCGGCGGTAGTGGTACTAGGCGGTGGTGGTAATGGGGATGGTGTTTGTTGTGAAGAGAAGAGGTTTGAAGATTGTAGAAGTGACAAGACCATGTCTGCACCAAAAAGACCTCACGCAGACGTTTTTTAACGAAACGTCTTCGAAAAAACAAACGCACTGCAGAGCCTTATGTCTGTGCGTGGTCTGCGTGACGCGGACATAAGATGTCACGCAGACCTTTTTGTGAAAAACAAACACCACCTAAGTTTGTTCGAATACTGCAAAAAGGGAAACATTCATGATTAGTATAGCGAACTGCTTTTTGTAGTGGTATATGCGTGTTGTCGGATATGGTGCCAGCGGTTGATTTTTTTAGTTTAGTTATCTAGAGAAATACCATAATGTAAGGAACATCCGAAGATTAAAGGCAGATGCAACCAAAGGATACCAAAACAACCAAGTCTTCCTGCATACACTAAGGAACAAAGATGAACTAGCTTCGGAAGTTTTACACTCACAAATAAGTCTAAGTGTAAAATCTTCCGAAGCCAACAGTTCCGAAGAAGTTACTTCGGAAGTTTCACATTTATCATAAAATTATTACAAGTGTGAAATCTTCCGAAGCCAAAGACTCATTTCTTCTAAAGCCAAATATGAAGTCTTCCGAAGCTTCAAAAGACAAAGTCATCCGAAGCCATTTTGCTGTGAAGACAGATTTCTTCCGAAGACAGAGAAAAGATGCTTTCTCTGAGTTACTTTTTGATAAAGCTAATATACTTTCCGTTGCTGCTCTGAAGACTCACCTGCTAACATTAGTTGGTGAAACTTCCATACTTTATCAAACAGTAGAAAAATTCTTTGACTGTAACTTCCCACTTTTGTTCCTGTAGACTTGTCTGTATTAGATTAAGTCAGTGAGCTATGGCATGTCATAGTCACTAGTCAAAAGACAATCTGCCTTTTGACTGTAGAATGTTCTTGTTGTCTAGATTAGTCAAAATTCCAACTATCTTTTTGCATATTGACGGTTGTAGGTTGTAGTATAAGTAGTCTCCGGTTCTTGTAATTTTATATACTTGCAAACACTTGTAATAGAACTAGAGAATCAATATACAACTTCCTTGAAAACTTAATCTTGTGTTCTTGTGACTTTGTTCTTGTTTTATAGTTTTGTCTCTTTAATATTACTTGTGTAGCTTTCTATCATCAGTGAAGTTACCAGTTCCTTATTTTAGTGGTTAAGTGATTTAAGATCACTCTTCTTGTGAAGCTAATTGCACTCTTAAGTACCCTTACCGGTCCTGCAATTGGTATCAGAGCTTTCCAGGCTCTTGATTGTAAGATCTCACCATCTTAAATCCTCTTAGTTTCATACTTCACTTAACTTTTCAAATGGCAGCTATCTCAAAGGCTGATATGGAAACTGGAACTATGACAAAGTCCCCACTGATTCCAAGATGTGGGAGTCTGTTATTAATGGACCTTATGTACCATGCACCACTTCAGCTGCTGGTGGTGGTAAGATACCAAAAGAAAGGGATGATTTTTCTGAAGAAGATTGGAAGAAAATTGATATTGATCAGAAAGCTATGACAGCCCTTCAAACTGCTCTTCCTAACTCCATCTACAGAGGTTTCAAAAAGTGCAAGACCGCCAAACAGCTATGGGATGCACTGAAGCTGATGTATGAGGGGTCCAATGAAGCCAAAGAAAACAAGAAGGACCTCTTGAAGCAGTAGTTTGAAAATTTCACCTTCAAGATAGGTGAAACCATGACTCAATAATACTTCAGGTATGTTGAGGTTGTGAAAACTCTAGCTGATGTTGGAGTAACCATTGAGAATAGAGATATTGTTAGGAAGTTCATGTCCTCTCTTCCCAGACAATGGACACACTACTGTGTGGTCATTAAGAGGAGTGAAAACCTCAAGACTCTTACTCTCACTGAGTTATATGGAATACTCAGTGGATACCAGATGGAGATGAACATGCAAAATTCATCTGGTAACTCCAACACTTCTTCGAGTTCAGCCCTCCATGTGGTTGAAAGGGATTGCAGAGAACCACAACACCATCTCATCTGCTACCCTGACAAATCATAAAAAGGTCCTTTCATCACCTTTCCAGAGACACCAAGGGAAGGCTACATCCTTAGAAACCCATTCCAGGAGACAAGTTCTTCACAAGCTTTTGTGTCTTCTGATGAAAGTTCAGGCAACTTTCTCTTCACCTTTGAAGACCTGGACTGTATCCATCCAGATGATCTGGAATATTTGGAAATAGTCCAATAGATGGCTCTACTCACTCATAGAGCCCAGAAGTTCTACAAGAGGAATGGGAGAAGGTTTCCCAGCAATGTAGCCAGTAAAGTTTGGGCTGGACAAAAGCAAGGTAAAGTGTTATAACTGTAACCAAATGGGACACTTTGCAAGGGAGTGCAAGGCACCAAAGTCAAATGGTGGCCAAGCACAATCGAGGCCAAACTACACTGAGGGAGCTCACCAAAATGAGAAGCCAAGACAGCAAGCTGCAGTTGCTGTTGAAGAAGGAGGCTTTGACTGGAGCTTTCAGGTTGAGGATGCTTCTCCAAACCAAGCACTAATGGCAGATCATGATGAAGCCAAGGTATTGGAACATCTTTGTACTCCTGAATGCATTGCAAAAGTTAATAGATACAGGTCCTATAACTTAGAGATGAGATCTGATCTTGAGTCCTTAAATATCTTAAAAGATGACTTTAAAAGAGCTGAAAATGATTATAAACTTAGATAGAAGATTTAGAGAAAACCATTTCAACTCTTAAGCATGAGCATACAAACTACAGGACTCAAATCAAAGATCTCATCATAAAGTTAATTGAATGCTAGGCTGAGCTTGTGATCAGCAAAGCCAAGGCAGAAAAATATGTTCTTGAAGAAGAGACCTTCAAGAACATAATATCCTCATCCCTACATGCAAAAGTTTGTTATCAGAATAAGCAGGGACTAGGATCTACTGAGATAGCTCCTCCACACACTCTATTGTCTGTAAGATCTCCAAGGTGTGAAACTTGTGAAGATGAGCTTCCCCTCATAGACCCCATTGTTGAAGAGGATGAATAGGAGGTAGTGGAGGATGACTCAGAGAAGAGTGAAGAAGGTCATCCTAAGAAGGGTCACTATTCTCCTAAGGAGAGGAAAGAGGCTGGAATGACCAAGTCAAAGAGAAAGAACTTGATTAGAAGAGCGAAGAGAAGATCAAAGAAGGCTCAAGAAATCAAGGCCACTTTTGACTCAAAGCAGAAACAAGTGTTTATTTCTATATGTTTTAAAGTGGTAAAGGCTGAAAACTCAACTATGAACTCTAGTACCAGGAGTTCTAGTTTAGTTCCAAATCATTCCAGCAAGAAGAAGAAGACTGACCAGCTGTGTACCACTGCTACACAGCCTGAACCATCCAGCTCCAAGAGCAAGTCTCTCCCTAAGAAGGTTGTTGCTTCATCTGCAAAGATGAAGGTAGTACTTCTCATATGGCTAAGGCTTGCAAGTACAATCCCAAAAGTACCATCCACATGACCAAGAAGAACATTGTTGAGAAGAAGAAGGAACCAATAGCTTCGGAAGGAAAATCTGTTTCCTTCGAAAGCACCAAAATGAAGAAGAAGACAAGTGAAAATTGCCTTCGAAAGAAAAGTTGGTCTCGGAAGAAAGGAATGCTTCCAAAGTACTGAAGCTTGCAGCAATGAAAGGTAGATATTTCGAAGGTCTAGTCTCCAAGACTTCCGAAATTGTCAAAACTTCCGAAGCTTTGAAGGTCAGGCCCAATCTTCCAAAGGTGGTGTGGAAGATGAAGGAAGACCATGTGACTAAAAGTTCTTCATCAACAACAGCAAATGATCCTCAAAGCTTGAATATAGGATCACTTACTGTTGCATTGTCTTCAACTCATTTTAATAAGCCCAAGACCAATAAGGATTGGGTTTCTAAGGGTAACTAATCACCTCTTTTTGTGTAGGAACAGCTAAAGACCAAGAAGAACGTTTGGATTATTGATAGTGGTTGTTCCAGGCACATGGCTGGCAATGGTTCTCTGCTTCAAAACCTTGAGAAAATTAATAGAGGACCTGTTGCTTTTGGAGAGGATTCTGGTGGTTACATTTCTGGAAGGGGCAGAGTCACAAATGATAAGCTCAGCATTGAAAAGGTAAACTTTGTCAAAGAGCTTGGATACAATCTTCTGAGTGTATCCTAATTTTGTGATCAGAAACACCATATGCTCTTCACTGAGCATGAGTGCATCATTCTCAAGCCTGGGTGGCCATTCCTCAAGAGCATATCCTGCTCAGAGCCCCCAGGAGAGGGAACATGTACAAGATGGATTTACATGAAACATCTCCCTTAGGAGAAGTTTCTTGTTTTCTGTCTAAAGCAAATAGTGATGAGTCATTCCTTTGGCATAAAAGAATATGCCATATAAACTTTAAGAACATGAATAAATTGATTAAGAATGATTTGGTAACTGGAATGCCAAAAAAAGAGTTTACAAGTGATGACCACTATGTTGCATGCCTGAAAGGGAAGCAACACAAAGTGTCTCATAAACCAAAGGAAATGAACTCCATCAATACTCTCCTATAACTATTACATATGGACTTGTTTGGCCCCACCAGTGTAATGAGTTTAGGAAGGACCTTTTACTGCTTAGCGATCACAGATGATATTACAAGATTCACTTAGGTCATTTTCCTTAGAACTAAGGATGAGACCCATGAGATCTTGAAGAATTTCATTCTGAAAATTAGAATCAATCTGATCACAAGGTCAAAACCATAAGATGTGATAAAGAAACAGAATTTAAGAACCAAATCCTTGATATATTTTGTGATGAAAAGGGTATTACAAGACAATATAGTGCTCCCAGAACTCCTTAGCAAAATAGTGTTGCTGAAAGGAGAAACATGACACTTATTGAAGCTGCAAGAACCATGCTGTCTGACTCTAAACTGCCCATCACCTTCTAGACAAAGGCTGTTAACACAGCCTGCTATGTGCAGAACAGAGTTTTAGTGGTTAAGACTTATGGTAAGACTCTTTATGAGCTGTGGCACAAAAGGAGACCATTTATTGGTTTCCTCAGGTCATTTGGATGTCCTTGCACCACCTTGAATACCAAAGATCAAGTAGCCAAATTTGATGAGAAGTCAGACGATGGACACTTTATTGGATACTCTTCCCAAGCTAAGGCTTATAGAGTATACAATCTCAGAACTAGAGTAGTTGTGAAGTCAGCCAATGTGACCTTCAATGAGCACACTCCAAGTGTGAAAGGTTCTGGTCCAGATTGGGTATTTGATCTTGACTTAGTTACCACCTGTTTTAACAAGTCTTGTGAGAATGTTTCAGGATCTACAAATAATATATCAACAGGAGATCTTAACCTAAGATTTGAGCTGAGAAGACCAAGCAAGATTATGACTTCAGCTCCTTTGGTGACTAACCCTACAAATAAAGATCCTATCAGCACAAACTTGACAAATTCAGCTGATACATCCGAGATACCTTCAAATTCCAACTCAGAGGTTCAAAACTCAAGAGAAGGAACTTTAAATGCAGGAGGAAATGGAGGTGGTGACAGTGATCAAGAAATTCTTGATGCTGATAACCACTCTATAGAGGACAACATAAATGATGTCACACATTCATTAGATCAAGTCTCACTTGATAAATGTGCTGATGTGGTGGGTGACACTCCATTGCCAGATCTAAATTTCTCCAATCTAGATCTGTCTAACCAACTTGCTGTGATCCCTCAACTAAGGATCCACAAGTCACACCCCACCACAAACATCATTGGAAATGTTGATACTGGGGTGAGAACAAGAGGACAAACCCATGATCAAAATGTTTGTCTGCACTCTTGTTTCTTGTCCCAGATTGAGCCAAAGAAAGTTGATGAGGCTCTGAAGGATGGAAGCTGGGTTGAAGCTATGCAAGAAGAGCTACTTCAAATCAGAAGACAGAAGGTTTGGAACCTATGTCCTCTTCCTCAAGGGAAGACTGTCATAGGAACCAAATGGGTTTTTAGGAACAAGAGGGATGATAGAGGAATTGTCATCAAGAACAAGGCTAGACTGGTTGTCCAGGGATACACACAAGAAGAAGGAATTGATTACACAGATGTCTTTGCTCCTGTAGCAAGACTTGAAGCTGTAAGAATATTCCTGGCTTATGCTGCATCCAAGGATTTCAAGGTCTACCAGCTTGATGTAAAGTGTGCCTTCCTTTATGGGGTGATAGATGAAGAAGTTTATGTCAAACAACCACCTGGCTTTGCAGACCTAGATCATCCTAATTATGTCTGAAAGCTTGATAAAGCTCTATATGGACTGCATCAAGCTCCAAGAAAGTGGTATGAGACACTATCAAAGTATCTTTGTCAACATGGATACAAAAGAGGTACTATTGATGGGACTCTCTTCATCAAAGAAAAAGGAAATGACATAATGCTAGTTCAGATATATGTAGATGACATTATCTTTGGTTCAACTAATTCAAAGCTCTGCAAAGACTTTGAAATGCTGATGAAGAATAGATTTGAAATGAGTGCCATGGGGGAACTCAACTTCTTTCTAGGAATTCAAGTGAAGCAGGTTGAAAATGGCATCTTCATTAGTCAGTCAAAATATGTACAAGACATACTTACAAGATTCAAGATGACTGATTGTAAGGTTGCAAAGACACCCATAGCCAGAAACCACTCCCTTGGTCCTGATCTTGAGGGGGAGTGTGTTGATGAACATCTCTACAGGGCTATGATTGGGTCTCTTATGTACCTTACTGCTAGCCGGCCTGATATCATGTTTGCCACATGTATATGTGCAAGATATCAAGCCAACCCCAAGATGTCACACCTAGTTACTGTCAAAAGAATTCTCAGATACCTCAAAGGTGCCCCTAAACTTGGCCTTTGGTATCCAAAGAATTCAGACTTTAATCTGTATGCTTATACAGATAGTGATATGGTGGCTGCAACATGACTGCAAAGTCTACATCTGGGGGATGTCAATTCCTTGGTGGAAGGATAGTCTCTTGGCAATGCAAGAAGCAATCCTGTGTGTCTGCATCAACTGCTGAAGCTGAATACATTGCTGCTGCAAGCTGCTGTGCTCAAGTGATGTGGATTCAGAATCAGATGCTAGACTATGGGTTTAATTTCAAGGAGACTCCTATCCATATAGACAACAACAGTGCCATCTCTATTACAGAGAATCCTGTGCAGCACTCAAGGACCAAGCACATCAACATCAGGTATCATCTGATTAGAGATAATTTTGATAAAGGATTAATCAAACTAATCAAAGTTAACACAAATGAACAATATGCTGATCTGTTCACCAAAGCCTTTGATGAACAGAGATTTAAATATCTTATATCAGCCATTAGGATGATTAACTTTGAATAGATTTTCTTTAAACACTTAATCAACCTTATTTCTTAAAATTGTGTGTCCTAAGTTGTCTATTAGATCACCCTCATAAGCCCAGTTCTCTTTGGAGGTAAATTAAAATTTCAAATGATATTCCTTAGATTTATGAAAATTTCTTATTTTGTCTCGGCAGAACTCATTCGGAAGAAATTTATGTCGTTAAATCATTTAACTACTTATCAGAGTTTACATTCGGAAGAAATTCTTGGAATATATTCTGAAGCTTAAATATGCTTATAAGTACTTAAATGCATTCAAAGAACAAATGTCTTCCGAACGCAATTAAGTCTCGGAAGATTTATTATCCAAGGATAACAATTTTCTAACTTAGTTCTTTCGAAGCAAAATATACGTCGGAAGAAATTTCTTTAAGTATATTTCTTCCAAAGCCAAATTTTTACAACTCTTTGAAATATCTTCCGAAGCAAAATTGCCTTCGGAAGCTTTGCTGAAAAGCTTTCGAAGCAAAAATACATTCGGAAGATTTGCAACTTCCAAGAAAACTAACTCTTTGGGCACTTTTTCAGAAGTGGAACCCACTTGTGGATTTCAAAGTTTATCTTTTTGTCTTAACTTTGACTCAAATTCACAACATATATCTTCTCAACGGTTCCATTTCATCTCTCTACTCTCATAAATCTTTAACCTAAATTCTCCCAAAATTCACCTTCTTCTTCCTTTCTTCACTGATAAGCTTCACCTAAATGGCCAACATCGATCGTCAAAACGACCCAAACTTCTCCATGCACCTACACAGGCAACACAATCAAGTTGCCCTATTGCACTTTGAGAAGGATCCAAGTTTCTCCGACGTGTGTAGGTACCTTTCTTCATCTCACTACCTCACCTCCCTTACAATCGATCCTCCTCTCTATGAGGATCAGTTGCTTGAATTCTAGCAGACCTGTCAAGAGGTCACCATGGATGGGGAGAGGGCACTGGCTGCTACAGTGCAGGGGATGACTGTTTTTATCACTCCGGCCATCATAAACACTCATTTGCAGCTGGATGATGAAGCAGGTGAACTGTCCTTCCCAAAAGATGCTGTCAACCATTCCTTCCAGCAGATGTGCTATAAAGGTGACTTCACACTCAAAACCTTCAGGAAGGGGAAGGTCTCATCCCAGTGGAAATACCTCCTCCATGTCATCGTACACAGTTTATCTAACAAACATGGGGGATGGGATCAAGTTCCAGAAGACCTCTCCTTCATAGTCCATGGGATGGTATAGGGAGTCAAGTTCAGGTACTCTCAATTTGTTTACACAAATTTGCTTGCTAACTTGGACTCCTTAGAGTATTACATGTTCTCAGGTATGTTCAACACATTCTCAACTGTGAATTGGGCTAACAGTTGAGGGGGACAAGTAATATTCTTAAATTGGGACAAATGAGGCTCGACATCTTCAAAATCTTGAAGAAGCCAACTGTTGGCTTCTCAGGGTAGAAACAGCCCTTGTCCCAAAAATGTTTGAGCTCATTGCTCAGGGTGACAACCTAGCAGCACCAGCTAGTGTTGATCCCACACCCTCCACCTCTCAACCACCTCAAACACAGCCTACCATCACCATCACCTACACTAGAAAGCGTAAACGAACCCCTGCACTTGCTACTGAGCATGTGCAGGCACATATATCACAACCCATACAGGAGGAAGTGGAATCTCGAGCTCCCACTTCCCCTGAGGAGCAGACCACTCCCATCCTTGAAATGATCAGTGCTGAGGTTCCTCATGCTCAGCCTGATGAGCTCACAACCCCACAAACAGCCTTAAGCCATCACTCTGAGTCTCAACACTCAAGTGATCAACCTTCTGGGGACAGCTACCATCCCCAACCTCTAGACCTTAACCGACCCATCTCCAGCCTTGACTTTTACTCTGATGAAGATTTGGGCTTCAGTGAGTACCATGAATCTCTCCTCTCTTCCCACACTCTAGGAGAGATGAGTACTCCTGCTTCTCCCACTTCTAGCCCACATCAGCAACCCCCTACTGAGGTGGATCTTCCTGAACTTGTTCAGGAGACCCATATGGAAGAGGCTCTCACTTTTGCAAGTGATTACATAACTAGGACCTCAACCATGGCAACCCAGCCTATTGACACTTCTCTGGAAGTTGTCATGCGGAAAGGGAAATCAGCAGCCAAGAACCACATGCTGGTGGTGAGGAAGAAGACTTAGGTCTAATTCTCTCATCCCCCAATGATTCTTCATCTAAAGATGAGGGGAGTGTGAAACAAAGAGTGCACCTACTGACAAATACATGCACTTACTTGGTTTCAAAGATAAGCCACTTGGAGTCTCAAGTGACTTTCTTGCTAAAAAGGGTCAATGACCAGCAACTTGAGATCACCAATCTCAAGGGCCAGTTAGCTGAGAGACCAATGAGAATAACTCAACCAGGCCCACAAGAACTTGTGATTGTTATGGATCAATCTCCCAGCTCACCTATGCAAGAGGGTGACGCTACCAAAAAGGGGGGAGGAAATCCTAACAGTCACAGAACCTAGGAGTTCTTCCCAGAGTATGGACATAGAGAAATCACCACCCTTTTTTGCAGTTGTCCACACTCAACAACCTCCTCAAGTCAGAGATCTAGACTTACTTTTTCAACATCTGTTTGAGGAGGGAATCCTAAGAGCAATGTCTGCCCCTTCTGAGAATCCAATCATGGGTTGGGGGTATGACAACAACATGAGAGCTCTTGTAATCTCTAGAGCTTAGGGTCAACTAGAAATTTTCAACATTTCACACCTGAGGTTCTATGAGAGTACATATCTGGTGGATCTGCCACTTGTCAACCCTAGCAACAACAGACAAGCTGCCAGATTGGCTGACCGAATACAAGACAGGGTGTTAGAAGAATTCAAATGGAGATCAAGATTATATAGACAGAGGCTAGCAGGTGAGGCCTTTGGTCAACTGGAAGTTGAGGTGGACCTTAAGATTAACTTTAAAGGGAAATCCTTGACTGAAGGCCCGGAGGTTGAGCCTGTGAACCTTAAGACATGATCTCCTTCTACACCCTTTACCCTCAGTGAGGCACCAGCTAGTGATGGTGCTTCACAACCTCTCTTTGGCTAAAGTTTGATAGCTGAATCAAGCAATGAAGGCCAAAGCTCTCTCTTCCCTGAGTCACCAAGGCCTATGGTTGACAAAGGAAAAAAGAAGTTAACTCCTGAGGAGATGGAGGAGGAGAAGAGAGAGAGGAAGAGGAAGCTGAGGGGAGAGAGTTCAAGTGGTTCCCCAAGGTTCATGGAAGCTACAATCCGGGCTGCCCCCAGACCAAACACTCAAGAAGATGAGTTGAGGGCAGCCAGGTTAAACTATCTGGGAACCAGAAACTACAATGTTGATGAACTCATCTCTCTCCCCTTAGAGGAGCTGAATGAACTGGCTGACACTGAGTTGTCAAAAGAGAGGAGGGAGGTAGAGGATGCAAAACTGCTCCTTAAAGTCGAAAAACAAAGGAGGCTGAAAAGACTCTACAAAGATGCTCCTGTCCTCTCCCCAGTTCAAGAAAGTCCTGAGCCAGAGACTGTGGTAACTGAACAACCTCAGGTAGTTAATGAAGAAGAAAGACTAAACATGATCAACTACCTGAGTGTCACAGGTCTTTATCAGGCACCTACACTTCTTCCCTTATCACATGAGTATATAAAGTTTGAATACAACAAGCAGCTGGAAGAACAAGCCAAAAGAGAAAGAAAAGCTGCAAGGAAGAGATTAAGGGAAGAAGCTGTAAAGTCAAGAGCCATAATCCACAAAAGCCAAAAGAAGTCTGCTAACAGACAAAGGATGATGAGCTTCTTGAAGTTGTATGGGTTCTCCGGAAGGAGGCTTGGTCCTATGTCTCTATCCATAATGGATGAGCATATTAGGGTGATCAAGCAGAAGATAAAGATAGGAAAGCTGGTGGACTTGTATTCTCTACCAAGTCCAGCTCAACCTGAAGTTGAGGTGAAGGTTGAACCTATTGAGACAACACAACCTGAACCTGGAGCTGCATCTGAGCCAACTTCATCTTCTGACCCATAGCAGGGTCCTCATCTCTCTCCTTCTGAACCTGTGAGAGAGGAGAACCCAATTGAGAGAGACATAACAGAACCAACTAGTACTCAAGACTAGTCCTCTCAATTGAAGAAATCAGGGAGGAGAAAAAGGATGGCCAGAAGAAGATCTGTCCTCCCAACTTCAGGATGAGTCAAGCATCCTGAGGAAGTGCATGAAGAGGTCTCTCAACAAACTCCAATCATAGTAGAGCTTCTTGATGTTGGAAGACAAATTCTGTCCTGGACTTATGCTGAAAATCCGGACAGATGGTATGTCATAAGAGATCAGGGAGAACAACATGTCTACTTCACAAATGACATGCTTGAACTTCCTCTGCATGATCTCTATGACATGAGAAGGTTCTATGTAAGCCTGAAGGATCCAGATCTAATGATGAAGAAAGGTCTGCTGAAGATCCTGATGTGGACTATCAAAATCTGAAGAACTTATCTGTTTTGGTAGCATCAGCGTAGGGGGAGTTTGTAAGGAACATCTGAAGATTAAAGGCTGATGCAACCAAAGGATACCAAAACAACCAAGTCTTCCTGCATGCACTAAGGAACAAAGATGAACTAGTTTCGGAAGTTTTACACTCACAAATAAGTCTAAGTGTAAAATCTTCCGAAGCCAACAGTTCAGAAGAAGTTACTTCGGAAGTTTCACACATATCATAAAATATTACAAGTGTGAAATCTTTCGAAGCCAAAGACTCATTTCTTCCGAAGCCAAAGATGAAGTCTTTCGAAGCTTCAAAAGACAAAGTCTTCTGAAGACATTTTGCTGTGAAGATAGATTTCTTCCAAAGACAGAGAAAAGATGCTTTCTCTGAGTTACTTTTTGATAAAACTGATGTACTTTTGGCTGCTGCTCTGAAGACTCACCTGTTAACATTAGTTGATGAAACTTTCATACTTTATCAAACAGTAGAAAAAGTCTTTGACTGTAACTTCCCACTTTTGTTCCTGTAGACTTGTCTGTATTAGATTAAATCAGTGAGCTATGGCATGTTATAGTCACTAGTCAAAAGACAATCTGCCTTTTGACTGTAGATTGATCTTGTTGTCTAGATTAGTCAAAATTCCAACTGTCTTTTTGCATATTGACGGTTGTAGGTTGTAGTATAAATAGTCTCCGGTTCTTGTAATTTTATATACTTGCAAACACTTGTAATAGAACTAGAGAATCAATATACAACTTTCTTGAAAACTTAATCTTGTATTCTTGTGACTTTGTTCTTGTTCTTATAGTTCTGTCTCTTTAATATTACTTGTGTAGCTTTGTATCATCAGTGAAGTTACCAGTTCCCTATTTGAGTGGTTAAGTGATTTAAGATCACTCCTCTTGTAAAGCTAATTGCACTCTTAAGTACTCTTACAGGTCCTGCACATAAGTTGTTCAAACTGTTAGAAGTTGCAATTGCTCGTAACTATTGAAATTTATCATTTTATTAATTCTTAAGGCTGTAAAATATTTACAGTGTAGCAAGTTGGATTTGAGCAAGTTGAAATGAAGGTCGGGACCCTATTTACAGTGTACCATATTGAGTAATCGTGACACTATTTATAGCATAGGACATGAAAGTGGGTTTGATACTCAAGAAGTAATCCCATCTGAAAATCAAGAAACCAACAATTGTTAGGATACACGAGGAAAGAGGTGGCGGAAATGAGGATGTTGAGGTGGATGTGTGGGCGAACAAGATTGGACTAGATAAGAAACATAATTTTTAGGATAAATAAGGGGTAACATGCATCATGGAAAAGATAAGGGAGGCGAGATTGATATGGTTAATGTATGTGTGGAGGAGACAGATGATGGCACCTGTAAGGAGAATGTAAAACATCAAAGTGAAGGGAAGAGGAGTAGAGGAAGATCGAAGCTAACTTTGGATGAGCAGTTTAGATACGATTGTTAGACTTACATATGTTCGAGCACATGATCGATGATAGGAGCTTCTAGAGACGCATGATAAAAAATTAGGGATTTTTAGTAGGAAGTATAGCTTGGTCTAGGCCAGGAATTCATGTCTTGGTAACTTGGTTTGTGTTACATTTAGGTTGCCATTAGTTCACATAGTGTACTCTCTACATTTGTTGTTAGTATTAGGTGTAGTTTTAGTTAGTAGTGTGCCCTTAGGTATAAGATCACCTTATCTATAGATGTGCGCTTCGTTATGGGCGTGTTTTTAGTTATTTGGTGTGTCTCAAGCCTTAGGTATATTTTTACTCTTTAGCTTTGATTGTGTCTTTAAGGGTTTATCTACTTATAGTGCTAAAGATGAGTATGTATTTCTCTTTATTTTTTTAATCTTCGATATCATATCAGTTTTTCTTTTGTATGTTTTCGTTTTGTGTTTTATGTACTTATGTTAAATAAATCCAAAAAATGGGTTTTATAAGTTGGAGATCAATCTTTAAGCAATCTTTTTATCTTATACGATAAACATAAGATAAACATAAGCTTTGCTATTATCTCATTCCGCCGACCCTATCGTTGAATGAGATTTTGCTAAATATTAATGTTTGCTATTTCTGAATTAATTATCCATTCTTATTGTTACTATCATTTTAATATGTACAATTTGTTATGTGTGTATTATTTGTTATCCTTTTCTTTTATATTTTAATGCAACAAGTTGCATAATTTGAGTAAAATAAAGTGATTTGTCATTTTCTATTACCAAAAAATGGAACAGACAAAGGGGATAAGGACAATTACCAATGAAATGATAGGATCCATAACTTTTTTCCTCCTAAAATTTAACCAGAAAATAGAACCGCGTGTCGCAACGAAGCTGCACGGTGGCACTATCGTAGTTAATGATGTTGCGACACGCTTGTGAACTTCGTTACGTTCGTTGCTCCGATAACACAACGTGGTTAATAAATAAAAGAAACGTATGAAGTTTGTGCTTTTTGATTTTAGAGTCAAAGTCACGTCACCAATGGGCTAAAAGCCAAGTTACGTTTTTTATTCAAAAAGAGATATATTTGACGAAAATGGGGAATGAATAAAAAAAATTAGAAAACACATCAAAAGAAATTAGTTGACACATCTTGGATTCGAACTCCAGACGCGGGGTTTAACAGCAAAGACTTCAAACAGTTTGAACCAAGAAAAATATATTGTAATATGACTACAAAGAATATTATATTCGACAATTCAGATTGAATAATAAAAGAAAAATTGCACCAACCTTTGCAAATAAGATATATTAAATTAAGACTAAAACATAAAAATAATATAACATCATTTAAAGATACATGAAAACTAAAATAAGAATTGTTACTTGCTACTACTTTCTGAAAGTTCATTGATAAAAAGTAAGTTCTAAAATTTACTACAGTCTGATTATAATAGGTTACATTTTATAGTTTTACGCGGTTAACTTATGCGGCACGAATAACTTAGTGGTGTTCTAAGGTAACACGAATAAGTGAGCGGGTTTCTAATATTAGAGTGGTATATTACTAAAAGAATAAATGCATTCATTTCTCTTTTTATTCTTCTTTGTGAAGCTCTTCTCGTCCTAGCTTGATTTTTTAACTTGGTGTTACATCATTTTTACTAACACTTCTTTATCTCGCTGTAACATGTAATTGACTCAAAGTAACATGTTTTCCAGCACATACAAATATACATGAGAAACAACATCACTTAGCAACGATTATGATATGTGTTGTAAGCATGTGTATTTTTTTTCAAACAAAAATTTCTTTATACCTAATTACCACATATGTAGTCATACGATATAAATCCACACTATTTTTATAATGACAAACACCATGTCACTAGACCACTGTATATCACCAAAAGGAATTGACAAAAACAAAAGTTTTAACCTTTTTCCAATACCTAGCAATTAATACATTGCATGTTCATCAAAAGATAAAGTAGGAGATTAATACAATCACCTAGCTAATGTTTAGTGATTAAACGGTTAAGCGGCTCAATTTTAATGTATAAAGTATAATTCGTGTAGTTATTGTCTAAAATTCTATTGGAGTTACCTACTTGTCTTTTGTGATTATTGTATCAGATATTGAAGTTGCGTATAAAACTAAATTATACATTGTCTTGTTTCTCACTTTTACTGAATCTAATCAACATTATGTATAATAACTTATACAATTCTTGTAGTTTCTTACTTAAAATTGGTGATGTATCGAGCGTGTCAATCTTAAAATGTTTTCGTACGCTGACAAAACGTCAAATTGAGTCTTAAATATGCACGACACAACGTGGGTGGATTAGTATGCATGAAATTGACAATAGTAAAAGTAAGAAATCGAATTAAAATCAAGTTGAATTCACAACTATTGTTCGTAGATTCAATATGTGACTAAAAACTACAAAGGAACTAAAGCAACAACATAACAACTATGGTAATCGATAATCTAATCGACAAACTATCTTATAAATGTACAATGCTTGTTCTTAAACCCTTGATATACTACCTTGGAAATTATACTTATACTTTGTATAATACATATTAAAATATTATTATGTTTTGTTTTTTTAATCTGAGAGCTAACCTTGTTACCTCAAGATCATGGATTGGAGCCGTGGAAAACGTACTTCTACACAAAATGTATGGTAAGATTTCATACATCATATTGTTAAGCGATCTTACCTCTTTCGATACTCTGCACAAAACATAAGAAAAGTTAAGCATCTGATACACAATTTTTTTTAATGTTTTTTGGCATCTAAGTTTTGAAATCGCTCTTCGATGTCTTCCAAGAAGTTTCTATTGTCCAATCACACATGCTAATAAAGTATTTACATGAGCATTGTGCCTTAATACCGCCAATAATAAAATAAGCACACACCCCATTTGTAGTAAACAATGGTACACTATGAATAGTAACTTCACCCCAAAATGACGTTGGTCCCAACATAATGAACATATCATAATAAACAGTCATAACCCCCATGAAACCAACCAATAATCAATGATTTGAATTTTGAGAAAATGTTGTAGATTACATGTTGAGTCTTAAATTTTAAAATTTATAAATTTAATCCAAATATTTGTGTACTTGCTGAATTTTTGTTCTCTGACATTAAATTCATTTAGTTTTTATGTATTTCATAAAGTTTGGTCTGACTTTCAAATTTAATTTTAGAGACTAAAAATGTAACGCAAACATAAAAGTTTGAATTAATTTTGTAATTTTTAAAATTTAAAGACCAAACTTGCAATACTATGTAAAAGTTTGAATCAACTTTATAAATTTTAAAGTCTGATAATTAAACATGTAATTTGATCAAACCATAAGGACCATTTATGTAATTTTCTCTATTGACAGGAAACAAAAACACGATAAGAATTAACAAAAATTAAATTAATTCTTAGGTTATAATTTAACTATTCAGGTTAACTTTAGGTCGAACCCACAAAAACATTTGGCTAACGCAACATGTTTGTGTCAACCGTACGCGTAAACGGACTGGCTTGTTTAGCTCATATATTTATATTTCATTTATTGTGTTTTATGTGATAAATCAAACTAAGCTAAAATATTTTGTGTCAAAATTTAATGGTCAAAAATAAATTGGTATATAAAAACATAATAGCTTCAAAAAAATAAATCAATATGTTACTCTAGATATTTAAAGTATTATTACAAAGATAAAATAAATAATTTTTCCAGGTTAAACAAGACGTATTCGTGTTAACTCGTAAATACACGTTTTAGGTCCGCATTCATATGTAACATGATATTTAGATTCATGTCGGGTCCGAACCATCAACCTCTATAGCAGCGGTACTAATATGAATATATAATTGTTTAAACAACAAAGAAAAAAAAAAAATGACTTTGTTTGCTATAAATAGGATCCCGTATGGGTTTGGTTGAAAACACACTTCTTTTCATTCTTGGAAACAATAATGCCAATGAAGTTGAAAAACAACCAAGCAAATTCATAAAACCATCGACTCCAAACTCCTCCAAACTACCAAAGAACTAGCAAATCTTTTAAATGATCCGGTCAAGAGAGCTGTGTATGACTTTTCGAAGTTACACCACGATAGCAATCAAGCACAAATGATGGTTTTGAACTGTTTGTTGAATACGACCAACATTCCTGAGTCGACGAATGCGATTTTGTAAACTAGTTGGTGTAAGTTTCCTTTCTTTGAAGTCGACTTTGGTTTCGGAAAGCCTATTTGGGCGGTACCTGGGACCGTACCAGTGAAAAATGTAACACATTTGATTGATGATGCGGGAAGTAATGGAGTTGAAGTTTACATCTTTCTAGAGGTTAAAGACGTCCCATATTTTGAAGAAGCTCTAGACGCAAATGTTTTTGGTGTTTGAAGTCTGTTTCTTTGCATATTATCATTGGTTTTTGGTCATGTTTATGCTTTGGGTTTTTAATGTGCTTATATGTTGTCATGTATTTTTGATGTATTTTTAATTATGGTTTACTATGGTTGTCCAAATAGCTTGAAGCTTGTTTGGAAAAGACTCGTTCGAAAGCACTTGTTTACAAATCAAGTTAGCTCGTCACAAACATTTACAAAATTAACCATGCTCAACTTGGCTTGTTTAAACACAAGCCAACCAGATTTTTGTTCGAATTGTGTGTGTATATATAGGATAAGAAGCAAATGTTAACACTCTAGTAGTAGTTGTCCGCGTTTCTTTGGGAAAAAGATAAATATTAATATGTGGTGTGTGATGAGTATATATATTTTTCATAAAGATTTTTAGCATTGATTCAGTTTTGATTAGTTTTCAATAATACTAAACTATAAACATAAAAGACAAATGTACTTGTCGTGCAGTAATATAATGTTGGTAAGAACCGAGTATCAATTCGTAGATACACTTATTCTACTCAACAACCTTAATATTCGAAGATCAGATTTGGTTTTGATTTGAGAAAATGATTAGTTGATTTAAGATGACCAAATTTTTAATTTTTCAAAATAATAATTTAAATAAATAATAGTAGATAAAGGTTGAGACATTTGAGGATAATTCAGGGAATTGAGGTTATCATCGTAATTTAAGTTACACTTATGTAACGATGATATATTTTGTGGTGTGGGTAAAGATATAGATTAAAGTAGTTGTGTTAATGTTTTATTGATTATAAATGAGTCTCCACCAAGTTATCATAAACCAGCTCCGTAGTAACAAGAAAAGTTACATCGAGTCACTTACAACACAATCAGCGTGCTCCTAGTGATGTAGGTAATGCTTGTGCATCCTTTTAACGTATGATTTCTGAAAACATAACTTAATGTAGAAATAGAGTTAATCAAGTTTCTTTTTAACATACTATTAATTTTAGAAACCATAACATTACTGTAGATTTCTCAGACTAATAAAAAGGACCCATAATTTATTTAAATGTTAAAATGATATAATTTATAATAACCATTTCTGTTCTAATAACTATTTCTAGTTCATTAGCCATACATTTATTATGAAGACCGATTTTCCGAATAAAAGTTAGTTCATATGTTTTTCAACCTTATATGACATTCACAATTACAAACCATAAGTTTATAACCTCATGTTCAAATGTAGATGCTACCAATCAAAAGTTTATCCAAGATTATCATAACATTAACATAACTTAAAACAAACCATTAGTTTATCATAAATTACATAAGTTTCATGCAATTAGGATGAAAATAAGAGTTTAGCTCATAATGAGCTTGAACATAACAACAACTAATATAAAAGATAAGTACGAAATTATCGGTGAAATGGAACAATTAAACCGGTGATCCACAAATGGTGATGTTTAGACAATACTAAACTTCTTCTAAGTATTGAATGCACCTCCCGAGCCTCTAAAGAGCCTTCAAGTCTGAATTACTGAGAGAACTCAACAGAGTTTCGCCCATGCAAAATCTATCCCAAATGTTACAAATGAGCTGCTATTTATTGACTTTTTGAAGTGCGGGGCACAACCCTGTGCTAGTACAATGCACACGAAAATTTATCGGATCGTACATGCAGAAGTGGTGGGGCACGACCCAGTGTTGTTGGTGGGGCACTCCCGTGCCTGCCTCCTGAGGCACGCCTCCTTCTCATTTTTTCGGAGATGGTATTTTTGTCCCGCCAGATTGCTGAACACGGGGGTGTGCTAATTTTAACATAGAGGTGTGTTTTAGGCTGAGCACGAGGGTGTGCCTAATGAGGCACGACCTCATGCTTGGACTCTAAAGCTTCGTTTTCTTCAATTTCTTATTAATTATGCTTCTTTTGTCTATCTTGGTCTTTTGAAAGCCTGAAAACATAATTTTACACTTTTAAGTTCAATGTTATCATTTTAAGTAAGAGTTTTAGAAAATTGATGTATTTTTTACATGTTTTTTATGCATAATTTAGAGCACATCACTATTTTAATGTAGATCCGACAAAAACAAGAGTGAGTTCGTTGATTCTGATGACATCCGTCAAATAGGAGGCTTATCATTTGTAATAAACCAACCCCGCTCCAACCGGCCTACCGGTTTTCCACTTTGACCGATGACTCGCTCTCAACCAGCCGATTTTATCAATGCAAAACAAATCAGGGTAGATCGGACCGCTCATCCCACTTAATCCCGGTCAGACCTGGTCTGATCCAGGCGTGGAACATTGCCCAAATCTCAAATCCATCTATTAGACGCATCACTAAGATTTATTTGATGAAAAGTTTGCACCACTCTCAAACCAAGTATTATTACACTTTCTATCCTTGAAAAGATATTGTTTATTCATCTTAAGGTTTTATAATTTAGGAAATTGATATTCTAAAGCTTTCACTCCCATCCAACAATCATGTTAGAAAAATGTAGATTCCCATTACCAACCTGTTTCCTCAAAGTAGAAAATGAGATAATATCTTTTTTATGAAGATATAAAATGGATTTAGCAATTCTTTGCCATACCCCATTACTAGCAACCCCCACTCATCAGTGATCCCCGTTTTAGGCCCATAGATCACTTGAATGATCTTAAACCAAAAATAGATCTTGATTATTATAAACTGCCACCACCATTTCTACAACAAGGCATAATTAAAGCCTTCAAGACTACCGATACTTAAGCAATTGTTTACTTTTGAAGCCAAAAGCAGATCCTATTTAACCCATGTCGTTTTGTGACTTTTATCCTCTCCGCCCTAAAAATAAGTAGAACGTAAAGTTTCCATGATGATATTATCTGCACCGACATCAATAATAATGACATGTAATCTATATTTATACTATATGTAAAGCATATGAGAGGGGTAATTTAAGATATCCGAAAATTAAGAACACTTACTTTACTTAATGCATAAGGTACAACCATTTTTAAGGTAAAATAGTAATTATATCATTATGTACGGATTACCTTCTTACAATTAGTTACATAATAGCCCTACATTTACTTACATTTACATAAAATTTTAAAATATTTGCACTATTTGAACCTTGCATTATTTTGGGAACCATATAAACCTTCCATTTGTGATTTATCCTTTAAATTTCAATTTTGCTCTTGGTTCCGGATTTTAAAACGTTAATTGTGGTTTACGTGTGATCTAGGTTATTTGCAATTTATTTTTTTTTGCATTCAGGTTATTTGCACATGTACTGGATGTTTTTGTTTTGTTTGTATTTGCAGCCATGTGTTTTTTTCTATTGATGTGCCATGTTTATTTTGAATTTCCTCTGTCTTAACTTTAACTCTGTACTATATATAAAGCATATGAGAGGGGTAGTTTAACAATGTCTTAAAATTAAGAACGTTTATTTTACTCAATGCATAAGATACAACCATTTTTAAGGTAAAATAGTGATCATATCATTATGTACGGATTACCCCCTTACAATTAGTTGTATAATAACCCTACACTTACTAACACTTACATAAAATTTTAAAATATTTGCACTATTTGAGCTTTGCATTATTTTAGGAACCATAAAAAACTTGCATTGGTGATTAATCCTTTAAATAACTTTTTTTTAAAAAAAAACTAAAACTTGTTAGTTGCAGCTTTTTGCATGAAACTTAATCAACTTGTATACCTGTTATATTTAACTCAATTTGTCATCCTTTAAACTTCAAATAAAAAAAAATAAAATAAAACCTGGTATTATCCATAATATAATTAGGTGCAGCTTTTCGGGAGAAACTTAATCAACTTGTATAATCTGTCATATTTTACTGAATTTGTCATTATTTTACTCAATCTATTATTAAGAAATAAATGCTAATAAAATAAAATAACCTCTGAAAAATATTTCCTACACTTCAATAATTAATGAAAAATAGCCCTTCTTATTAGATGAGGCATTTTGATGTTAGTCGATTAAGACTACGACAATATGAAAAAGAAAGTTAATAACGGTTAACCAATATATATATGTTCCTAAATCTATTATAAAAACATATTACAAAGAACATACATCTATATTATATTATTATTTTGATGTTAGTCGATTAAGACTACGACAATATGAAAAAGAAAGTTAATAAGGTTAACCAACGTATATATGTTTAAATCTATTAGAAAACATATTACAAAGAACATACATCTATATTATATTATTATATTATAATACACGAAGGAGTGATACCGACCAACGTTAAGAGTTTTGCGATTTTTAAGCATAAGGTACAACATAAGAACCTAATCTTATAAGGGTAATTGTGTCATTCAAACATTGCTAAAAACGTGAAAAGTCAAAATTATTTACACATTGATCGTTTTATTTGTATCAAGTTGTGAGTTTTTTTAATTGTTATAGTTTTTCACCTAAAACATGAAATATTTTTCTTTTTATTTACATTTTATGTCGTAATATTTAGCATACACGTGTTATCATATTTTGAAAGTAGCAGTTCAACCGTCTAATTTTTTTAACACTTTGATGTAAACAAAGTTTAAAACCGACATCTAGATTAAAATGTACAACTACTCAATGATAAAAAGTACAACTACTTAATGCTACAAAATACTACTATATAACCTTATATTTAGAACCTAACCAGCAACAACCTCAACAGCTCCAATAAGATTTAAATTCAAATGTTATAATTTAATATATTCAAATATATAATTAGACTTATAACTAAGTCTTAGATAGTTACTATCTAATCTCCTTATTTATCTTAAACGTTGTTTCAAAGTTATATATACTCTTCTCTCTCTCTCTCTCTCTCTCTCTCTCTCTCTCTCTCTCTCTCTCTCTCTCTCTCTCTCTCTCTCTCTCTCTCTCTCTCTCTTAAATTCTTTTATGAATGCTCAAATTTCGACATCGGTTGTAAATTGTCACACCTCCGCTTATAGCGGAAACACGAGGATGTAACGGACGGTATCGTCATAACATATTGTTGATTAATAGAGATGCATTAAATGATGAAAAATCAACGTGTCATGACGTCACCCGACACAAATGGAGACTTGTGCTGTGGCTAGTCAATTCCACGACAACATAGCCAAACAGACAAAAGAATTGTAAGTCCCACAACCCGGGAGCAAGTGCACAATTCATGAATAACAAAGAAAATCCAATGTAGTTGTCAGATACATCCAATATGTTTAAATAAAGCAAATCCCAGGGGTCGTCGCTAAGGTAGTATCCCTAGCTATCTTCAATGATTGTTGCCTGAAAAGATATGCTCAAAAAGGTCAACATAATGTTGGCGAGTTCGCAGGTTTAAGTAGTAAACATAATTGATGCTGTGTAATAGTTTTGTAGGACATAGTGTAAACAGTTATAAGCAAGCAATATCACATGTAAACATGAGCATCACAACTAAACCTACGACGTACACACAGATCTTGTCGGAACATATTCACCCTAGGGCCCGTCCCTGGCCACTGTCAGTCCCAACTAGTATACCAACAAACAAGGGTGGGGGTGTCAGCCCAATAGTACTATCAATACCTGTCCGTCGGCTTCAGCACCGAAGTTAAATAGTTGTGAATAAAGAACCACACAACAAACTCATGCATGTACCGGATACAAACTTACAAAACAGTAAACACAACAGTCCCAAAGAATAAATGAGTTCACAGCATAAAAGGATGAGCATACTTTTTCCCAAGTTTGTAAACAATTGAAATGAAATGGAGCTGCGAAACTCAACTTGAAATGATACGAAATAAAGATGAACAAGAACTTCAAAGGATGAGAGCAATCGAATGATCAAACACCTATAATTAATTGTAATTAAAGTCTTAAAGACGTTCAAAGAGAATAGACACGCTAGATCGGTTTCGGGTCGCTTCAGGTTCGACACGCGACGCGCACACAAAGGATATATACACAACACACCATATAATAATACTAATAATAATGATGGTAATATTAATAAAAATATTATTTTATTATTAATAAAATAAAATGTTAATAATAACAATAATAGTAATAATAATAACAATAATAATAATAATATAATGAATAATAACAATAACACAAACCACACACCACCAGCATATACAAAGTCACACACTAAACTCACACACACATTAGTAATATATATTCACCCATACACACGCCTATATATATGTATACACACACACACACTATATATATATATATATATATATATATATATATATATACACACACACATCCATGCATGCACACACAATCACATACATACACCCACATACTCATGATTACTCACACCCAACACACACACAAACCTATATACCTACACACTATGACACACACATGACTCACACACACCTACGGGTTCAAACACACACACACACACGACACACCCTCGCACAAACACAAGACACACACACACACCCGGTACACACAGCAACGCACACACACATATATATATACACACACTGCATTCACGCGCACACACACGACGCATATATATACATATACATACATGGACACCCGTCGCGCGCCACCATACCACCACCGAGTACCACCGAAACAACCGCGACAAAAATAACGAACCAAACATGCGATATAATGAAACGAAACGAAATCCATGACGATCTATTACCTGCGAAACGACAAATCGGCGTGTCGGCGGCAACCGACGGCGGCTAACGACGGCGGAAGGGGCTGATTTCGGTGGCTCACGGTGAAGGGGAAGATGACGGCAGCGGTAGGGTTTCGGTTGAGGGGGGGATCGACGGGTTGGTTTGTTTTATAGTTTTTAATATTTACAATTTGGACCCCGAACTTTCAATTAATTATTCTCTCGAGTTTAGCTAAATTACAATTTAAACCATCTACTTTAATTATAATAATAATAATAATAATAATAATAATAATAATAATAATAATAATAATAATAATAATAATAATAATTATTTGTCATAATAATAATAATACTATTTGTCATAATAATAATAATTATAATTTTAATAATAATAATAAACATTATTAAAAGTTAAAAGAAAAAAATAATAAATAAATTAATTATTATTAATGGTTAATTTTATTATTATTATTATTTATGTAATATTAGGGTCAACGCGCAAGACGAATAAGACAAAAATTTTGAGATCAAAACGAATTAATTACTCGACGAAAGTAAGTACACAAGGAGAGTTAACGAGCTTAATGTTAATTGACGGACTTGTCGGTGACAGATGTCACAGTATCCCCCAGTTGAGAGAATTTCGTCCCGAAATTCAACTGGAGTTAGATCCTGAAGCTCTATCCGCGAACAGATGCGGATATTTGATTTTCATCTGGTCTTCCCGTTCCCACGTGAATTCTGGCCCTCGCTTAGAGTTCCATTGTATCCGGACAATTGGAATTTTGCTACGTTTCAATCGTTTGACTTCCCGATCCATAATTTCTATCAGTTCTTCAACGAAGTGAAGTTTTCATCAATTTTGATCTCCTCAATCGGAATATGAAGGGATCCATCGGCTAAACATTTCTTGAGATTTGACACATGAAATGTATCATGCACGCCACTAAGCTCTTGAGGTAACTTTAATCGATACGCCACAGGACCAATTCTTTCAGTGATCTCGAATGGTCCCACATACCTTGGAGCTAACTTTCCTTTCTTCCTAAACCGTACGATTCCTTTCCAAGGTGAAACTTTCAACAAGACTCGATCACCCACGCTAAATTCCAGAGGTTTTCGACGGTTGTCGGCGTAACTTTTCTGACGGTCTCTAGCTGCTTTAAGTCTATCCTTGATTTGAAATATCTTATCTGTCATTTCCTGAATAATTTCCGGACCTGTCAATTGACTTTCTCCTATCTTCGCCCAACATACTGGAGACCTACACTTCCTTCCATTTAATGCTTCAAACGGAGCACATCCAATGCTCATATGGTAACTATTATTATAAGAGAACTCGATCAATGGTAAATGATTATCCCAACTACCACCAAAGTCAATCACACATACCCTAAGCATGTCTTCTAGAGTCTGTATTGTACGTTCATTTTGACCATCCGTTTGTGGGTGATAGGTAGTACTTAAATATAATCGAGTGCCCATTTCCCTCTGAAAAGTCTGCCAAAACCGCGATGTAAATCGACTATCACGATCTGATATAATTGAAACAGGCATCCCATGCCTAGCCACAATCTCATTTACATATAATCTTGCTAGCTTTTCCATCTTATAATCCTCGCGAATCGGTAAGAAGTGAGCGGACTTCGTCATTCGATCCACAATAACCCAAATCGAATCATGCCCACTACTTGTTCTAGGCAGCTTAGTGATGAAGTCCATTGCTATATTTTTCCATTTCCATTCGGGAATTTCTGGTTGCTATAATAGTCCCGATGGTTTCTAATGTTTGGCTTTGACTTTCAAACAAGTCAAACATTCACTTACATACGTGGCAATATCCTTCTTCATACCTGGCCACCAATACAATTCCTTAAGATCTTGGTACATCTTGTCTGCGCCAGGATGAATAGAATACTTGGAGTTATGTGCCTCGTTCATAACCAAAGTTCGAACATCTCTTCACTTAGGTACCCATATACGGTCCATGAAATACCTTACGCCATCCTTCTTACACTGTTTATCCAACCCTCGAAACTCCTAACTTGCAATATTCTCTTCCTTCAGTGCTTCACCTTGTGCTGTCAGGATCTGGGTTTTCAGATTCGATTGAATGGTCATTCCTAACGCTCTTGCACGTAAAGGTATCACGCGTTCCTTCCTACTCAAGGCATCAGCCACCACATTTGCCTTTCCTGGATGATATCGGATCTCATAGTCATAGTCACTGAGAAGTTCCACCCATCATCATTGGCGCATATTAAGTTTCTTTTTATAAAAAATGTGTTGAAGACTTTTATGATCCGTGTAGATAACACACTTAGTCCCATACAGGTAATGCCTCCATATCTTAAGTGCAAATACCACTGCGCCTAATTCCAGATCATCTGTCGTATAGTTCTTTTCGTGGACCTTAAGCTGACGCGAGGCCTAAGCAATAACCTTACCTTTTTGCATTAGTACGCATCCCAATCCTTGATGTGATGCATCGCAGAACACCATAAAGTCGTTGGATCCATCCGGAAGAGTCAATATTGGCACATTACACAATCTTTCCTTCAACGTCTGGAATGCCTCTTCTTGATTATGCCCCCAATCAAACTTCTTATCCTTCTGAGTTAACATTGTCAACGGTTGAGCGATTTTGGAGAAATTTGCAATGAATCGATGATAATAACCAGCCAACCCTAAAAATTACCGTATCTCCGAAGGCGTCTTAGGTGTATCCCATTTCTTAGCTGCTTCAATCTTTCTAGGATCAACGTGAATTCCGTTCTCATTCACCACATGTCCTAGAAATTTCACTTCTCGCAACCAAAATTCACACTTTGAGAACTTTGCGTAAAGTTTCTCTTCCTTTAATAGCTCCAGTATCGCTCTTAGGTGCTGATCATGGTCTTCCTTCGATCGAGAGTAGATAAGAATATCGTCTATGAACACGATTACAAACTTATCCAGATAGGGTTTGCAAACCCGGTTCATCAAATCCATAAACACTACTGGAGCATTGGTCAGTCCAAACGGCATGACTAAGAACTCATAATGTCCATATCAAGTTCTAAACGTTGTTTTTCGTATGTCATCATCATGAACCCTCAATTGATGATAGCCCGATCGTAGATCGATCTTAGAGAAGTAAGAAGCTCCATGTAACTGGTCGAATAGATCATCGATTCTAGGGAGTGGATATCGATTCTTCACGGTCAACTTATTCAGTTCCCGATATTCGATGCACATTCGGAACGATCCATCTTTCTTCTTGACGAATAATATCGGTGCTCCCCATGGTGAATGGTTGGGTCGAATAAAACCCTTATCCAATAATTCCTGCAATTGGCTTGATAATTCCTGCATTTCTGATGGTGCTAATCTATATGGCATCTTTGCTACGGGTGTTGCTCTAGGAATCAAATCTATACGAAATTCCACCTGTCGAGTAGGAGGCAAACCGAACAAGTTGTCAGGAAATACTTTCGGAGAGTCTCGCACCACCGGAATATCCTCCAGTTTCCCTTCCTCTACTTTCTTTTCCACTACATGCGCTGAAAACGCGTAGCATTGCTTCTGCAAGCATCGACGAGTCTTCATACAGAAGATAAGCTTTAGGTTCCTTCCTGGCCGTTCTCCTTGTATCCTGAGCACATCACCGTTAGACATTGGGATTCGCACTACCTTTTCTCGGTAGACAATTTCAGCTCCACATTTCGATAACCAATCCATCCCCACTACTACGTCGAAACTTCCCAGTTCAAAGGGTATCAAGTCTATATCAAATGCGTGGTCCTCTAACGTTATCGTGCACCCTCTAATTATCTCACTAGCTTTCACAAACTTACCGTTAGCCATTTGTACGGAGTAACTAGTTTCTAGACAACTAGGGTTCAAACCAAGTAGAGGTGCAAATTCAGAAGAAACAAAACTATTGTCTGCCCCGGTATCAAACAATACAGATGCGAAATGATTATTGAGAAGGTACGTACCCGTAACAACATTCGGATCCTGACGAGCGTCGTTTGCTCCAATCACGAACGCACGTCCTCGGGCAACATTCCCTTGATTTGCCTAACCTTGATTGCCAGCTATCGCCATCACCTGATTTTGATTATTCCCCCGTTGACCCGGTGCCCGATTCAGTCTTGGGCACATATTCCCATAATGATCAGGGCTCCCACACTCATAACAAACCCTGGCGTTTCCTGCTGGATTAACTGCATTTACACGTGCAATCATGTTGGGCGCCACCCTACAGTCTTACGCAAATTGCCCCGGGCGCCTACAGTTTACGCACACCTGGCACGGCATCGCTTGCGGATGATGAAAGTTACACTTACCACACTTAGGATGTGGCCCAACATATTCTCTTCTACCCTGGTTCACCGCCATAAAGTTTCTCGTCACCCTCGCCTTCTTATCAAACCTATCGCCGGTTTGCTTGCTTGATTCTTCATTATCTCTTTGTTTTTCACCACCCTTGCCTAATACTCCGGTTCTCACCATTTTATCAGTCAAAGTACCAGCTTTCAGAATCGCACTTTGAATCGTAGGGGGAGCGGCTGCAATTACTATCGCTCAGATTTGAGGAGCCAATCCCCAGATATACCTTTCTATCCTCTTTGACTCTGGGGTAACCAAATGTTGAACAAGCCTAGCCAACTCCTGAAATCGATCAGTGTATGCCGTGTGCCCAGCTCCCACCGTAGCATGATTCCAGAACTCATGCTCCAACTTCTGCATTTCGTTGCTAGGGCAATACTCCTCAGGGATCAAAGCCTTAAATTTGTCCCATGTCATCTGCATTGCTGCCTCCTTACCTCTTGCTTGGATTTGAGTATTCCACCATGTCAATGCCTTTCCTTGTAGTGAGCATGTAGCATACTTGATCTTCTGGCTATCCAAACACTCACTAATGTTGATCACTGCTTCTATCTTTTCAAGCCATCTAGTCAACGCTATTGCTCCATCTTTGCCATCAAATTCTTTTGGTTTACAGGCCACAAATTCCTTGTAGGTGCATCCCCATCTTCTCCCACCATCTTTAGGTTCACTACCATTTCCTCCACCATTGACATTTCCATTACCCAAACCATTGTCATTTCCATTCTTATTTCCCACTCCATCATTGTTGTTGTTTCCACCTCCGTAACCAGTTTAACCATCTTCCTCTCCTCCATTATCCTCTCCATTATTCCCATCATTGTTGTTGTCATCACCACCATTGTTGTGATTCAGAAGATTGTTGCTTACTTGAGCCACTATGGTCGGGATCAGGGCAGCTAGTTGTTGAGCGATCATAGCAGCTATATCGGATGTCCAGCTCCCTGGTTGTTACCAGCTGGACTGTCACACCCTCAAAATCCACGTGCGGGGTTTTACCGTGAGGCGTGTGACATACCAGGATCTCAGTCAATAGTTACTCAGAACGACTCTATATAAACAAACATTCAAAATCAGAGTTTAACTTTAAAATATGCGGAAGCGTATAATAAACCAGAAAGACCAAAGTAAAGCAATATAGTGTAAAATGCGCAAACACACGCGCCCAAAGTAATACCAACAAATACTTAAATGTTTAATAACCAAACCAAAACAAAGTTCAATCATGCTGACAACTACAATGATGCTGACCCGTGCACGTGCTCCTAGGCAATGGTAACCTCAACCTGAGAATAGCATACTAAAAGAGTCAACACAATGGTTGGTGAGTTCAAGAGTTTGCGTAAAACATAACTGTAGCGGTATAAAATATAAGAGTGCATTGAATTAGATAGGTAGTCTAAATTCACAAGTAATAATCATAGTGATTTCACGATTGAAGCTGACTGTGTTTTGTTGGTTGCTTCCCGCCACGACTTACCAGGTCATAACGATGTTTGTGTTAGGAAAAAATTGCACCCGTTTGACCTCGAGTCGCACAGGTGGGGCTCGTCAGACCCAGTAGTACTACCCAAGTTTTCCAGCTAATACTCATTATTAACAATCCGAAAGTGTGAGGACTTTCATGGTATTTCAGCACTATATCATACTATACATAACTCATATAAAGTAAGCGTTTGTAAAACCAGTATGCTATCTCCCCCAAAAGAAAGTATGAAAAAGAGTGGGGCATGAACTCACCTGGTGTGCACAAGAAAGAACTTAAGAGCTTAACTTGAAAGGGAGGAAAGACTACCTTCAGAGGTTACCTAGAACATGCAAGAACATGAGTACGTGTACACAGAACCATCATGAAACCCTAAGTGCTCTATAAGCCAAAGAACTCAAGGTTTTGGAAAAACAGACACATTGACCCAGTTGACCTGTTTGACCCGTTGGTGACATTATAGGTGAAAATCCATTTAAATCAAACATACGATTCATCACACATGATTATCATACAAGTTGTTTACATATATCACTTCATTAACCACATGTACTTCCTAGATCATAATAAAACCAGATTTTCATACAAGTCATGCGAATCTCAAATAATCATCATGTTCAACATAATTATATCATAACCCATGCATCATACACAGAATCAAATCATGCACAACATGCCATGTGAAGCCACTCACGACTTCACACCCTAAACCCTGCCAATCCTACTAAGTAGGGGCCAGATTCGCATGCGTGTATGACGATCATCATCATATTATTTCGCAGAATCCATACCAACAAAAATACTCAACAGTGATCTAATACAACTCCAACGATAGTCCTTTCACAACCCATATGACCCATCATCATGTATTCCCACAAAAAGACCAAATCTTTCAATTAACCAATTAAGCATTCATACAACCCAAACAATGCATTCTACCATATTAGAAATCATTCACGAACATGCTAACATGATTCTAAAGTCACAAACATGCACAAATCATCATATTCAAGATTTTGTGCAAATAAAGTTTCCCTTTTGGGAAGGTGCATCCCAAAACCTATCTACACCCAATGCATTCATGATTTCATTAACAATATACCAATTCAAACTCATACTATCATCTAGACATGTTCTACACATCAAATCATCATGATTCATCATTCTTCAAAACCAAAAGTTTCTACTTTTGGTAACATATGAACTACAACATCCATTCTTAGGTTTCTAGCATCAACATCCATTCTTAGGTTTTTAGCATCAACATCATCATTCTAACATCCCCATAACATGATAAACACTTTAACAACATCAATTCATCATCCAATCATCATATTCATGCAAATAAAGTTACTATTATTAGTAACCTATGAACAACGCAACAAAATTGAAGCTTTCTTGCACAATCCACGTAAACTAGCATATATACAATCTAACTAACATAATAACATCAACAAACATCAAAGAATTCGACATCCAATCATCATATTCGACCCATAACCCTCGGCCACATCAAAACACATGAACAAGAACACAAAACTAACCTTTAAATCGCTTAATGGACAAGTTTCGATGTTGTTAATGTATTGTATAGCTTGAAATCGCCGAAAACCGATCACCAATTGCTTGTTCTTGCTCGATGATCGAAGTGTGCGTGTGTTTTGGAGGTGTGTCGCGGCCGAAGGGTGGGGAATTAGGGTTGGGATTTTGTTTTAATTAAGTATTTTATTTGAAAAGTTACCATTTAAACCCTTATAATTTGTATTTTATAAAAACTAAGCTTTTAAATTCTTTTAAAAAGGTTTTTAACTAAAATAACAAGCATATAAACTAATAATAATAATCATATGCATTATCTTTACTAATTACAAAATACACGAATTAAATACACACGTTGGCATCTTACAAGATAAAATCCACAAATAATATTTAAATCGCATAAGCACAACTAATAACCAACATTATTAGTTAAATAATTATCTATTTATCATTATTAATTATTATTAAGTCACCAACGTTCAACGACAACTAGTGTGTGCTCACGACATGTGTATGCAAGACCTAACGGAACTAACGGAGTTTGGTAACGGAAAACTACCGGATGTCACATGGACCACCTTTGTTTCCTCCTCCAGGTGCTCCACCTCTACCACCGGTACCTCTTCCTCTGCTCTGCCTCTCGGGTAGCATCCTCACGACTGTTACTGCTAGTAACTCTTCTGGGTGGCATTTTCTAATCAATAACGGAAAATACGTAAGCTTCAATCATATCAAGGTTTATCATAATCCAACATCCACGAGCAGTTGATATATCAGTGCAAACCATATAATTTCCAAGACAACATCACCACAATCTCATAATAATAATATAAAGTTCCATTCCCATAAATCATAATACTCCAATCATAACCAAATACTAAAATCAAAGTCAAACACACTAATCCCGATAATCTCAAGCTGACAGTTCTTAAAAAAATCTAATACTAAGTGATAATCAGTAATTGTATGAAGCGTTTCCTAGTTCAATCCTTCTTATTGTTCTATGAGCAAGAAGCGATAAGTCCTCCTATCATGCGACACGCAAACTCCCTCTTGCCCTTTAGAGCCGAAGGGGTAGGCAGACGGCCACCATCATCCTGAATAATCGATGGGTACGTAGCCGCCTCCCGTATAGGCCCCACACGGCTCTGACAACTGCTAACAGATCTAGGAGAATCAGGTGGTGATTCAGGAATGTCCCTGATATCTCCTTGGAGCGGTACCATGTTCCCTGGTTGAAGGAAGGTTCTCTTCACAGCGTAGGCTCTCCTGGGTGCTCTAAATCCATAGGGTCTAAAGCACTTCGTTATAGACCTCGTCTTAGGTCTACGCCTTCGCACACCTACTGTTAACTTCACTTGTTTCGAAGGGCCAGGCGATACCTCCTCACTCTTCGAGTCAGAAGAAATCACAATGATAGAAGGGGGAACATAAGAACCAGTAGAAGACATCCTATAAGGAAAAAGTAGGAGTACTTTTCCTCAGGTGAAGTAGATCAAATAGTAAAGAAACAGATGAACAGAAAAGGATGAACATACATGTACCATCAGACGCACATAAAACCCTAGTATGCATTCTACATGAAGGTTCCTAGTTTATAGTCTAGGTCGAGTGATTCACCTAATTCTCTATAACCAATGGCTCTGATACCAATCTGTCACACCCCCGCTTATAGCGAAATCACGAGGATGTAACGGACGGGATCGTCATAACACATTGTTGATTAATAGAGATGCATTAAATGATGAAAAATCAATGTGTCATGACGTCACCCAAAACAAATGGATACTTGTGCCGTGGCTAGTCAATTCCATGACAAACATAGCCAAATAGACAAAAGAATTGTAAGTCCCACAACTAGGGAGCAAGTGCACAATTCATGAATAACAAAGAAAATCCAATGTAGTTGTCAGAGACATCCAATATATTTAAATAATGCAAATCCTAGGGGTCGTTGCTAAGACAGCATCCCTAGCTATCTTCAATGATTGTTACCTGAAAAGATATGCTCAAAAAAATTAACATAATATTGGTGTGTTTGCAGCATCCCTAGCTATCTTCAATGATTGTTACCGTTAAGAAAGACTAAGTGACACAAAAACTAACTTATTACAGTATCCTAATCCACTTAAAACCATAAAATTCATCATAAGTAACAATAGTACAAAAATCTCAAACTTTAGGGTCAAAATTATCAATCTAGCAAAGTTGGAGGACCAAAATTGCCAACTATTGTAACCTTACTGTTTTGGGAGCATATCACACTTATAAGGACAATAATGACCTAAACTTATAAGTTAATGAACTAAACTTAAGCAAAAATAAGGATAATAACTCAAAACTTAAGGGCCTAAAATAAGCTTGCACATATGTAACATAAAACACCAAACCAAGTAAGACAAATACAAAACACGAGGGTTAGGCTTAATTGATCACTTAATAAGTATTAATTCATTTGAAATAAACAAAGGAACCCTCCCAGTCAGTAGCATCCAAACCTTGCAAGTAACCACATGATCAACCCCTAGGTGAGTCTTATGAACCCCCTTTTACTTTAAAACTTTTTGGGGTGAAATATATACTCGTTGGTTATTATATTATTGTGGTGCAATATTACCTGCTCTTTTCCCCGAATGGAGCATAATCATTAACTCCATTAGGAGCCGCGCGATTTGTGGATAGTACTATTTAGGGAATCCCCCGCACACAATGGGCTCTTTATGCAGGGAAACCCCCCATTGAGATTCAATAATCGTTGTGTCACAAATTAGTGTCTTTTAAGCGTGCTTAGAAGGGCACATCTAAACCAAACAATATAGTAGTAACGGGTTAGGGGATATTTTATGTCATACCCTAGCTAGAAGCGGAAACACGAGGATGCGACGGACGGGATCGTTATAACACATTGGGGGTTTAAGAGAATAACTAAAGGTATTCTCTGTAAATGGGTCAAGACGTCGCCCGACACATAGGAACACGTGTCAAGTACAGTCAATTTCAAAACGTCATACCATAAATGCATAAATAATCCAAAGTTCCATTCGGAAACATGTCATCACAAGTATCAAACAATCCCAAGTACAAATACAACAATTACACTTTAACAAAACAAACAAGCCCAAAACAAGCCCAAACGTCTCATGAAGTGTCTATTGCTCCCAAAGGAGTGGTCTTGACTAATGTCCATAGCCAAGCAGCTAAGTCTTATTAATTGAAAAGACATACTCTAAAAAGTCAACATACGTTGGTGAGTTCACAGGTTTAAAAGTATAAATGTTTTGCCGTGTGTAACATGTATAGAAAATTGTATGTGAATGAAGTACATAGCAGTCAAGATATCAACACAAGTCCAAATTCAATCCAAGTCCAAGGCCATTCCAAGTCCAAGACAATTCCAAGTCCAATATCATTCCAAGTCCAATATAAGTCCAAGTCCAACATATCCGGATTATATTCACCCAAGGGCAAGCCCCGGCCAAGTCGGTCTCGACTAGTATACCGACAACATTGGTGGGGGTGTCAACCCGTTAGTACTAACAATACCTATCCATGACGTCCAAGCCAACAAGTCCAACAACAGGCACAAGTACAAGTACACACTCATGAATGACTATCAAGACTCAAACCATGACCCCAAACCACATACAATGTCCCAAAGTGATTTTTAAAAACACGGCATAGTCCAAAACCATGAGCATGCTTTTCCCCCGAATAAAATATATTGAAAGGGGCTGTGAAAATCACCTCGAAATAGCAAATTCCTAAAGTCCAAATCTCATAATTCGCAGAGCAAGCACTAAAAGTACAATACACAAAAGGATTACCATAACATAGAATGACCAACATGGGTGTAATCCTCTTAATCCAGCCCTTATCGCCAATCAAAGTTTTTCATTGCCACTCTTATTAATTTAATCTTTTATAAATTCATTTAATCGCTTATACACGCAAAACTTGTCTCTATTTATATTATTTAAATCCAACTCTTACTTTTAAGTGTACCAAGATAATTCAGCTTATATATCTGATTGCGCATCAGTCTTGTATAAGCTGTTTGGAGATCGAAAAGATAACGAACCATTGCGTAAAAGGTGTCATTTGAAAGAGAGACTTTTAATTAAACTCCAGGAAAAGAATCATGTCCATTTGACAAAATATGAGAAAGTTATGACTCGGAGACTACAAACAAATCTGCTGCCCAGATTCGTCAGTTTTGACCTTCAGTTTTGTTTGCTACGTTTGGGGGACCAAACGATGTCGAAACGAAATGAGACCAGTTGGGTTAGTTAGAAGACTCATAGGGATTAAATTTAGACCCAGATTTTTCCCCGATTGGGTGTATTTTGACCAAGTTACGACCTGTACAAGATGACTCATTTTTCTGACAGCAAGCTGTCCAGTTCATTAGCTTTGTTCATTTGCGTCCCAAGTTCTAATATGTGCCCGTTATCAACCCGAAAATAATAAGAAATTTCATTCCAGGTTCTAGTTGTCCAAAACTTCAATTAAACACTTAGTTTACTTTAATTTTTAGTCCCAAACAGTTTGTTAGATTCTTAGTCTCCCGGTTTGCATCGGTAATTGGTAAATCCGTTGTTTCGATCATTCAACACGTCTATTCCTTCAAGAATCAGTTTCCATTACTTCCGAAACGTTTTATAAGTCCAAAATGTCGATTAAGAGCAGATCATTCAAGATTACAACCCAATGTTATAGATTCGAATACTATACGAGTCCAAGAATTAGGGTTTTTACCAAATTGCGAATCCGACAATCGAAACACTTAGGTCTTCACGATCTAGCACCCAAAAAAAAGATATGAGAATATTAGATGAATATTTTGTATTTAGATGATGAACATCATCGAAATCCGAGTAGATCAAGGATTAAAATCATCAAGAAATGATTTTTGCTTACCGTAGGTTCGAAGATACACGAATCTTGCTTAGTATGAGACCTTGAATGTCTTGATTACTTCAAAATTCAGTGGAATGGTAGAAGGATGATGATTTTCGATGAAGATGTGAAGAAAAAGAGAAAATTGGGTGGTGGTGGCTAGGGTTTGCAACTTGAGAGAAACTAAAAAAAAATAAGTCTTAACAAATGATAGGAAAACAAGGGAAACCCTTGTTTTAAGATGGGATTCGGCAAAGGGAGGCCATGAGTGGGCCTCCCGGGCCCGTCGCTCGTCTCGTCCAATTCCATCTTGACATGATTCGCGTGTCGACTAATTTTAACGTTTTAAAATTCTACGCGTTAATACGATTCCAGCGGACTATTATATGCTATATAAATTATTTAATTTATATTTTTAAATTGAATTAAATATATTTACTAGGCTTTAGGCAAAGCCCATGGATGTAGGATTAGTTAGGTTTCGATGTAAATTTCGTGTTTCACCTTTTACAAAAACCTTGATTGAGCTCAATGCATAGGACCTCATACAATGACAAGCCCAGTGAACTTTATAATGATAGAAACTCTAGGCCCACCACAAGGACATAGGCCCATTAGGCTAAAATTTAGGCCCACCAAGTAAAGAACCATTAATTAAGACCAAGCCCAAATATAACAAAATCAAAGTCAAAAGTCAAAATCCAAATCAATGCCAAAGTCAACGTACCTGTTTTGGTGACGGGTGTCACATTTTAGCACTCGGGCGGGAAAGTCCGGGTCATGTTTGATTATGATACTTTCTATAGTGCACCGTGGATACTATATTATTGTTATGGTCACTAGCAAAGTTATTGAATATTATATTTGTAATGAAAGGCAATGTGTCTTAAACTCATGAGCTCACCAACATTATGTTGACGTATTTTGTGTATTTCAGGAGAAGATTGAATGATAGGTGTCAAAAGGATAGGTGTCGCTTTAGATGGACCCTTGGAGATTTAGCCACCGCCTATCTATTTTACTCTTTTTGAACAATTAAACTAATGTGTTTTATTTGAATAATTAGGAAATTTGAACTTTGACTATTGGTGGATGATGTAATGATTAAGTTTGAAATTTATAATTTCCGCTACATTATGATGATATCAGTCGGTCACGACCAGACCCGGTCAATGGGGTGTGACAATACCCCTTCACACAACCTATTCCACCACCATTAACACCCATTGTTTCCACCACCGTTACCATAATCGTAAACACCCATCACCTCCACCTCTATCAGCCCCCATCACCTCCACCCCCTCCCTAACCCCTTTTCTCCTTGTATCAATCTCCACACCACCATAGCTAGCACCATCTCCAAATCACTTTCACCAGCTCTACTAGTTGAAGATAAAAAGCAAAAGATGGTTCAAATCTTGAATCTAGTGAAGAAAACTCAACGAAACCATGTCAAATTAACCGAACCTCGAGTGAAAGATAGTTGCCATGGTCAGCGATGGTGGTGGTTGACGGTGTGAAAGATGGTGCGGTGTTGTTCTTGGCTTAGGATAGTGCAAAGCGAAAGACGAATGTGTATGTGAGCTCGATGATGTCCCCATGGCCGGCTGTTGAAGGTTGGTGATGATGGGTGGTCGAACTATTGGGGATTAAGAAGATATGACGTTGGTTGTGCTACTTTAATGGTGGTGGTGGTTGTTCAACCTAGGTTAAGAGAAAGAAGAGGGAAGGAAGACCAGGGTAAAAAGATCATTTTACACATACTTAACGGAAAAAGTTAACGTCTATTCAAACTGGGGATAAATTTTTACAACTTAACATACTCAATAGGCTATCTTGTAATAAATTACACTTAGAAGACTAAACTTAAAAAATGACCTTACCACAAGAACCATTTATATAATTAACTCTTATATTTATAATATATTGTCACTACTTTTATTAAAATTAACAATTGAAAATTTGTTTTTTATGTGTTGGCATTAGAACGTGACCACACGGCATTTTATACGTGGTGCTTTAATATGGTTCTCTATTAATTATATAATTAATTTATGTTCTCACATATCTCTTCCCTTCTCTTCTTATTTTTCTTCTAACAAAATACATGTGAGCAAATGCATGTTGACAAACTATAATTCAATATTTATTTTTAAATAAATCATAAACATGTAAATATTTGCATGTGCATATATTGTATACGAAGTCAATATACATGGATAACATCTCGCACTCGTATCATTAATATTGTCTAATTTACCTACAAATGGATTATGGATTTGTTTTTAATTGAATGGGTGAAAACTTCTTAGAGATATCACTCATTCCTGAATTAATGCCACCCGTGCACGCTTAAATATAAAGTTCCCCTCTCATCTACGGTCAATACGTCCAAAACGCATTGGTGATAGTTAATGACCCTGAGAAGTCTACATTTAAGCATGCTTAGGTGGTAGCAATCTAGAAATGAATGACCCTGAGAAGTTTTCACCCAAGCAACCAAAAGTAAATCCATGAGCTCCTCGTGTGCAAAACGAACTACATTTGTGGTATGAGAGCGAAATATTACTAATGGTATTAGAGCGAAGACCGGATCGTGTGCCAATGACGCTGGTCTCCCAGTAGGGAGGATGTAACATCTCACATCGTTTGGGAAGGGGAACGAAATGGGCTGGATACCTTTACTATATTATACGCGTTTTAAAACCGTGAGGGTCGGACGCTTGAGGGCCGGGCGCCCGAGGGCGTGCTGGTTGTCAAAGCGGACAATATTTGATATGGTGTTTGGGCGGTTACAAAAATCCAAAATGTACACATTATACACATATACGCACATATACATCTAAAAAATCACATAAGTTTAACAAGTTTCAAGTACGGTAGAAATATCTCGAATTAACAAACCATTTTATTATAAAGGTACAAGAGCTTGTTCTTAAACAATAGCTAGATACATCAATTTTGAAATTAACACTTGCGTGGTAATTATCAAGCGTAGTAAATTATCACGCAAGATGCCCCAACATGATAACATCACTCAAGTGTTAATCATTCTTACGTGATAATTTAATTCTTATTTTATGCAAATTTTATACGAAAAACAGAACTTTTATGATAACCTTCACCATATTTTATATATCAAAATGTCTCTTTAGTATCTTTGAATGTATTTTAATGCTCAATCATGTACACAAGGTAATAAAGTATTTACACGAGCCTGTTTATATTATGAACAATGACTTCATTATTCCGAAAACGACGCCAGACACTATTAATAATGAGCACATGGATAATAAACAAAAATAATCCGCACCCCGACTAATAAATAATGGGTTTTTGGTAAAGAAAATAATAAAACAAAATGATGAAGTATTATGTTTTAAACAGAATTGCTTGTGTGAAAAGACCTTCATTGATAAAAAAACAATGGCAATGAAGTTTGAAAAACAACAAAGTAAATTCATAAAACCGTCGGTTCCAACTCCTTCAAACCTTAAACACTACAAGTTAGGCTTCATCGACGAACTTACCCCGTTCGTCGATGTTGCTATTGCTCTTTTTTTCACCAAAGACCACAATCATAACCCGAACTTTGTTACCCAACTAGAAAAATCCCTCGAGAAAACCTTAACACGATTATACCCTCTCGCTGGTAGATACGTTGAAGAAAGTCAAATAATCGAATGTAATGACGAAGGTGCCGAGTTCATACAAGCCAAAGTTAACATCAAACTTGAAGATATTCTCGGTCTAGAAGCGAATGTTAGATTGGCTAATGAGTTTATCCCATTCAAAACAAAAACTTTGGATGTTGTGCTTAAAGTTCAACTGACCACTTTTGAATGTGGAGGTGTAGCACTTGGTGTAAGTGCTACACATAAGGTTGTGGATGGGTCAACATTATGCACATTACATTTCTAAGCGAATAGGCGGTCACGAACCGAGGAGAAAATGAGATTACATACATGAGGCCGACTTTTAGCTCGTCCTCATTGTTTCCGGCTCGTGGTCTCCGTCCCATGCCAATACCAGTTATTACTGATGATGACAAGTTAAGAGGGTACACAAGAAAGAAACTTTCGTTCAGTGAGAGTGCAATATCCAACTTGAAAAGAAAGGTCATCATGAGTGGAAAAAGCACCACAAGCCAAATATCAAAGGTACAATTGGTAGCATCAGTCATTTGGAAGGCTTTGATTGATATTGACCACGTGAATCATGATAGTCTAAGAGAGTCTATACTCTTCCAGCCAATAAATCTACGTGAGAAATTGGCTTCTCCAATACCCAAGTATTCTTGTGGGAATATTTGGTCGATTTGTGCCACGAAACCCGTGCTTCATGAAACAACCGAAGAACTAGCAAATATTTTGAACGATTCGGTCAAGAAATGTATGTATGACTACTCGAAGATGCACCATGATAGCGAAGAGGGGCAATCAATGATTTTAAACTCTATCTTGAATATGACTCGCACTCCTGAATCAACGAATATGATTTCGTTAACTAGTTGGTGTAAATTCCCTTTCTATGAAGTCAACTTTGGCTTTGGAAAGCCTAATTGGGTGGTTCCTGGGAACGTACCTCTAAAAAATGTAACACATTTGATTGATGCTGTGGGAGGTAACGGAATTGAAGCTTACATCTTTCTAGAGGTTAAAGATGTCCCTTAAATTTTTTTCTCTTGCAAACATGTAAACATTATTGTGAGCCCACAACACGTAAGCCTCTATAAACCCATAAATAGCAGCACTTCATGTGTCGAATAATCTCACACAAATACAGCCATAAATAAACTTAAGGTTCTTTTGAGCCTCTACATCCTAAATATGTAAGATCAAATGATAAATGAAAACAAATCGCTTTATGCTATAAATTATAATGAAACTCGATTTGCAATTAAAAGTACATAAGGGGGAATTTAACTCTCATGTTCGAACACTGTTGGTTGAATGCTTGACCGAATCAGAAGGTCTCAACAGGTGAATTGTTGACTGTTGGAGAAGTTGAGAACTTGGAAATAAAGTGACCGAGTAAAGAGCTGGAATTAAGTAAAGTTTGTAAGTTTTGATTTATTATAAGCAAGTGTTTTGTTTAGTTCATCACCAATTAGTCGAAATTATCTAATCAGATCTACTGAGATGGCTGCTGTAGTCTTTGAAATCTTTCACTTGGTATCAGAGCTTTGTTGTTGATCCATTTCGTATGCCAAACACCTTTCATTTCAACACCATGACCATCGCCACACCATTTAACTCCACGAAGGAGAATTCATTTCAGTTTCAATGTCCCATTCTTACCTCGACGAACTACACAAGTACACAACAAGGGCGATCAAGATGGAAGCCATAATGGATGCCCAAGGCTTTTCGGAAACCATCAAACCACAAGCTAGTGTAGTTGTGGATGAAAAGAAAAAGCAAGCAGGCTAGCGAATTCATTTTTCAGGCAATTCCAAAGTGTTGATTATAAGTCCTTATCCATGTGGTTTAAAGCTAATGGGTAATGTAGGCGGAAGCAAAAGATAACAAATTGAACATGTTGATTCACAAAGAATACGGAGAACAATTTTTCTAACTATCGTTGATTCACGAAGAATACCGACAATCAGAATAATCACACACTAACACACTCTTGTGATAGAAAGAAAAATAATTTATCATAAACTTCAAAACTGATCATCTTCCCAGGTTTACATGAGTATAAAAAATAAACCTAAAATCTAATGGGCCTTAAAACATAAACGTGTCAAAAGCTAGACCACCAACAATGTCAAACAAAAACTAGAAATTAGATAAAAAGTAAAATAACTCGTAAAAAATCCGTTTTTAGTCTGAAATGATGACCCAAACTGCCTATGATTTGTAGAAACGTGCTCTCGGTCCATATTGATAATTGTGTTATAAAGTTTGAAATTCTAGTCTATTGATTTCTTTTAATTGGTTGTTCATTGAGGATATTGGGAAACAATTGGTATTAGAGCCAAGAACTTGGCTCTTGTTGTTTTGGAGAAGAAATCGAAGTCGGAAGAAGCCAATCATGGTAGAACCTGTTGATTGTTGTTCCCGTGCTAATCGAAAGAAGCCAATCACGTTGAAGACATTGATTTTTTTATGAACATTGATTGAATCGAGATATCATAAACAAAAAAAAGTTTTGTTGTTTGTTAGTAAAAGCCGAGCACAAGATTTTAGTGGTTGTTCTTGATTTTGATCTGGGATATCAGAATTCGAAAAATGTGTTCGGTTGTGAAAATTAGTCTCAAAATCAAAGGGTTTTGTGGGGCTGTTTTTATCGACTAGAAGCAAGGATCAGAGGAAAGATTCTTGGGAACTTGAATTCGGCCATTTGTTGTATGTTGTATTAATTGGAATTGAGACCAAAGGATACATGATTGTGGCATGTTGTATCAGAAAGAAGCCTAGACAAGAGAAGACATAAACAAGAGATCTAATTATTCTTTTTGTGGCAGTAGCGATGGTGGTGACGGTGGTTAGGTCGACTAGGGTTTGGTTCCCCTTTTTGGTTTGTCACGGTAGCATGTGCCGTCATGGGTGGCCGCGATGTTGGTGCAACCCATTATGGGGTTTTCCGATCTGCATTTGTTTGTGTTTTTGTTGGGTCGTCTTCCTTGACGATGTTTTTTGTTCCTCGGTCGATACGTGACATGTAATGACGGTAGTTACTCACACCCCGATTCTTGTGCCTATTTTGGACTCTCGATGGTGGCGGTGGCGATGGTGGTGGTGGTGCCATTTACCTTTATGTTAACTTATGTTGAATAAACAATTATTTTTTTGGGTGCGATGTAGATGACAGTGAATGTTAACTCATCTAAGACCCATTGTAGTTTGTCACATTGTTGTTTCAGTTTTAGGGATGTCGATGATGACGAGTTGTCTCTCATCTGAGACGAGGTTTGTTTGGTTGGGTATGATTGTTTTGGTGTTTACTTGTGGTGAACTCTATGGGCTGTGATGATATGACCGGAATTGTTTCGGTTGTTTAGGCATGGCTACCATTTATGGTTAGAAGCTGCATCGAAATGCTGATTCTGACCCCACGATAGTGTTTATTATGATGTGTCATCTGATATAGTTGGTCTCCATTTGGTTGCCGATGATGATGCCAAAAGAGTATCATTTTGTTTTCATGGCGTGGTAAATCGAAAAGGTTATACCGACAATGGACGACATCTTATCTGAGCCAACAAGCGCAATGTGAACGAAGTAACCATGATTTGAGAGGGGAAAAAAGGTCAATGGTATAGCAAGACCTATTTTTCCTAATTGATTTGATCACTTTTGTCCTAGGCTATAGTATAAAACACATAACACCTTTATGTCACGACCCGCCAAAACGCAGATCGCAACACCCAAATTTTTATCAATTAGGGCCACTTGTAAGGCCAACAAGGTTGCCCGAAAGTATCAGGAACAACCCTAAAATATCTCAACATACTCTAGAATGGGCTAAAAAAATCAACCATGAAGTTACCTTGAAAGATCATGGGATTCTAGAGAAATCCTTGTAAATATCTAGTCTTAGATATTATGTAAAGATATATCTAGATATAAAACAATCTAGAAGTCATGTAAATAGTATAAATAGGTTAGTGGTGCCTCATTTGCACTCACCTAAGTTCTTTGTAACTCAAAACCTTGTACTCGTAATACAAGCTTAATACTTGTGTTGTAATACACATCACGAGCATTCTACTTGCATACTACAAATCTAACGTTCCCCTACAAAGACTTCCGCTGCATAAACCGTCCATTTGAGATCAAGAAGGCTGACTTAGAATGAATCTAAGTGCCGCACGTGAACTGAACAAATTAGTCTGTGACAAGTGGTATCAGAGCTAGGTTGATTTATTGGGATGGCATCTAATCCAAAAAAAGTTGTAGTTGCAAGCGTTGCCGGAGACGAGACCCGTGGGCGGGAGGATACTCGTAAAGGTGACAAGAGGACTCAAAGCATGTCTAAAGACTTGGTTGCAAGCATGGACAAAAGAGTTGAAGATGTCGAGACAGCATTGTCCGAATTCAAAAATGAAATTGATGAATTCAAGGTTGAAGTCGATATCTTCAAAACACACACCTACGACTCTTTGCAACATGTTGAGTCGTTAGGCAATGACTTCAATGAAATGAGAAGCGATCTCAAACTCGCCCTCTCCTTGATAAAGAAGGAGATGGAAGAGGCATTCACAAGGGAGTTGGGTCAACTTAAAGCCAACTTTGAGAGAGAAATCAAAGACTTGCAAACCAAACTAAGTGTTTACAAGTGTGCACTAGCAACTGGAGGTGAGAACATAATCCATGCCTCTACAAAGGTAGACATCCCCAAACCATCACCATTCATTGGCAAACGAGAGGCGAGGGTTGTGGATGACTTTCTTTGGGAGATGGAGCAATACTTTGAGGCCATCGATATTGTCGATGACGCCAAGAAGATAAAGACGGTGACTTTTTACTTGAAAGAGACCGCAGCTTTATGGTGGCGACGAAAGCACATGGAAATGGATAAAGGTAAGTGCACCATACAAACCTGGACTGATTTCATAAAAGAAATCAAGAAACAATTTTATCCGGAAAACACTGAACACGAAGCAAAGATCCGGCTTCGTAATCTAAAGCAAAAGGGTAGCATCAAGGACTACGTCAAAGATTTCACTACCCTTGTGCTAGAAATTCCGGACTTGTCACCAAATGACTCTCTCATATACTTCATTGATGGCTTACAAACATGGGCAAGAACCGAGCTTGAACGAAGAAATGTTCAAGACCTGTCCTCAGCCATCATTGTTGCTGAAAGCTTGATCGACCATAATGAAAGGCGATCACAAAAACCCACCATTATGGAGGATAACGAAGGAAAAGGTGGGGGAGCAAGACCCCACAATTATAACCAAAATCAAAATAGAAGAGAAGATAATTAACGACCACCAAAATATGGAAAGGATGGGCAAATAATCAAAGGATGTTTCCTTTGCGATGGACCGCACAATGCGCGGGATTGTCCAAAAAAGGCTAGAATAACATCCTTGATCAGATCTGATGACGAACCATCAGAACCAGAGGAGGTTCGTCTAGGAGCAATGCAACTTCAACTACTTAATACTTTAAGTACAGTTGAAGGCAAGCCATTGGTGATGGCAAACCAATCAAACCCGACTACCATCATAGACAACCCGAAGACAGGATCAAAGGGTTTTCGGTTAGTAAACATGGAAATAAAGGGGCAGCTTGTGAAAGCGTTGGTTGACACCGGAGCAAGCCATAATTTCATCTCACCTGAAGAGGCTCGAAGACTTGGCTTAAGGATCACCACGCAAGAAGGATGGATCAAGGCCGCCTCAGGGAACGCCAAACCGATAGAAGGAGCAGCATGGGGCGTAAAAAAAAGATCGGTACATGGACAGGGAAGTTGCACTTCTCAGTCGTTCCACTAGACGACTATGATATCGTACTGGGAATGGACTTCTTCAGAAAAGCAAAAGCCTGTCCAGTAACGTTCATAAACACCATGTACATCATCAAAGGAGACCAGGTACATATAATCACCTTGGAGTCGGATACAAGGTGTCTAGGCAAAAACATCTCTATTTTGCAACTCATGAAGACAACTCATGGGGCATCTATGCAACACAATGAGGACGTCGTGGCATTAGGTGGGGGAGGATGTCACGACCCGCCAAAACGCAGATCGCATCACCCAAATTTTTATCAATTAGGGGCACTTGTAAGGCCAACAAGGTTGCCCGAAAGTATCAAGAACAACCCTAAAATATCTCAACATACTCTAGAATGGGCTACAAAAATCAACCATGAAGTTACCTTGAAAGATCATGGGGATTCTAGAGAAATCCTTGTAAATATCTAGTCTTAGATATTATGTAAAGATATATCTAGATATAGAACAATCTAGAAGTCATGTAACTAGTATAAATAGGTTAGTGGTGCCTCATTTGCACTCACCTAAGTTCCTTGTAACTCAAAACCTTGTAGTCGTAATACAAGCTTAATACTTGTGTTGTAATACACATCACGAGCATTCTACTTGCATACTACAAATCTAACGTTCCCCTACAAAGACTTCCGCTGCATAAACCATCCATTTGAGATCAAGAAGGCTGACTTAGAACGAATCTAAGTGTTGCACGTGAACTGAACAAATCAATCCGTGACATTTAGCTTGTATTGTTACTTATTTAAGAAAAGTGTTAGACTCAAAAAGATGTATTGCAATCAAAGGTTTTAATAGTTAGAATAAAACAGATAGATTTGTGCTTCATTTAGGTGATGTTAACACAATAGTTTTTATAATAAATCACTCACAATTATAAACGGTCACAGAAATCAATCTATCTTTGTTTATTTTGAAAAATAAGATGATATCTATATATAATATTAAAAGAGTAACTTAGAGGGACACTTGACATATTTCTAGGCCCTTAAGTTTATTTTTCCCGCCTCTCTCTTCTCTTAAATAATTACCTAAATTAAAAATATTAAATAATTTTAATTCTTTTTTAGATTAATTTTTTAATAAATTAAGAAAGATATCTTTTTATTAATGTTAATTCTAGAAAACAATTTTTTATACAATTAAAAATTTTTTTAAAACATCTAACATTTTTTAAAATATAAAATATTTTAAAATTGGTATTTTTAAAAAGTAAATTTTTTTATGACCTAAAATAATTAAAATTAGGAGTTATAATAAAAATATTTAAAAAATAACATTTTTAATACGGTTTGTTTTGAAAAAAATGATTGACTTCTTTTTGAAAGAAAGTTTAAAAACAAAAGTTTAAAATTTGATATCGTTATTTTATTACTTATAGTTATTACTCATATGTAATTTTAATCATATCTTATTTTAGATTATCATTTTATACTTCATAAAATTTTATTATATTTAATATTTTATTTTTTCAACACGTATAATATACGAGTTTACTAAAGTTAGTATTCAATAAATAATAATCAACAACTAATCAGAGACATTATGAACATTTATAGCCTGATCCAACCCAATTCAATACTATATCTCTATATTTGATTACAGGGTCAAAATAATTTGAAATTGATCTAATTATTGCATATAACTTTTCAGTATATATTATTCAAATCTTAATTTCTTCATAGTAATATTCTCACACCCACTCAATATCTAGCTTATGATTTGACACGTCAAAATATTCTTTTTAAGTCTAAAAGAAGATATTTTTCTTTGACTTTATATTTCGCTATGACAATAAACAAAAGTTAAGGTCAATCTTTGTCAAGTGTCGGTTTATACTTAAAAGAGCCTATTTTTACGCATGATCAACTTTATGATATCTTGTCATAAGTTAAGAGTAAAGATGGATTGAATCTTTTAGCTTTAGATAATGAGTGTAAACCTACTAATGTTACTACAAATATAGTTTACAGGGATGTCTTTGTTCATTTGTGACCTTATAATCAAAAGTTGTTATGTCCTATTTAATATATAACACATTTGATTTTATTTTTATTTTTATGTTATTTAATAATTAACTCTTCATACTTCCGTGTAATACACGGGTAACTAAAGCTAGTATAATATAAAGAGTATCGAATTCGATTAACTCCTTCGATTAGTACTATTTGACAATTATTGAATAGTGGGTTAAGTTTTTGTAGTCGTGAAAATATGGAAGATTCTTCTTATAGAGGACAATATTTGGAAGTTTTTAAATATGCGGGAGTAAAAGAAAAATTGTTTGTAGGTTATTTTAGGAAATATTCTGGAAATAATCAATGGGCAACATGGAAACTTCTTAAAGACATTAATTTTGTAATTGCTTTGCACATATAGCATTACAACAATTTTTGGGGAACTTAACGATACTTTTTAATATTAGTTGACGGATCTAGTAATATATCTAGAATGCATGAAAGACTATGGTTTCATTATTTGTTGATAAATATAGACTTGTAAAAGAGTGAGTTACTAGGCTTGTTCGTCTCACGAAAACCTCTGCATCGTCTCTTATATCCACATTAGTTTTTATTTGCTCGATGTATCAAGATTAGTTATTATAGTGCAAAAAATATGGCTAGTGAGTTTTATGGTTCAAAAATTATAATTTTGCATGAAATTTCTTTGACATATTATGTATATTGTTTGTTACAAACTTCATTGTATAATATCATACGCATGTGTGTAATGATCCGGTTTAGGTGAATTAAGTTTTTTATCGACAAACAAAAATATAATATATGATTCAAGAAAGTCAAAATGAGAGACTATTGGTCATTTTAAGTTTCAACTAGAAGTGGGCAAACTAAGAAATTTCTCTTATAAGATCTGGAGATGCACATTGGAGTTCTTGTGGCTGTTTGAGATTGCTTATTAAAATTACTTTTGACTTTTGGAATTGGTGAAAAGTCAAAAATGCCCCTCCGAAAGTCACTAAAAATCAGAATTTTGTGGCCTATGGGTTTATTTGTTATAAAATTAGGAATTTAGGGTTTGTGTTGTTCAATTTTTTATATTTAAGTGTTATTTGTTATAAAAATTAATGGTTATTTGGTTTAATTTCTAAAATTTAGGGTTTATGCAATTAGGTATATGAAGTAAGGATCTAAAAGATGAATTAGAGATTTGATATAGAAATTAGGTATTTGAATTGTGTTATTTCTAAGTGTAATTTGTAATCTTATTGTATTATTTGTTATAAAATTAGGGATTTAAAAGATGAAAAAACAAGTTTTTATTAGCAATTTGTTTTAAAAAAAATTCAAGAGTAGGATATTAGTTCTAAGTATGCTTCACAAAGGAAGGTTCAAAGAGAATATCTACCTATCCTGCAACATTCAACTGCTGAAACTATATCTTGATGCTTGAGTGCAAAGATCGATCTCCATTCATGTGGGGGATTGTTGGAAGATAGTGAGAAAAATATGATTTCTCACTCATTTTGGGACATTAATAATTAATTGTATTTGTTGCAATTAATTACCAAACCATTTCATATGTGTTCTCCTAAGTGAGAGGAACACAACGAACTAAACCGTGTCCAAAATGGAGCTAAGATGAATGAGATATCGATGCTCAAAGTTGTGTGGTTGAAACACAAAAGCTGTGAAAAAACTGAGTGGAAGTTGTTGTCCCACATTGGTGGAATGATAAACTATAAATTAGTTTATAAGTGGGACTTTTCAAGGGATTGTGTTCCCACATATGTTGAGGGACACCCAAGGTCAAGCACAAGGGCACGGGCTCGGGTGATGGGCGCAATGTGGCGCTTTGATGGCGCACTTTGCACTTCGCACGCTAGCATCGCCGAGAGCCGCCTAAATATTTTTGAAGTGTTGACTGACTATTGGACTTTCGTAACAGACAGTCAGTTCACATCCCTATTAATAACTCGTGAATTAACTAAGGGATGCTTCAGTTCCTAACTGCCTCAGAGTTCACAGCATATATACAAGACCTGGTGTCTTGTGCAGGATTACTAGTTTACATGTTCCACAACACACAGAAAGAACAATTTCCAGCGTTCTCGCAACTTCGTGCTCTCGTTTCATGTAGTGGTTTCGGGTGCTAGGCTAACTCCGGCAGTACTTCTGCTCCGGCTGTTGTACCCTGGGAGACAGACGGGATTCACCTGGGTGGCCCGAAATCTGTTTTAAGGGACCTCTGTTCAACAGAAATCCTCAGCCATTGTTCTGTTTCTTTTGTTTATTTGTTGTTTCTTAACATCGTGTATTCTGTTTGTTTAGTTTCTTTTGCATTGTAATCAAAGTTCTTTATCTATAAAGCAATTATTTTATTTTGTGAACGATGTTCCTACAAGCTTAAAACAGATTTTAAAAATCATTCTTTTATGTTTTAAAATTTTATACTTTGATTTTGGGAAAACAAATTAGATTTGGTATTGACTTGGTTTAATTATATTTTTTCAGAAATGGCTTCTGCTTCTACTACGTCTACTACTTCTAACACCACTATAGGACCATTAGTTGGTTCTGATGCTGCCCGGGCTGTGGCTAGCCATGCTGAAAAACCAGAGAAGTTCGATGGTTTGAATTTTAAAAGATGGCAGCAAAAGATGCTATTTTATTTGACTACCTTGAACCTTGCGAGGTTCTTGACTGAGTCTCCTCCTACACTTGCTGAAGGGGCCGATGCTCAAGCAGTGAGTGCACTTGATGCTTGGAAACATTCTGAGTATCTATGCTGTAACTATATATTGAATGGCCTTGAGGATACTTTGTATATGTGTATTGCAAAATAACAACTGCCAAAGAATTATGGGAGTCGTTAGAACGCAAATATAAGACGGAGGATGCCGGCACGAAGAAATTTGTTGTCGCCCGTTTCTTGGACTATAAAATGGTTGATTCCAAGACTGTGATCAGTCAAGTCCAGGAGTTACAAGTTATACTAAATGACATTGCCTCTGAAGGAATGGTTCTTAGTGAAACATTTCAAGTGGCTGTCATGGTTGAAAAATTGCCTCCTAGTTGGTCGGATTTTAAAAATTATCTTAAACATAAACGAAAGGAGATGACAATTGAAGACCTAGTGGTTCGCCTTCGAATTGAGGAGGACAACCGTATGGCACACAAGGGGACTCAAGTTCAACCACTTGCTAAGGCAAACCTGGTTGAACATGGTCAATCCTCCCGGGGAGGAAAAAGTTTTAATAACAAGAACCGAGGCAAGGGTAAGGTTGTGGATCTTGGGCCTCGAAAGGGTGGTGTGAAGAAGAAGGTGGCTCCCTTCAAAGGGAAATGTTACAATTGTGGTGAAGCCGGTCACCGGGCCGATCAATGTAAGGCACCAAAACGTGACAATGCAAAGATGATAGATGATGGGATGCCTCTTATTGCCATGATCTCAGATCTTACAGCAATGAAAGAAGAGGTGAATATGGTATCTAACAACCCTAAAGGTTGGTGGGTGGATACCGGGGCTACTCGCCATGTTTGTCCCGATAAACTCTCTTTAATACGTTTAAAGAGTTGAAGGGTGATGATAAGCTGTACATGGGAAATGCAGCAACAGCCGACATCAAGGGTGAAGGCGAAGTGATCTTGAAGTGGACTTCGGGGAAGGAGCTCACTTTAAGCAATGTTCTTTATGTTCCGGATCTACGCAAAAGTCTTGTATCCGGGTGGTTGCTAAACAAGTTTGGCTTTAGATTAGTTTTTGAAAGTGATAATTTTGTTTTGTCAAAACGTGGAATGTTTATTGGAAAGGGCTATGCCCAAAATGGTTGTTCAAACTTAATGTAACTGCTATCAAGAAAGATATGAATAAAACTACTTCTTCTGCTTACATGATTGAGTCTTGTGATTTATGGCATGGTCGTCTTGGTCATGTTAATTTTAATTCAATACGTCGATTGGTTAATATAGATCATATTCCATCTTTTTCTTTTGAATCAAACTCAAAATGTAAAACGTGTGTTGAAGCCAAACAAACAAGATCATCGTTTAAATCGGTTGAAAGAATAACCGAGCCCTTGGGCTTGATTCACACTGATGTGTGTGATTTTAAATCAATTCCCACATGTGGTGAAATAAATATTTCATCACCTTTATTGATGATTGTACAAGATATTGCTGTGTATATTTGCTAAAAAGTAAGGATGAAGCAATAGACAAATTTGTTTTGTACAAAACTAAAGTTGAGAATCAACTTAACAGGAAGATTAAAATTTTAAGGAGTGGCCGAGGCGGTGAATATGTTTCACCATTTGCTGAATTCTGTGCTCAAAATGGAATAATCCATGAGTATACTGCTCCTTATTCTCCACAACAAAATGGCATTACAGAACGAAAGAATCGTACCCTTAAAGAAATGATGAATGCCATGTTGTTAAGTTCTGGGTTGAGCAAGGATATGTGGGGGGAGGTTGTTTTGTCAGCTACTTATCTTTTGAACAAAATCCCTTTCAAGAATAAGGATGTTACACCTTCCGAGTTATGGATGGGTAGAAAACCATCTTACAAATTCTTGAAAGTGTGGGGGTGTTTAGCCTAAGTGGTAGTGCCACCACCGAAGGTTCAAAAGATAGGACCCAAAACTGTGGATTGTGTATTCATAGGCTATGCCGAACATAGTAAGGCATACCGATTTCTTGTACATGAGTCGAAGAATCCTGAGATACACAAAGACACGATAATGGAGTCGATTAATGCATCTTTCTTTGAAGATGTGTTTCCTTGTTTATCTCAGGATCATGCGAGTTCATCAAAACTGACTGATGAGATTGTTTATGGAAAAGAACAATCAGAGGTTGAAGAGGTAGAGCTAAGAAGAAGCAAAAGGCAAAGGATTGAAAAGTCGTTTGGCCCTGACTTTCTTACCTATATGGTTGAAGGTGAGCCTAAAACCTACCAAGAAGCTGTAACCTCTTCAGAAGGACCTCAATGGAAAGAAGCCATCAAAAATGAAATAGATTCTATCTTGCAGAATCATACTTGGGAGCTAGTAGATCTTCCAACTGGTTGTAAACCACTTGGATACCGGTGGATATTCAAGAGGAAGATGAAAGCTGATGGATCAATTGATAAGTACAAGGCAAGGCTAGTGATCAAAGGGTATAGACAAAAGGAAGGTCTAGACTACTTTGACACTTACTCGCCTGTCACTAGAATAACCTCTATAAGGTTGGTGCTGCAATTGCCGCTTTGCGGAATTTAGAAGTATATCAGATGGATGTAAAAACCGCTTTTCTAAATGGGGATTTAGAAGAGGAAATCTATATGGAGCAACCTGAGGGTTTCTCTACTCCTGGCCAGGAGGGAAAAGTATGTAAACTTGTCAAGTCTTTGTATGGCTTGAAGCAAGCTCCAAAACAATGGCACCAAAAGTTTGATCAAGCCATGCTTGATTCTGGTTTCAAGATCAATGAGTGCGACAAGTGTGTATATGTGAAAGATGCACCAAGGGGTTATGTGATGTTATGCCTTTATGTAGATGACATGCTTATCATTGGAAGTGATGATAACATGATTAGGTCTACAAAAGATATGTTGAAAGCGAGATTCGACATGAAAGACATGGGCTTAGCTGATGTGATTCTTGGAGTAAAGATCATTAGAACCAAAAATGGTCCGTTGTTAAGTCAATCTCATTATGTGGACAAGATCCTTGGAAATTTTAATGCAGAGGACACTAGTGTTGCTCGGACTCCAGTTGATACCTCACATCATCTCTCTAAGAATAGAGGAGAGGGTGTTGCTCAACTGGAGTACTCAAGGATTATTGGCAGTCTTATGTATCTCATGACTTGTACCCGACCAGACCTTGCATACGATGTGAGTAGGCTAAGCAGGTACACTAGCAATCCAAGCTCTGAACATTGGAAGGCTATGACAAGGCTTCTAAGGTACTTGAGATACACAAGGAACTATGGACTGTATTATGGTCAAGATCCAGCTGTTGTGGAAGGATATACTGATGCAAATTGGATATCGATATAAAAGATTCCAAATCCACTAGTGGTTATGTGTTTACCCTTGGGGGAGCGGCTATAGCTTGGAAGTCATCCAAGCAAACTATTATAGCCAGATCAACAATGGAATCTGAATTTATCGCTTTAGATAAAGCTGGAGAAGAGGCGGAATGGCTACGTCAGTTCTTGGAATATGTTCCAGGATGGCCAAAGCCTGTGACGGCTATTTGCATACATTGTGATTGCCAATCAGCAATTGGTAGAGCTCAAAGTACAATGTATAATGGCAAATCAAGACATATAAGACGTAGACACAATACGATACGACAACTACTCTCAACTGGAGTTATTACTATTGACTATGTGAAGTCAAAGGATAACATTGCGGATCCGTTGACAAAAGGCTTAAGCAGAGAGTTAGTATACAAGTCGTCGAGAGGGATGGGACTAAAGCCCTTGGAGTAAGTGTGTATGAAGGAAAACCTATCCTAGAAGATTGGAGATCCCAAGATCTAGGATCAATAGGACAACCTAATTGTACAAACTAAGGTCACTGTGGGGGAGTACCCCAAATCATAAAATGGAAATTGAACATTTCCTAGTCCATTCCTAAATTTAATCAGTGATAGCAAAGAAGGTTAAGCCTATGGCTTTTAATGACTTGTGTGAAGCCACCTATGTGAGAGAGAAGTGGGGTCGCTTCGAATGGATTTGTTGGGGCACAAATCCTAGAGCTCTTGCAGAACCAGGCTAGTGGTCCATGACCATAACGGACACAACAATGAGGGGCTAGCCAGATCAAGGAGAATGTTGTGTGAAGTGTAATAACGTCAATAAGAAGGGGTTAGTTCAAAGACATCGAGTCTACTAATCGCTAGGAGACTAAGTATGCTTCACAAAGGAAGGTTCAAAGAGAATATCTACCTATCCTGCAACATTCAACTGCTGAAACTATATCTTGATGCTTGAGTGCAAAGATCGATCTCCATTCATGTGGGGGATTGTTGGAAGTTTAGTGAGAAAAATATGATTTCTCACTCATTTTGGGACATTAATAATTAATTGTATTTGTTGCAATTAATTACCAAACCATTTCGTATGTGTTCTCCTAAGTGAGAGAAACACAACGAACTAAACCGTGTCCAAAATGAAGCTAAGATGAATGAGATATCGATGCTCAAAGTTGTGTGGTTGAAACAAAAAAGCTGTGAAAAATCTGAGTGGAAGTTGTTGTCCCACATTGGCGGAATGATAAACTATAAATTAGTTTATAAGTGGGACTTTTCAAGGGATTGTGTTCCCACATATGTTGAGGGACACCCAAGGTCAAGCACAAGGGTGCGAAGCACCCAACGCGCACGCTCACGGGCACGGGCACGGGCACGGGCTCGGGTGATGGGCGCAATGTGGCGCTTTGATGGCGCAATTTGTAACAGACAGTCAGTTCACATCCCTATTAATAACTCGTGATGTAACTAAGGGATGCTTCAGTTCCTAACTGTCTCAGAGTTCACAGCATATATACAAGACCTGGTGTCTTGTGCAGGATTACTAGTTTACATGTTCCACGACACACAGAAAGAACAATTTCCAGCTTTCTCGCAACTTCGTGCTCTCGTTTCAGGTAGTGGTTTCGGGTGCTAGGCTAACTCCGGCAGTACTTCTGCTCCGGCTGTTGTACCCTGGGAGACAGACGGGATTCACCTGGGTGGCCCGAAATCTGTTTTAAGAGACTTCTGTTCAACAGAAATCCTCAGCCATTATTCTGTTTCTTTTGTTTATTTGTTGTTTCTTAACATCGTGTATTCTGTTTGTTTAGTTTCTTTTGCATTGTAATCAAAGTTCTTTATCTATAAAGCAATTATTTTATTTTGTGAACGATGTTTCTACACATAACACTGAAAATTTTTCGTTTAGGGTGTGCGGCTGCCCCCCTACTCAATATGTAGATATGCCACTGATAATGGTGTATTCTTCTAACTCTCACTATTTCTTGTTAGTATTATGTACTGTGTACACAATATTTGCAGTTTCCTATTCAAAGTTGGCGATATTAAGTGACCTTCTATGTATATAAAATATATGGACGTGTTCAATTAAGAATCACAAGAATCGGATTAAAATGTAGTCGGTTTACACGGAAAATCAAAAAACATAAGTGTTATGCTCAAAAAGGCTTTGATCACGTACACAACCCAGTTGAGTTCGAACCAACATGATCATTGAGCTCATATTGTGACATTGTTAGTACATGTTGTATACTTCAAGTAGGATCAATATAATCAATACAAAGAATATAGATGTAAGAGTGTTCTTTTATATGTGTAAAAATATAAACCACTACTAATCTTATACTTTATTTAATATATTGAAACTTTCTTAGTCCTTTTGGAATCCAAGTTTTAAATCTTTCTTTAATATCTTCCAAGGAGTTTTCTAATGTCCAGTCACTGAAGATTGGTCTAGAAGAAAAACAATGAACAGAAATTCAAGAACTTTAATTGATCTTCACTGATTACAATACATGAAGATGAAAACTTGAAAAATGAAAACGATTAACCACCTACGAACTGATACAACTTGTCAACTACACTTGGTAAACAAAAGTCAAAAACAAATTTACACTTTAACCCACTTGGAATTATCATCTTGCCAACAAACTCCCCTCTAATTCCAAGTTATCCATGTAAATCTTTAACACCCAGCAACAACCTCGTTTCTGCAAATTTAACCCGAGGCAACGCCTTGGTTAATACACCAGCTCTCTGCATGCTACTACCAACATACTCAACTTGTATCCGCTCCCTTTCAATACATTCACGAATGAAATGATAACGAACACTTATATGCTCACTTCGCCCATGAAAAACAGGGTTTTTCATAAGTGCAATCGCTGAAGTATTATCCACCGTAATCATCACTTTCCCCTGTTTCTTTCCTGTGATTTCCTCGAGCAACTCCTGCAGCCATACAGCTTGACACGCTGCAAACGTAGCTCCCATAAACTCCGCTTCACACGAAGACAGCGCCACTGTTGGTTGCTTCTGTGAATTCCACGATACAGGTGATCCATTATAATAGAATACATAGCCAGACGTACTCTTCCCATCATCACTATCTGTGTTGTAGCTGCTATCACTGTAACCAACTAAACCTTCATTTTCTTTACTGGAATATACTATCCCTTATTGCACAGTGCCTTTTACATACCGGATAATCTGTTTGACAGCTTTAAAATGAGCTTCCTTTGGACATTGCATAAACCGACTCACATATCCAACTGAATAACTCAAATCAGGTCGTGTTTGGGTCAAGTATCGTAATGAGCCAATCAACTTTCTATACTCGGTAGGGTCTATTTCTTCTCCATCATCAGTCTTTGACAACTTAAGACCTGGTTCCATAGGAATCTTGGTTTCATTACATACTTCCAAACCAGCTATTTTCAAATCTTATTAGCATAAGTAGTCTTTTTAATCACAATCCCTTCTTGATTCTGTACAACTTCAATACCCAAATAATAGCACAACAAACCTAAATCCGTCATCTCAAATCTGGACTTCATCTATTGCTTGAATTGTATTACCTCACTTTCATCACTTCCTGCCACAAGCAAGTCATCCATATATACTCCCAGTATCAAAACCGAGCTATTGTGCATCCTGATGTAGACTGCTTGTTCATGTTGACACCGTCTAAACCCCAACTCCTTGAGAACGTTGATCAAGTCGCTTATTCCAGGCTCTTGGTGCCTGCCGAAGCCCATATAGTGCTTTGGATAGTTTATACACTTTCTGTTCAGCACCTTTTATCACATACCCTTCCGGTTGCATTACATACACATCCTCCTTTAATTCTCATGGAGGAACGCTGCTTTTACATCTAAATGGTACACTTTCCACCTCACTCCTGCAGATAAAGCTAAAATCAACCGAATTGTTTCAATCCTAGCTACTGGAGCAAACGATTCTTCATAATCTATACCCGGTTTTTGCACATATCCTTTAGCAACAAGCCGAGCCTTATGCTTGGTTATCCTCCCCATGGCATCCCTTTTCAACTTGAATACCCACTTTTAGCCTATTAGCTTTACATCATCTGGTGGATTAGTAAGTACCCATGTGCAATTTCTTTCAATAGCATGAATTTCTTCATTCATGGCTTTCTTCCACTCTTCTTTAGCCACTGCTTCACTGAAACTAGCAGGCTCACCCTCTTGTGTAAACAAGAGTTCAATGACACTCTCTTCTTCTGATTATTTATTGAACTTGGATTTAGACTATCTTCTAGTACATAATCATGCAGTCTCCTTGGTATTGTGGACGTTCTAGTGGACTTCTCAGCTGATGTTGATGACTGCTATTTTCAGGCTGAATGCTATCGTTGGATTGTGTAGCACCATTCATGAATTCATCTTAGATGTTCTTTGTCACTATGCTGCTGAGCAATATTTTGCTCTGTATTGCTTGTTTCTCCCCAAGTTGTTCCTTGAGCTGAACTGACTTCGTCTTGTACATGAAAATCAACCCATTCTGTCTTATTTTCACTAGTACCACTCCAGTCATACTTCCGATGCTCTTCAAACTTAACATCTCGGCTAATTACAATTCTCTTCTTTTCTACATCATACATTCGGTGAGCTTTCGATCCTGGTTCTGAACCAAGATAGACCATTGGAGTGCTTCTGTCATCCAACTTTTTAAAGTTGGGTTGGGTTACTTTGACATGCCCAACACAACCATAAATCCTTAGATGTTGTAGATTTGACTTTCTTCCTTTTAAAGCCTCATAAGGAGTACAGTTTTTCAAAGCCTTGGTGGTGATTCGGTTTAGTATATAACCGAGTGTCTCACACTTCAGCCCAAAACTTATGTGGTACTTTTTTCTCTTTCATTATACTTCGAGTCATATTCAAGATGGGTCAGTTCCTTCTTTCCACGATCCCATTTTGTTGGGGGGTGAAGGGCGCAGTCAATTGTCTCCAATTCCCTGTTCTTCATAATATTTGACAAACCCATGTGATGTAAACTCCCCCCCACGATCAGACCTAACAGATCTAATTTTGCTTCCGTACTCATTCTCAACCATATTCTTGAACACTTTAAAACAATCGTAGGCTTGATCCTTTGTTTTGAGAAAATATACCCACATAAATCGGGTACAATCATCAACAATAAGCATGAAAATATACATTCTAGAATCACTGTTCCCCTTCCTTCGATTTTCACAGATGAGCCGTCTCCAAACCGAACCTTACCTTCAACTTTCTTATCAAGACTTGAAAACATTGACAAATTCCCAGTCATGTGGTTTGATGCCCCATTATCAAGGTACCAGACTTGCGACTCAGTCGTCTTCAAGGTGTATTTTCTTGGTACTACATTGTGTTCGTTCAAGAATACAACCTCCTTATGGTCTTCTACTCTGATTGTCATTAAGAGGGCTGGTTCATCTTCAACAGTTTGAGTCAAATGGGACTCTGAATCCTTTTGTTTTAAGGATGGACATTCTGAAGCATAATGCCCAATTCTTCACACTTATAAAACTTGATTCTTGTTTATCTTTTATTGGTTTATCCCTTTGTTTCTGAGACTTGATGACTCACTATCAAGGACTCTTGTCTTGTTACTCGAGTGTGCTCGACGTCTGTTCTTCCAATTCTTTTCAGAATTTCCCTTAGGTCTGCTTCGTTTCTCTGAATTCTTCTGCCTTGACTGCCATTCTCATAAGTGAGTAGCAGTTGATCTTGAATGTTGCTTTGTTTTGCTCTTAAACCAGTTCTTTCTTCAAAAGCTTTCAACTTTCCAATCGCTTCTTGAAGAAGCATCGTATCAAGATCCACAAACTCTTCTATTGAAGCAACAATTTGTATAAATTTGTCGGGCAGTGATTACGAACGAGGGTTGATTCTTAGTAAGTGTTTGGTTCAGTGATATCTTAATTTGGTTTATTTTATTAAACCATTTTGAAGAATCATATTAATAATATATAACGCAACGGAGTAATAAAAAAATACTAAAAGTGAACCCGACAGGATTTGTGTTACAAACAATGTAAATACAGAATATTATTAACCTATCGATGAGATATAATATACCTTGGTTAATAATTAACCGTTTAAGACACCGAGTGTCAACGATTAGGTGCTAGATTGAACGAACCGAACGGGTGGATTTGACCAAAGCAATATTGCAGCTTCAATGGTTCTTTCAAAAGAAAAAAATTTCAGCCTCTTTGAACCAAACCAAAATTCGCAGCCCCCAATCGATTTTTTTTTTTTTTTAAAGTGACTGTTGCACCGTTTTATTTTTCTCACCCGAAAAAATCATAGCAAAAGATGGTTTTTTCTCTTTCAAAAGCAAAGTCACGCCCCACTATTGGTGATCCACATCTATCCATATATAAAATTAGGTTTTTATTAAACCTAATTAAACATTTAATTAATATTAATCTACTCACGGGCCCCAGGCCCGGTTAGATCAATATTAACCCACGTAATAACGGAGATCCAAAATAATAACGTTTAACGCTTAAACATTTATAAATAATTTATAACTTTTATAAATCATTTAAAACCCTATATAGCTCGTAAACGCCAGTTAAATAAAATAAGTGGACTTAATATTCGTTACCCAATATGTAACTCTTACGGGTCATAGCTCGGTTGGCAACGTGACGTAACCGAACCCGTACATAATCCAACAAGCTCCCACTTGGACGGTATTCGGTTAAATTCCATGTAGACAGTCAGCGGCGCTCTAGCTGCACATGGCTGCCCCCAACAAGGTATGACACTTTAAAGTCATTAACCAAAACATCTTGACCTAGTAACATTTTACTATAACAAGACAATAGACTTATGGTAATCATAGTCATTTATCCTTTCTGTAAAAGACATCAATTGAGTCATTGAGATTAATTCTCATATGGAGCTCAATCATTATTGTTCTCGATCCAGATTCAAAATGGTCCAATCAAACACACAGTCAGTTTGGGTGAGGCCTCAAACTTCACCAGTTTGAATCAACGAGGGCGCCACGATGTCTAACTGTTACATATAATGTAAGAGTACAGAATCCCTATTGACTACATACACTCCCACTGAACTTTAGAATTATTCCCAACCAAAGCCTTTATGACTGACAGTTATGCGACAGCGGTTGACAGTGATCAAAGAATAACCCCTGGTAAACGAAAGTTCTAGTATGCATCTCAGGTCAAAGGATACTAAATGAGTATACCAGTATCAAAGCATCTTATAATAAAGATGGTTTGTGGCGAGTCACATCCAACGTCATTCATAATAAGGTCTGTGAATTTAGAAGTCAACTCCTTGAGTCTAAATTTAGAATAGTCTTAATTCAGAATTGTTCCCACAAGTCTGACCGACTATGGATAATTCAGAATACAATATTCATGGATTAAACTTATTAAAATCGAACACAGTTATAAGATTCATAAATGCACTTAAATCAGTAATGAAAATGAATTCAAAAGTATAACTGTTAAAAGTTCGTACATCCAAATACTAAATCAAAACGTATCACTAGCTAATCTAAGCCCGATCGCATCCCTATGGTGATCATGCTTGTCCTGAGTCATGGGCTTAGTAAACAGGTCTGCTAGGTTTTGATCTGTGTCTATTTTGCTTATCACGATGTCTCCCTGTTTCACTATGTCCCGTATATAGTGAAACTTCCTCTGAATATGTTTGGCCCTGTGATAGATCTGGGCTCTTTGGCTTGAGTAATGGCACCTGTGTTATCATAGAATATCTCGATTGGTGCTGAATACTTGGAACCACATCGAGATCGGCTATGAACTTCTTCATCCAAGCAGCTTCCTTTGCAGCATCTGATGCTGCAATATATTCAGATTCAGTGGTGGAATCTGCCACCACACTTTGCTTGGAACTTTTCTAAGAGATAGCTCCACCATTGAGTGTGAATACAAAACCAGATTGTGAGCGAGAGTCATCTCGGTCAGTTTGAAAACTAGCATCAGTATAACCTTCAACTCCTCCAAATATTAAAAACATGTCTTTAGTCCTTCTCAAGTACTTCAGAATGTTCTTAACTGCATCCAATGGGCAAAGCCAGGTTTCTGTGATAACGGCTAGTAATGCTTAAAGCATACGAGACGTCAGGTCTAGTGCACAACATAGCATACATGATGGAACCAATCGCTGAAGCATATGGAACCTTTTCCATTTGCTTAATATCAATGTCCGTTGAAGGAGATTGAGATTTGTTTAACACGGTACCTTTATTCATCGGAACACCTCCTTTCTTGGAGTTTTCCATCTTAAAGCGTGTCATCATTTTGTCTATGTATGTGCTTTGACTAAGCCATAGAAGCCGCTTAGATCTATCCCTATAGATCTTGATTCCTAGAATATAAGTAGCTTCTCCAAGATCTTTCATTGCGAAACAAGCTCCCAACCAATTTTTAACTTTGTTAAGCATTGGGATATTGTTTCCAATGATTAGTATATCATCCACATACAATATAGGAATGATATAGTGCTCCCACTAGTCTTCCTATAAACACAAGGCTCATCTTCACTTTTGACAAAACCGAATTCCACGATTCTCTGATCAAAATGAAGATTCCAGCTACGAGATGCTTGTTTCAGTTTGTACACCTTATTTGGATATTGTGGATCAACAAAACCATCAGGCTGAACCATATAAACATCTTCAGAGAGATGTCCATTTAGAAAAGCGGTTTTGACATCCATTTGCCATATCTCGTAATCATAGTACGCTGCTATGGCAAGCAATATCCTGATCGATTTGATCATAGCAACGGGTGAGAAAGTTTCATCATATTCAACACCTTGAGTTTGAGTGAAACCTTTTGCAACAAGCCATGCTTTATAGGTGTGTACATTTCCATACATGTCAGTTTTTCTCTTGAAAAGCCACTTGCTCCCTACTGCCCGTGAACCGGGGGTTAGCTCAACCAAGTCCCAGACTTGATTGTTTAGCATGGATTGCATCTCGGCGTTCATGGCATCTAGCCATTTCGCAGATTCCGGATCTGAGATAGCAGATTTGTAGTTAGTAGGTTCATCACCAGAATCAGCTACTACCAAAACCTCAGGACCCTTTAGATTCCAAAGATATCTGTCAGGTTCTTTGTGGTTCTGCTACTTCTGTAAACGCTTGCGTTTATGTCTGAATCAACATAATTTCTTGTTGTTCAGACGCACCGACTACATCAGCATTTGTTTGTGGTTCTCGAATTTCTTCAAGATCCACAATATTACTTCCAGTTCCTCGATCAAGAAACTCTTTCTCGAGGAAATGTGCCTTCCTTTTGATGGAAATCATATTTGCATGAGGATGGTAAAAGTAATATCTGCTTCTGTTATAGTACCCGACGAAAATAACTTTTTCGCCTCGAGGATCTAGCTTGTCATCAGACTCGCTGGTGACATAAGCATCACATCCCCATACTTTAAGGTAAGACAAATTAGGTTTAGACCCGTGCCATATCTCATATGGAAGTTTTGTCTACCTTCTTAGTCGGTGCCAGATTGACAAGGCGGGCGGCGGTCATAAGAGCATAACTCCAAAAGGAGTGAGGTAAGTTAGTTCTACACATCATTGATCGAACCATATTAAGTAAGGTTCGATTTCTCCTCTCACTCATGCCATTAATTTGGGGTGTGCCGGGTGGAGTGAACTATGAAACAATTCCACGTTCCTTTAGATGATTAGTGAACTCTTGGCTTAGGTATTCTCCACCTCGATCTGATCAAATTACCTTGATAGTTTTACCAAGTTGGTTTTCTACTTCATTCTGAAACTCTTTGAACTTTCCAAAGGTTTCATGTCTATGCTTCATGAGGTAGACATAGGCGTATCGACTATAATCGTCAATAAACGTAACGAAGTATCTTTCGTGATTTCTAGACATGGTTCTAAAGGACCACATACATCAGAATGTATAAGTGCTAACAGATCCTTGCCCGTTCACCAACATGGGTGAAAGGATCCTTTGTGAGTTTGCCAACTAAGCAAGATTCGCATTCATCAAAATTCATGTCCTGTGGATTCAAGAATCCCTTCAGACTGAAGCCTTTTCACACGAGTCTTGCTTATGTGACCAAGCCTACAATGCCATAGAAACGTATCGTTAATTCCAGATTTGATACGTTTAGTTGATACGTTTAGTAAGATTATATATGTTATTGTTTGTTTGAATATCAATCTCATAAATACCACTTCGAGGTTTAGCCTCAAATAAAAGACATCATTCAAGTAGGCAGAAATAAAAGCATCATTAAAAACGTACTTGAATCCTTGTTCAAACAATAAAGAAACTGAAATAATGTTTCTGGTTAAACCAGGAGCAAACAAACAATTATCTAAAGTAATTACAAGGCCAGATGGACAAGAAAGATAATATGTTCCGGTTGCAAGAACCGGTACTCTTTTCCCATCACCAACGATGAGCTCCATGTCGCCTTGTTTCAGTTTCTTCCACTTTTCAGGCTCCTGCAAGACATTAATGATATGGTAACCACATCCGGTATCAAATACCCACGTGTTGTTGGAAACAGTGAAAAGTTCAATAACATAAATCAGAATACCTGAAGAAGAGCCTTCACCATTGGCCTTCTTCGCCTTCAGCTTGGCTAGATAGTCAGGACAGTTACGTCTCCAGTGCCCCATCTAATTGCATTCAAAACAGTGTCGCTCCTCAGGGGGTACTGCTTTGTTTTTAGCCAGCTGTTTGTTGTTGGTGGCAGACTTGGCATCAACAACTTTACCTTTTCCCTTATTGTTATAAGCTTGCTTCTTGGGGTTTGGCTTCCTAATACCAGTAGATCAAACCATCAACATTTGACTGGCTTTACTGGTATGTTTTGCTCAGCAGTTTTGAGCATACCGTGTAGTTCAGCTACACTCTTAACCCATGCATTCATATTAAAGTTCATTACGAACTGGTCGTAAGAACTAGGCAGGGAGTTCAAGATGAAGTCTGCTGCCATTTCATCCTGCATAGGATAACCAAGTTTGGCCATTTGGTCGATGTACCCTTTCATCACATGGGCACTAACAGGCGAGCCTTCTTGCATTTTGCAGGATATAAGCTGCTTCATGGTATCATAGCGCTCTTGTCGGGCCTGTTTCTGAAACATGCCCTTAAGTTGCTCAATCATGTCAAATGCAGCCATGTCCTCCATGTTCTTCTGGAGATCAGGAGACATGGTGGCTAGCATAAGGCAGGCTACCTCATCAGCATCCTCCTTAAATTTTTCCTAAGTTTTACGGGCAGCGGCCATATTGTTTTCAGGCTCGTTGGGAATAGCGCTATCTAAAACATAGAGCTTTTTCTCCATCTTGAGAACAATTCTCAGATTGCGGTGCCATGCGAGAAAGTTGGTGTTGTCAAGTTTCTCTTTCTCAAGAATAGACTTGAGCATGAAGGAGTTATTGGTTTCTGAAAACATCTGACTAAATAAGCAAAAATAAATTAATTAGTATTTTCGATGTATTATTTTCTTATTTTAATTAATGACCCATTTATAGTAATTTTAAATAAGAAATGAGAATCTGGCTTGGTCAGTTACTAAAGGCAGCTAGGGCACGCAACATTAGTAAGTGACTAGGCAGACTGATAACGCTTATCAATTGTGAAAATTTCACAACTCTCGGGTATGAGGCCGCAACGAAAACATTTGTCAATGCATTGATACGTTTAGCCTCATCTATGCCCACTTTTCTCTCTAGACAGCTGTGGCACGTAACAAGAGAGAAAAGTAATAGTCATCCTAAAATAGGTACGTGTGGAAGGGCCGGATGTGTCAACGAAACCCTTGCACCTTGAAGAATAACTACATATCAAGTGCGGTGTTGTGGCTCCAAACACTGATGTTTCGCTCAATGTTCCAAGTGTTCCTTATAATAGGGTGGCATAGACTACTAATGTTATCTATGGGATCCACTTTTAGTGTTTACCGAATAGGGTCAAACACAACGTATAATTAAGTCATATGTGCGTTGTAAAGCCAGTTTTACAATATTCAATTCGTGATAATAAATGACGAACCCTTTCGTCTCCGAGACACCAAATTTTAATACCCTATTAAAACTAGGTTTGTCGCGAGATAGATAACCGATTTTAAGTTGATAATTTTAAATTATAAGTTTTAAGTTTTGAAATTTAAACCGATTTTAAATTTGAAAACTTATTTAGTTATTCTTTTAAAATTATCAAGTTTTAAGTTTTGAAATTCAAATTAGTTTGAATTTGAAAACACTTATCCGGTTATTCCTTTTTTAAACAAACAATTTGTTTTATTTTTAACAAGTTGTAAAAATAAGTTTAAAACTTGTTATTTATTTTGATTGAAAAAAAAATATTTTTAATAGTTTGATATTAGGTTGGATGTTATAACAATTATAAAATAAAGCAACCATAATAGCAAAGTAATATGTAAATCTAATGGCTATGATTGTTTGATCTCGCTAGAGCCAATTAGCAACATCAAACCAGGTCACGGAGTCAAAACATAAAACAACCACATGGATGGACCTAAGTGCATCTAGTTGTCTTGATGGGCTCCCACTGACTCCTTGATTCGTCTTTCTCCAGTTTGGCTTCGGGTCTTCAAATATTACAATATTTACAAAAGGAAATACAAAATAAAAAAAAAACCCTAATCTATTACAACTTTGAGCCATCAAATGGGCCAAACCATAAAACCAAAAACTTTAACAAAATTAAATTACATCACAACCATTCAACCACAGGGTCTAGCCAGATTTACATATTAAAACACAATCAAAATAAAACGGGCAATCTTTTGATGAATAAATATACAACCAAAATGTATAATTGCCCTCAATAATAAATCAGAAACTTTAAATAATTTTAAAGTTTGTGATCTATAACCGGTTAACAGGCCGGATCTGATTTGCATGTTGTAAGCCTAGCTCTGATACCACTGTTGGGTTCAGTGGTATCTTAGTTAGGTTTATTTTATCAAAACGATTTTGAAGTTGATTATTAATCATATTGATAATATATAACGCAGCGGAGTAATAAAGAAAATACCAAAAGTGAACCCGACAGGATTTGTGTTACAAACAATGTAAATACAGAATATTATTAACCTATCGATGAGATATAATATACCTTGGTTAATAATTAACCGTTTAGACACCGAGTGTCAACGATTAGGTGCTAGATTGAACGAACCGAACGGGTGGATTTGACCAAAAGCAATATTGCAGCCTTCGATGTTCTTTCAAAAGAAAAAATTGTAGCCTCTTTGAACCAAACCAAAATTCGTAGCCCCCAATCGATTTTTTTTTTTAAAAAAATGACGGCTGCACCGTTTTATTTTTCTCACCAGAAAAAATCGCAGCAAAAGATGGTTTTTTCTTTCAAAAGCAAAGTCACGGCCCACTATTGGTGATCCACATCTATCCATATATAAAATTAGGTTTTTATTTAACCTAATTAAACATTTAATTAATATTAATCTACTAACGGGCCCCAGACCCGTTAGATCAATATTAACTCACGTAATAACGGAGATCCAAAATAATAACGTTTAACGCTTAAACATTTATAAATAATTTACAACTTTTATAAATCATTTAAAACCCGATATAGCTCGTAAACGCCAGTTAAATAAAATAAGTGGACTTAATATTCGTTGCCCAATGTGTAACTCTTACGGGTCATAGCTCAGTTGACAACGTGACGTAACCGAACCCGTACATAATCCAACAATAAGGTGCCCCAAGATCGCTAGCCCTCGTGGCAATAGCGCTCAATTTTCCAGCGAACTCATGGATACTCTCTCCATCTTTCATCCTCAGACTTTCAAACTCATTCCAAAGCGTTTGAAGTCTTGCTTTCTTGACTCTATCCGCACCAACGTACCTAGTCTTCAAAGAATTCCAGGTCTCACGTGCCGTTGTGAGATTAGCAACCTATAGGACCAATTCTTTTGGCATAGCTTGGTACAGGTAAGCAATTGTTGTGTTATTCTTCTTCTCATCAGGCACGGCATCAGCCGGCGGTTCAATCAATTCCCACAAGCCATGGACATTGAAGATCGCCTTCAATTTTACTGCCCAAATTGAGTAGTTGGTGGCTGTAAGAACAGAACACTGGAGGGGAATTGAAACAGTATCCCTAATGGTTACGATCTACTGATTTGCCGGGGCCGTCATCGTCTTCTTTAACCTTCATTGATACTTCTTCCCGGTCTTCCAATCACAATCCAGTCCTTCGGATCGCAGAGCCTTCTAACCTGAAGCTCTGATACCAATCGAAGATTGGTCTAGAAGAAAAAACAATGAACAGAAATTCAAGAACTTTAATTGATCTTCACTGATTACAATAAATGAAGATGAAAAACTTGAAACAATGAAAACGATTAACCACCTAACGAACTGATACAACTTGTCTATTTGTAACTACACTTAGTCAACAAAAGTCAAAAACAAATTTACACTTTAACCCTCTTGGAATTATCATCCTGCCAACAGTCACATCACAATACCAATAAAATATTTACATGAGCGTTGTGCCTTAATATTCTTACATAATTAAATCAACAACACATGCCATTTATAATAAACAACTAATAAAATGCATCTTATTCTCTACTTATACTCAAAAGATTTTCGCCTGAGACATACTGCTGAGCTGCCGCTCTCCAAGATCGCCATTCATAAAGCTGTTGTTGATCTTCATGAATCAGCATCCATTCAGCCGAACCTGTTCTGGGTATGAAGCTTTTACTATATGTGATGTTGGAAGCGTTTATCAATACTTATTGTACATGCATAAAGATATGTTAGCTCGGTTTTTGTATATCATTTCATCGTTGTATACATGAATATTAACAAATATGAAAACGAACTTAAAAATTGTTAAACTCAAGATAAAACCATCTAAAATCATCGACTATTCAACTTTAGCATTATAAGTAATAACTAGGTAGCCCTCCCACGCGTTGCCAAGGGCAATTAATACAATTGGATTAAACGAAGAACTGGTTTAGGCTCAACGCATGACGCCAAATCGTGTTGGCTGCAATTCTGCCTTCCATGAAAATGCCACGCCAAAACCCAGATTTCGCCAAAGTCATCATAGCCAAATGGAATGAGATTCGTCTAAGACTATATACAAGTATTAATCCCCGTGGTCAGTCGCGACACTAACGGATGCAGGTGTTTTCATCAACCGCGATATACAAACTGAATTAAAAAACTTAAGGCCCATCATCAGCAATACAGGAGCCATCTTAAACATACCACAATCTGTATATCACAATAAATAAATAAAAACCAACCAAAAACGCAATGCGAAACAGACTTAGGCTTCATAAGCTTTGCTGTTACACAAACTAACCAGGGACAATACCCGATCTAGGGTTTTGACAGGAAATCAACTACGGCTAGTTAAAGAGACAACAAAATCGATGCCGATGACATGATCAAGTCTTAGACCAGGCCGGCGTAGTCATCATTGACGGAAGATATCAAGAACCCCAAAGTACATCGAGCACCAAATCAAATGGCCGTATAGCCCATGCTACCAAGGCACAGCCTTTACCGTCGTCGCTAGAGAGGGTGCGACCGGCAACGATAGGACACAAGACAGTCTCAGGATTCCATTATTAACAAATTCCAAAGAACGCCCCAACAAAGCAACCAAAACCAAATCTCAGCAGGTGTTGCAAGTATACACAATAACCCAATCTAGGGTTTTGATAGAAAATCAACTACGGCTAGTTAAGAAGACAACAAAATCGATGCATGATCAAGTCTCAGACCAGGTCGGCCTAGTCATCATCGACCGAAGATATCAAGAACACCAAAGTAAATCGAGCTCCAAATCGAATGGCCGTAGAGCCTATGCTACCAAGGCACAGCCTTTACTATCGTCGCTAGAAAAGGCGCGGCAGGCGGCTGCCGGCAACGATAGGCCACAAGACAGTCTCAGGCTAGCGATCATCGACAGATGCCAAAGAATACCCCAATAAAGCAACGAATGGAGATAATAGAAGAGATAGAGGCAGGGAGGCACCGGATGTCATGAGCGCAAGGTCGGACGACCGTCTATCGGCGACAAACGCCGCCTGAAACGGTGATTCCTCCCGCCTATCTCTACTTTCTCTCCCTAGAAAACCTTCTCTGTCTAAGAATGGAGATCATCGCAGAAATGGAGACGGGGAGGCACCGGTGTCGCGATCTAAGGATCGAACGTTGATCCGTGGCGACAAAGGCAGCCAGAGACGACCGTTCATCTGCCGCCCCCGCCTCTCTCTCTCCAATATGTAAGAATGTACACATTATACGAATAAATAGGGTAGAAAAATGATAGAAAACCATCAAGTAGTGTGACAAAAATGAAAAGATCAGAAACCTCACTGCTCCCACCGACCAAAGGTTTTAATACAGAATAGAATATATTAAAGCATTTATGGAATTACTTAGTTGAGTAGAACTAGTGCGACTCAGTCGTATGTTTTCACATGTGAGTGGGTAAAAACTTAAAAATGAACTAGGGCTTTTATACCTCGCGTGTTGTGCGAGTACTCAACGCATATTGAAAGAATGGTTTTTTGTAAAAAATAAGTTTAGGCTCAGAATAGGTAACCCGTTGTGGCTGCAATCTATAGGACATGACATGCTAACCAGCAAATGCCTTTTTCGGCTTCATCATCGCCCAATTGCGTATCACATTACCCGAATCAGATTATAAACAACCCAAAAAAGACCCTCGATGCCACACCAATACCACCACCGCCGACAAACAGGAACCCCGACCATGGCGGTGACGCGACATCAAGGAGCCAGGAGGATCTCGTGACTGCGTCTTTCTCTGTCTACAAACAAACGAAAATCGAAGGCAAGACGACACACGGAAGGCGGGAAACGACAGCCATGCCAAATCGGCCACTGCTTCTTCCACCATCGGCACCATCCCCCAACGCAAACCCTCTCTGCATTGCCTGTGTTTATATATAGTAGTGAGAGGACCAGAATGCAAACAAGAAGAAATTGTATGGTCAAAACTAAAAACCCATAAACTATCCTGCTTCTTCATTTGCTTTATATATAGATAAGGGAATAATAACTAAATATTAAAAAAATCAAAGATGACATAATCCATTGATACATTAAACATTAATGGGATTTTTACGTATGTTCTCTTGTTAAGATCATGAGTTACGTATTTATCCAAGGTATAAAATCACTTACATATTTCTCTTTTCTTAATACACACACACACACACACACACACACACATATATATATATATATATATATATATATATATTATACGTTTATCCATTTCATTATAATTAACCTATCTAAATGACTATTTTATCGTGTTTTTACTAAGGAATATTTACGTATTAATGTTTGGTTATTATAATTGTTTAAGAATTTGACAATTGTGTTTTGTATGTGAATATATAACATTGATTATCGGTGATTATTGTTTTGAAATGAAGTTTAATACTTTTGTATATAGAGTTGTAATTTATTATTTTTATAATTTATATATATAAATGCTCGAATTTGTGGAAATATGTGATTATTGTATTTAGGAAGGGAAATGTGTAAAAATATCTTAATAAAAATATGAATACAATAATCAATTAATAACTAATTTTAGTAAAATGATTAATATGTAATATATATATATATATATATATATATATATATATATATATATATATATATATATAATTAATTTATTAGCTGGGTAAGTATATAATTAATACGTTTAAAAAGAAAAAAAAATATGTAAATGCCCCAATATTAATTTACGATCTTAATAACATGTGATGGAAAAGTATTCCATTAGCCATTAGGTTTATTTTTATTTTATTTTATTATTATCATTTTATTTTTGCAAAATAATTAATGAAAAGCAAAAAAGAAAAAAGGAAGGGCTAAGGAATGGACAACGTTAGTTGTGGGTCTAGAGCGTGGGTTGGGTCTAGAGTGACAATTTTTAACATAAACTTAGACCAGAAATTTATTGGGAAAAATCGGTTTACCCGACCACAAACGGTAACAACAAATGCGGAATTAACCTTCGTTTGGTCAAAAACTCCCGACCCGTTTGAACCTGTGATGGTGCAAAAAACAGCAAATAGGGTATACCAATCCAAAACAACAAAGAGACAACAATTTAGCATGGTAAACCTCTCAAGACGAGAGTAAAAACCAAGGGACTATTAAAATCACTTCAAATCCACTATCACCAAAATACAAAGCAATACAAGGTCCTCTCTAGATACACTAGAGGCATACAACAATCATTGTACACTTGGAAGCAAGTAACATTAAGTACATAACAACAATCAATGACAAAGAAGAAGAGATATCACCAAAACTGCAGATGCTAACAGAGGCTGTGAAACCCGACTTCCAGACCTGATTTATGGAAACCAACCGTTGGATAGCGACGCCCAGGTGTTGTGAAGCAGCTATCCAAATTTCACGATGATCCAACCGTTCAATCTCGGGGAAACGACAGATCTTCGAAACTGTGTAGAAAGTGACGGGGATTCTCTCTTCTTCTTAAAACTCTTTCAAACGGATGATTTCAATAACCATCCCCTGCACTTTTCTTCTTTTATTAACTTTAGTGGGCTAATGATAATGGGTCATACAAATGGATATTTATTGCGTTTCTTCATTGGTTCAAAAACATACCCAACAAAATTAAATAAAAAAAATGGACAACGTTAGTTGTTAGGTTTTTGAAAATGTGCATAGGTAATTTATTTTTAACTCTTTTGTTTCAGGTTGATACTTCTATTTTGATTAATTTAACTTTTTCCGATTTGAAAATTCATTTGCAACTTAAGTTATGATCATATTAGCTACTTGGATTTGGAGCTATTATAAAAGATAAACATATACCACCAAGTATTATATATTTTAAATTTAAAATTCATATTCTTCGTGAGTTGTTGTATATACAATTTGAATATGAAACTTCGATCTTAAGATACTATTGAAATGATGTTTTTTCAGTTTGCAAGTATTTAACTACTTTGACCTCTTCAGAGAAATGATTTAAACATTTCCGTTTCAAGTTACATGATTTTATGTACATTCAAATTAAAATTAATTTTTAACACTAATAAAAATATAAGTCGTGTGTAGGTTCTATATTCCAACTCGTAACCTGTCATTCTAACACATTAAACACCCTAGTTTGGTCCAACAATTAAAGTCATCTAAAGTTAGAGCATCGTTTTGAAACAGACCGGCCCGTAGGACCGGAAATCAGACTCCAATCCGGTCAGGTCAGTGCTTAAAACCGTGTAGACGTTAAACCAGTGATCGGACCGGTCAAACCAGGGGCCAGACCGGGAACCGGAGCAGTCGAAACAGGTCAAACCGGTTTTTTATATATATATTCTTTTAATTTTTCAATAATTTTACATATAGTCATTAAAATAATTATAATTTATCTGCTTCTTATATTCAGACCGGTAATTATTCGCTGTTGCATTGAAGTTCGAGTAATAAAGTTTTAAACTTTAATCTCCGTTCATGCTGAAGTAGGATGCCTTTGACGCCGATTTCCTTTTTAATATTAACACATGTGATTACTAATTTGTATGTAATTACTGTTTCTTATCTTGTTCGCCGGTGGGGTTGTTCTATATTTTGTAATATTGCTCGATCTTCGTGCCCAATCACGAGGTATTGAGTAGGTATAAGTGTAAATTTGAATCTTCTTCTTGTACTACTAACTTAATCACTTCTGAATCTCGTGGTATATAAATCAAGATTTTGAATTGAACCATGTGCACACCAACTGTTCGATAAAATGTCAGCAATGAATACTCTCTTCAAAGTGTTCTTATTGCTGTTGATTAAGGTGTTTCTTTGGAGGGTTTGTCATGCTTCATCTTATTCTCCGCTTATACGCAGTGATCTTGGCCGGAGAGCTATTGATGTTCAACCTCTCTCCAAGATTGCCATTACCAAAGCTTTTGTTGATCTCCGTGAGTCAGCAACCATTCAAGCCGAACCTGTTCTTCTTGGTTTGAAGGTAAAAGTTGTTTGATTGTTGGGTGTTAGACGTTGTGATTATTATTCGATTAAACATACAAACATATGTTGCAAAAATCTCACTCATACTGTAAGGTTTAGAGAGCGTGAGACGAGGATAACCTTATCTTTATAGGCTTCTCCTAGAGAGACCCTGAAAACTTCTTTTATCGTAAGGAAGATACATAAGACAAACATGAAGTAGTGGCGAAAGCTATACGCTAAGGGAAGAAGATAATAACAGAAAACATAAAGATCTGACTAAAGTAGCTATTAGAAGGTAGGTAACACTACCGACGTCCTGACTAAAGGCACTCTAAGTGGAGTGCAACCCAAGACACGAAGCACCTAGTAGTGGCGAAAGCTATACGCTCACCTAGAATTTATAATTTGTCCATCAGTTTACACTTCAATCAGCAGACATTCGCATATTATCCAGTGATTTCTAGCTAGAGCTCTATTGTTGTTTTATATTTTGCTTCACTGCTTTCAAATTTTGGACTAACTTATGTGAGGTTTTGGATTTTGTGGTTAATTGTCCTGTATATATCGTATGATGATAGGGTGAGGATACTGCATGGGTCAAAGTGGAGCTGAAGTACTCAGAACCATCTGAAAATGACTGGATTGGAGTTTTCTCACCTGCAGTGTTCAAGTAATATTCATATATTATATAGAATATAGATACCTGCATAATTATGCTATTTTAGATGTGCCAATTTCGACTTTTTAACTTATAGATAGGTAAATTTGGCTATGTTTTATTTGTAAACAGGTCAAATTGGTAAAATAAAAGGTTTAGCTAAAAAGGAAGTCCATGATTTCAGCAAAAAGTGTATTATTAATGCATATGACCTACTAAATTCTTTTATTAAAAAGTTAGATTTTTTTATAACGTTACTTTTTTAATCATGATTATCACGCAAGTTATGTATAATGAAACTGGAGAGAAAGGAATTTTGTTCAACCCGAATCATTTCGACCCACACAAAAATGATGTGTTTTGACCCGCCCACCCCCTATGTTGCCAACTGCCTTTAAATTTGTTTTGATCAACTGTATAAATATGGCAGTGCATCAGATTGCTACTCTGAATCAGGCAAATCGCCTGAGGCTCCAAGCATATGCACAGCCCCAATTAAGGTATGCGTGATAAATATAATTCGGAGTTTTGAGAATTAAGAAAGTTTGTTTGTTTATTTATTGTTTTTAGTGTTGGTTATTCTAACCAGACTCGTATCCCTTGAAACTTATACAGTACATGTTTGCAAACGAATCCAGTTCCAATTACGTAACAACAGGAAAAGCTACATTAAGTTTCCAATTAATCAATCAGCGTGCAGATTTCTCCTTTGCATTATTTACTGGCGGGTTGGAAGATGTGAGTGAATTACTTCTTTCTATGGCGTTTGTCATTTATGTTGTTCACATAATTTTAGAGTTTTTAATACTAGTACCATCCCTTTAATTTATTATTCTTTTTTTGAATTACAGCCCAAATTGGTGGCTGTTTCAAATCCTATATCATTTGCTAACCCTAAGGCTCCTGTTTATCCACGCCTTGCACACGGGAAAGCTTGGGATGAGGTATGCTTTTGTTTCAAAATTTTAGTTTTTTCATTTTCTTTACATGCACAAGGGCATGTTGAGAAACAAGTCTATGTGGGATCAGGTTGAATTGAGCCAGTTTTTAGTATGAGCCAAAACCGACCATGTCGGGTTGGGTTGACTTGAGAATACTTTTTGCCTCGTTTTCAAAAAAAATTCTTATAAATGATTAATGTGTTAGTTATGATTACAAAAACCAAATATTACAATATTAATCTAAATCTTTGAATAAAATGATTTAGGACGTTATTTACACTTTAAATACACTTTGGGGCACCTTCAACCTGGTTGACCGGTTTCTCATTTAGCTAAAAAAATTTTATTTGACTCATTTGAGATTTGAGACAACCCAGATCAGCGCATTCATGATGGTAACTCCTGGTGTTTGTTTCAGATGACAGTTACATGGACAAGTGGCTACAACATTGATGAAGCAGTTCCATTTGTTGAGTGGGGTCAGATGGGCCAGAGCCCAAAGCAATCGCCAGCTGGAACATTGACATTTACACGCGGCAGCATGTGTGGTATGGTATATATGAATATTTAGAATGTGAAGATCTCTGAAATATAAACATATTGTCTAGACTTGTAAAATCATCAAATTCTGATAATCCGAAAAGTTAACGCATAAAATGACCAAAAAGGATGAGAAACGAGGTACACATTGCCTCCAGCATGTAGCCAGGTTGGCTCTGGTGATGGGATCTGAGCGGTCCCTGTATGCTTGATTTACCTCCCACATGATGGACCTAAGGCGCTTTGGTGTGGGTTGCTGGGGGTTGCTGGAAGTCAAACCTTTTGAAAAGTAGGGGTAGGGTCCTTCAAATAGGTTAAAAGTAGGGGCAATTAAGTAATTTTGTTGTATTCTTGCATACTTGGTTTTGTTGTAGCTTGTATGAAACTCATTATCCAAATATGATTATGTGTCACTAAAGCTAATCAGAAGCAGTGTATACTTATCTTAACATTAATAACTGATCATCTAAAACGCAAACCCAAACACCCTCTTATAATACTTTTACTATTTTGCATTTGTAATGAACTAATGATTACTTAACTTCACTGCAGGTCCGCCTGCGAGGACTGTTGGGTGGCGTGATCCTGGTTTCATACACACTAGTTTCTTAAAGGAATTGTGGCCAAACACTATGTATGTGTTCATATTTAGAATGATCAACAGATATTTTCAACCCATTCACTTGGAAATGGGCTGAATTGGGTTAAATTTTATCTCTAACTTCTCATATTTGAAAAACATACTTAAAATGAAGCAGGTCAAGTGGGTTGAAAGTCTCTCAAATTGTCATCTGAATGTTTTCAACCTCTTAGATCGATTCATTCAAACAAATTACATATAATTTTATAGTATAGTTTTTATAATCATTTTAATGCATTAATTATATATTAAAAGAAAATGCCAGTGGGTCAACCTAACCTGAACCAACCCTTTATATCCGTTTGTGTACCTGTTGATTTTGCCGCCTGTAGAGGCATGAGAAGAGTGAATGCTAACTTTCTAGTTATATTATGACCCAAATTCGGTTGCAAAAAACAATATTGCAGGTATAATTATAGGATTGGCCATAAGCTATTAAATGGATCAGTTATTTGGAGTAAAAACTATTCGTTCAAATCATCCCCATATCCAGGACAAAGTTCATTGCAACGTGTTATTATATTTGGAGACATGGGAAAGGTAATATTTGTTGAAGATTGCTTGATTTTTTATAAATTGCTTCTTGTAGGTTTGATGTAATGGTCTAGTTTTTTCACTAAATAAAAACTTGAAAACTCTTTTTCAGGCAGAACGTGATGGATCAAATGAGTATGCTAATTATCAGCCAGGATCATTAATTACTACAGACCAATTAATTAGTGATCTTGATAATTATGACATTGTTTTTCATATAGGAGATATTCCATATGCAAATGGATATATCTCACAGTGGGACCAATTTACCGCACAAGTCGAACCTATTGCATCAACAAAACCATACATGGTTGCAAGGTTTGGATTCTTTTATGTACTAGGAGAGGTGCCGAAAGAGGGGGGGCGGTTTGGGTAATGGGTAACTTTTGGTACGTGTTGGGTTGGTCGCTTGGGTTTTTTATGTACTAAACATATACTTTAGGCGACTTTCGACCTGTTTGACTGATTGCTTTTTAAGTTGTTTCTTAATGCACTACATTTCACGTGTTAGAGATAAAGCATAACCAAATCAATCCATTTATATGGGGTTTAGTTTTTTTTTTCGTTTCTAGAACATATTGTGTGTTGGATATCATAATATAAATGATAATATTTTGATAATCTAACTTTTTGACTAAAATGATGGAGATGTTATGCATATATATATAATATACATGTACTTTGGGTGACTTTCAACCATTTGACTTATGTGACTCGTTTCCTGTTAAAGTTATCGTCTTTTTGTATTACTCATTTCAATGTTAGAGATTGAACATAACCCGAATTCACCTATTAGTTAGTAAATGGTTCAACACTGTCACTTGTATGTACTAGCGTCATACATATTTAGTTATAAATTAAATAATTTAGTTGAATGGTAGTTTACTTTAGGTTTTATTTTGCAGCGGAAACCATGAACGTACTTGGCCCAATTCTGGAGGTTTTTATACTGGTGCAGATTCGGGTGGGGAGTGTGGGGTGCCTGCTGAGACCATGTACTATGTTCCTGCGGAGAATAGAGCTAAATTTTGGTAAATGAAGTTTTCTTAAATGATTTTATGCTACACATAAACAAAGAGGAAACATCAAATATAGGTGGCAAAACTGAAAGCAACAATTTTCATTATGTAATGTCGCAAGATAACCGCAGGTTCCCTTTTTGGCAACATTTTTATTGGATTTGGTCACATGGGCCGGTTGGGTTCACTTAGAACAGGCCATTGTCCGTCAAATGGGCGGAGTTGAGTTGAATTGACCAGCTATGCCGATTTTTTTGTTTTTATAAATAATTAAAGCGTTAATTAGGATTAAAAAGCATTACTTTTACAATAAAAAAACCAAAACTTTGAAAATCATGTTTAGGTGGTCGTACACATTTAGAATAAACATGGGTGAATTTCATCCCATTACCTTTTTGACCCATTTGAAGCTGACCTGTGTACCTGCTTTTTGCATGTTCCCTTTTTACCTAAGTTTTTGAGTTGACCATTTTGAGATGAAACTCAACCAAAATCAACCCTTTAAAAATAAATGGGATGAAATTGGTACCTCTACTTTATACCCTAATTAAATCTTTGCCCATGCGTGATTACTAGAAAACGTTGATAGGGTTGCAATATGATCACTCTGTCATTTTGAGGGTTTTTCTTAAGTAGGTGACTAATAGCCAAACACTTAGCTTATTTAGTGTGTCTAATAAAACATTAAATCCATGTATTACTTTTCTTGCTATTGCGCATGCACATTCTATGATGACAGATAGAGGTAATTTTTTCACGGGTCAATGCAGTTGGGTTCACTTGAAATAGTTTTTGTCCAAATTAGATATAAGTAATTAGTATGTCCAATATGATAACAAAATATATATCATTTCAGTAATACTCTAATCTCAAAAAAATCATTTAGGAAGTTTTATTCATTAAAAATACACACTAGACGACTTTCAACTTGTTTCACCCATTAGACTCCGTTTCATTGTTAGCCAACTATTTTTATTTACCCATTTGACACTTGGGAAACAAATTAATATCACTTGAATCGAGACCCTAATGTTTTTAATGTTAACAGGTACTCAACAGATTATGGAATGTTCCACTTTTGCATAGCCGATTCAGAGCATGATTGGAGAGAGGGTTCAGAACAGTATGCATGGATTGAAAAGTGTCTTGCGTCAGTTGACCGAAAAAAACAGCCATGGCTCATCTTTTCTGCTCATCGCGTGCTTGGGTACTCATCAAACAATTGGTATGCGTTGGAAGGTTCGTTTGAAGAGCCCATGGGAAGAGAACATCTACAGAAATTATGGCAGAAATACAAGGTTGACATTGCATTCTATGGACATGTTCATAATTATGAAAGAACCTGCCCTATATACCAGGTATTATCCGTTATTTTGTTCCTACGATGATGTACTACTATTGTTATTATTATTATTTTTATATTTGAGTATACCCTATCTTGCCCATTACTTAGTAAAAAGTCTCACCAAAGGTGGTAAAATAGGTGGGTCGGGCAGATTAGGTGTGTAACGGGTCAAAACAGGTCAATTTTTGTACGAGTTGAAATGGGTTGTGTTGTGTTGTGTTGACTTGAAACACTATGTCCAATTTTTTACAGAATCATTAGTGTCAAATATATAGTTACAATTATTCGTTATTCTATTATTATTATTGTTTTTGTTTTTGAATATACACTATCTTGCTTGTTACCTAGTAAAGAAATGATCACCCTCACAAAGGTCGCGAAATAGGTAGGCCTGGCATATTGGGTGGATAACGGGTCAAAACAAGTCAATTTTTGGTACAAGTTGAAATGGGTCGTGTTGTGATCACCTAAAACATTATATCCAACTTTTTCAATGAATCGGCATTGTCAAAAATAGTTATAAAGATTAAACTCTTCTATTAATATTTTTTGAATATATTCATTTACCCATTTAGGGGGTTACGCACATTAGAAATACAGTTTTTGGAGACTTTTGACATGTTCGACCCATTTGGTTAGCTAAAACTTTTATCGTTCCATTTGACCCATTAGAGATCAAACATAACCTGATTCGACCCATTCACAAGCACCTATAAGTCACATATCTAAACAACGAAATTTGATTATTTGTTGATTCATGATTATGGTGGTGGTGCAGAATCAATGTGTCAACAAAGAAAGATACAGTTATTCAGGAACCGTAAATGGAACCATCCATGTCGTTGTTGGTGGAGGCGGGAGTCATCTATCAGGTTTTACGGAGATCAATACGATTTGGAGTTTGTATAAAGATCTTGATTGGGGTTTTGTCAAACTAACCGCTTATAACCATTCTTCCCTTCTTTTTGAGTACAAAAAAAGTAGGGACGGGCTTGTTTATGATAACTTCACGATCTCGAGAGACTATAGAGACGTGCTGGCATGCGTGCATGACGGGTGTGAACCCACCACTCTTGCAGCATGAACTAGTATGCAAAGGTACTTGAAACTTATAATAAGCTTATTGTTATGTGGATGAATATGTGGTGGTTGTATACTTGTATTTGTGTACTAGATTTGTTAATAATGATGTGTTTAGACACCTTCTTGGGTTCGAAGTTTTCTCTGACTGTTGGTATCAAGTGTCTTGTTTCTGACTGATCACCAGAGCGTGAAGACTCTTCAACCGAAGATTGAACGGGTCGTATCAATAAAGGTTGTTAGATATAATGCTTGTATTACATTTACATGACAAACCAATAAGACTTTGATATTAAAGCTATTAAGAAACAATGTTACATAGCTCGGATCTACTGTACTATTTATTATGTCTCATCTTATGTCATGTTTTCCGTCTCTTCGGCTAAATTTTCGATATGTAAAGCGAATGCTAGAATTTGGATCTTTGTATAATACACGTAATTATTTTGCTTACATACATATAGACATGTACACATCATAATTATAATCAATACTAAGTAGATAACCACAATAACCACAATAACCACTTATACAAAGTGTTTTACATATGTGGTGTGAAAGAGAAAGACATGCTATCAATCACATTTAAAGCAATAAATACATATGTTTATGTGGATTGTACAGTTCTCTACTTACAATTAATTATTTTTTAGTTAATTTACATGTCCTGAAAATAAAAATTCTAAATCCTTTAAAAGATTACAAGTCACAATTTTACATCGGTGATGACCATCCTCTAAGCGTCAAACCGACCACCATGGGTATTAAGGTGGTAGTTGAATCTTGATCTTACTAAACAAACATGATACAACACAACAAAGATATGTGCACTACCGATTAGGAAAACAAAAGCAAAAAAGTTATGTACCTTGAATTCTTGATTTGTGCGCAACTTATGAGAAGAAAACAAACAATTAGAATGTTATGTTTGCCTTTCTTATGAAATAAATGGGCCTGGCCCATGTGTTATGACTCGCATGCAGGCTTGCAGCCCATGCATGCATATGCAAGTTTCAATTGATTTAGTCGTAGATGTCCAGTAGAACGAGTCTTTGTTTTGTTAGCGTACTATCAGGTTTGTTATCTGAGTTCATGGGACGTTAGTGGAGTCTGTATGGCTATATATATATGGATGTTTCATGAGCTAATAAGATCATCAAAATATTGAGTCTTTTTGATACTTCTTAAACTTTTCAAGTGGTATCAAAGCAATCTTCCTGGTGAGTGCATCGTGAGAGCAAAAGAAATGACAGAGGAGACGGTGTCCTATCAGAGTGTTCCTCGATTTGATGGGGATTATGATCACTGGAGCTTGGTTATGGAGAATCTGTTACGCTCCAAGGAATTTTGGACAGTTGTGGAAACTGGGTTCAAAATTCCAAAAGAAGGGGAAACTCTATCAGCAGAAGCCAAGGCGGAGTTAGACACCAACAAACTGAAAGACTTGAAGGCTCGCAACTATCTCTTTCAGTCGATTGACAGGCAGATTCTTCGCACTATGACACAGAAAGATAGTGTGAAACAGATTTGGGACGCAATGAAGGCGAAGTATCAGGGAAATACTCGAGTAAAGCGGGCTCAGTTACAACGGCTAAGGAAAGACTTTGAAACTTTAGAGATGAAGGATGCAGAACCAATAGCAGACCAATTCAATAGAGTCATGGTGGTTTCGAATGATATGCGCAACTATGGTGAGACCATGCCAGATGTGAAAGTAGTAGAGAAGATACTCAGGTCGTTGACAGAGGCATTCAACTACGTTGTATGCACCATTGAAGAATCCAAAGACATTGATGCATTAACAATTGATGAGTTGCAAAGTTCATTACTTGATCATGAACAGAAGCTTAGGCGAAATCCAACGGAAGATCAAGTCATGAAGACCGAGAATGAAGGATCAAGTGGTCGAAGTCGTGGTCGTGGTCGATCACAATTTCCATAAGGGCGTGGACGGGGACAAGGAAGGAGTCATTCGAAGTCCGACAAGTCGTCAGTTGAATGTTATAGATGCCATCAACTTGGACATTTCTCTTATGAATGTCCTAAATGTGAGAAAGCAGTGAACTTGGCAGAGTTTGATGATAGTGAAGACTTACTATTGATGGCTCATGCTGAGATCCAACAGGACTGCATGTCGGGGTTTTGGTTCCTGGACTCAACATGCTCCAATCATATGACCGGGACGCGAGATTGGTTATCAGATTGGATGAATCGTATACTCAAACGGTGAAGTTGGGAAATGATATTCGGCTGAGGGTCGAAGGAATTGGTGATGTGCGACTAGAAGTGGAAGGTATTACTCAAGTTATATCTAAAGTGTATTATGTGCCTGAACTTACTTCAAGCTTGATTAGTCTGGGTCAACTACAAGAAAAGGATCTCACCATTGTTATCAAGAAAGGAACATGCAAGATCTATCACCCACACCGGGGATTGATTGTTACCTCGAATATGACAAAGAATCGAATGTTCCTAATTCAAGCAACCAAGAAGACGCGTCAAGATCAATGCATGGCAACACATACTGATCTTAACACTGAGATCTGGCACAGGAGGTTGGGCCATGTAAGTCACAAGTCCATAAGAACAATGCAGTACAGGCAGATGGTTACTGGGCTACCCAAGGTTGCTGAACCGACTAAAGTGTGTGAAGTATGTCAACTTGGCAAACAACAACTTGAGCCAATACCAAAGAAAAGTACATGGGGGGCAAGTGAAAGGATGCAACTAATACATACTGATGTGTGCGGACCCATCTCACCATCATCAGCCGGAGGAAAGAGGTACATCCTCATTTTCATTGATGACTTCTCGCGAAAGGGGTGGTTGTATTTTTTTAACGCACAAATTAGAATGTTTTGAAATGTTTAAAAGATTCAAAGTAATGGTGAAAACTGAAACGGGTCTTAAAATTAAAGGTCTTAGGAGTGATAGAGGAGGTGAGTTTACCTCCACTGATTTCAATGAATTTGTGAGAATCATGGGATCAAGAGACAACTGACTACGGCTTATACTCCACAACAAAACGGAGTGGCCAAGCACCGAAACAAAACCATTATGAACATGGTCAGATGTCTCTTGACAGATAAAGAAATGCCCAAGTGGCTCTGGTCGGAAGCAGCAAATTGGGCTGGTCATATATTGAACAGGTGCACCACGACTACCTTGGTCGACAAAGTACCGTAAGAAGCTTGGACCGGTACAAAGCCAAATGTTGATTACTTTCGGGTGTTTGGAAGTATTGCATATACCCATGTACCAGCTCAATTAAGGACCAAGTTGGAAGACAGGAGCATCAAGTGTATTATGCTTGGCATAAGCACCGAAATCTAAAGCATATAGATTGTACGATCCTTTACAACAAAGGATCATAATTAGCAAGGATGTCACTTTTGATGAAGATGAGAAATGGGCCTGGTCCCACAAAGACATCGGTCAATCAGAACTAGTTATCCCAGAAGAGTATGTGCAAATTGAAGAAGAAGAAATTATGAAAGTACAAGATCAAAACAGTACACCACAGGAACATGGAAGTGGAAGCAGTTCCACCACTCGTACAACTCAAGAAAGTCAACATCTAAAAGACATGTCCTCACCCATTGGAAATGATGAAAGTGACTCTACTAGTCCACCAACTCTACTTTCTGGTGGTACTAATAGTAGTTGTACTATTCATCAAGAAAGAGGTGAACCCTCTACTCGAGTATCCAAAAGAAGTGGCAGACCACCAACATGGCTAGAAGACTATCAAAGTGGGGAAGGTTTATCGGAGGAAGAAAAAAACTTGGTGATGTTCAGTTCATTCGGTGACCCAACAACCCATGAAGAAGCATCAAAGGATCCAAAGTGGCAGTAAGCTATGGAGAATGAAATTCAAGCAATTGAGCGAAATGACACCTGGGAACTTGTAACTGCTCCAGCAGATGTGAAACCAATTGGCGTTAAGTGGCTGTACAAAACTAAGTTAAATGAGAAAGGAGAGGTGGACAAGTACAAGGCTCGATTGGTGGTGAAGGGTTATGCTCAACTAAAGGGGATAGATTACAATGAAGTATTCGCGTCGGTTGCACGTTGGGACACGATCAGAACTGTGTTAGTAGTGGCTGCTCATAATTACTGGTTGGTGTTTCAGTTAGATGTCAAAAGTTCTTTCCTTCATGGTGAGTTAAAGGATACTATTTTTGTTGATCAACCACCTGGATTTATCAAAATGGGAGAGGAACAGAAAGTGTACCGATTGAAACGATCCCTCTATGGAAAAAGCAAGCTCCCCGAGCTTGGTTTCATCGCATTGAAGGCTATTTTCTCAAAGAAGGCTTCAAGAAAAGTGAGTATGATCACATGTTATTTATCAAAATGGTATGGAGCAAGGTTATTATTGTCAGCCTATATGTGGATGATCTCATATTCACAGGAAATGATCAGCAGTTATGTGATGCTTTTAAAGCATCTATGAAAAGAGAGTTTGAAATGACGGATTTGGGACAAATGAAATATTTCTTGGGAGTAGAAGTCCAACAAGATGAGTCTGGGATAAGTATTACTCAAAGAAATATGCTAAAGAGGTGTTTGAAAGATTTCATTTATGGTCAGTGAAAAATCCAATTTTACCTGGAACAGTTTTAGTAAAAGATGATGGTGGTCAGGAAGTAGATAGCACTGAGTATAAATGCTTGGTGGGCAACTTGATGTATCTCACAGTTACATGACCCGATTTGATGTATGTTGTCTATCTAATTTCAAGATACATGCCTGCACCTAAATTAAGAGGTTCATATTAAAAGATGTTTATGGTGTAAAATCTTGAATATCTTATTGAATATCAAAACCCCCTTATATAGGGCAGATTACAAGCATAAATATAGACGAGATAAGCACAACTAATTACACCAAAATTATCTCTAATAATAATACATATCTATTCCTAAATAATAGATATATATTCCTAAATAACATATATAGTTGGTTGGCTAAGACACCCCCGCAGTTTGAGTGGGCGGAGGACAAACGCTCAAGCTGGATCGAAACAACTGAAACATTTGTCGAGATAAGCCCTTGGTAAAGATGTCCGCATATTGATGTGAAGAAGGGATATGAAGAACACGAATATGACCAACCCGAACTTTATCCCGAACAAAATGAATATCAATCTCTATATGTTTCGTCCTCTGATGTTGTACCGGATTATTAGACAAGTAAACCGCTGAGACATTATCACAATAGATGACCAAAGCCTGACGCAAAGGAGTATGAAGTTCAAGTAATAGGTTCCGAATCCATGTTGCTTCCGCAACTGCGTTAGCAACCCCACGATACTCGGCCTCGGCGCTGGATCTAGAAACCGTAGGTTGACGTTTAGAGGACCAAGAAATAAGATTATCTCCTAGGAACACACAATATCCGGAGGTTGAACGCCGAGATTCGGGACAACCACCCCAATCGGCATCACAATAAGACACCAAGGAGTGAGAACCCGATTTGACAATGCGTAAACCATAATCAATAGTCCCTTGTAGGTAGCGAATTATTCTCTTCATGAACATAAAATGAGGGTCCCGTGGTTCATGCATAAAAAGGCAAACCTGTTGAACAGCATAAGACAAATCTAGCCTCGTGAATGTAAGATATTGTAGAGCACCTACAAGGCTTCTATATAAAGTGGCGGTAGAAAATAATGGTCCATCAGTAGCACTGAGTTTAGCCGATAAGTCGACCGGTGTCGTACAAGGTTTACAAGACGACATAGAAGCACGAGCAATAATATCCCTTGCATATTGATCTTGAGATAGAAAAAGACCATGCTTGTTCTGAGTAACTTTAATCCTCAAAAAATGATGTAAACGACCCAAATCAGTCATAGCAAACTCTCGTGAGAGTGTAGCAATAACGTCACGCAACAGGCGATCATTAGATGCTGTGAGAACAATGTCATCCATATAGAGAAGTAAATATGCAATGTTAGAGGCATCCCGATTATATATAAATAATGACTGATCACAAGTGCTACTCCAAAAACCATGTGATGTAATAAAAGTAGCGAAACGGGTGTACCAAGCCCGAGGATCCAGTTTGAGTCCATAAAGGGACTTCTTTAACCGGCAAACATGGTGTGGAAAATGTTTGTCATAAAACCCCGGTGGCTGATGCATATAAACTGTTTCATGCAAGCCCCCGTGTAAGAATGCGTTCTTGACATCCAATTGATGAATGGGCCAAGACCGCGAGACAGCAAGAGACAAAACTGTCCAAATAGTAGCTAGTTTAACAACCGGGCTAAATGTCTCATCACAATCAATACCCACTGTCTGTGAATTACCATTGACCACCAAACGAGCCTTGTAACGTTCTAACGACCCAACGGACTTAGGAGGAAAAGCCACGTGCATCTAATGACTAGACGGTCCAGAGGTCGGGGAACTAGCTCCCAAGTTTCATAGCTTTCAACCAATTAGGATCAGTTAAGGCTTTTGAATATGTGGTAGGTATAGGAGATAAAATGGTCGTGTGAAGAGTGGCTGAAGAGTGATTACGATATTTTGAGCGGGTTGTCATGGGGTGAAGTTTGCCCGTGGATGCGGGCTGATGAGTGGGCTGCTGAGTAGGATTCGGAACTGGTGGTGGTATCGGGTTGGGTGCAGTGGTTGTGTGGGACGGTATGGTTTGGGTAGGTAGAGGACGTGGGCTACTAGAATAGGTAATGGGATAAGGGTCAGTCACACTAGGGGTAGGACGAGGGTGAGAAAGCGGCTGTTGGAAAGTAAATCCGATGGGAGGCGGATCATCCAGGAAATTATAAGAAGTAGAAGGTTGTGGAATATGGTAGGGAAACACATGCTCATCGAATGTTACATTGCGCGAGATATGGAACTTGCTCGTAGTGGGGTCAAAACAACAGTACCCACGGAAATCGAGTGGATAACCGAGAAAAACACATCTCACAGACCGAGGAGTAAGTTTATGTGGTTGAGTGGCAGAGGTGTTGAGGTAACATGCACAACCAAACACTCGTAAGTGTTCGTATTCGGTATGACGCAGGTAAAGGACAAAGGTTGGGGTGTAAAAGTTGAGCCGTTTAGTTGGTAGTATATTATGAAGGTAGGCGGGTGTGTGAAGGGCTTTAACCCAAAAGGTGGGTGGAAGATGTGCATGAATCAAAAGAGCACGAATGATGTCATTAAGACGGCGAATCATTCATTCCGTTCATCCATTTTGGGAAGAGGCTTGTGGGCAGGCGAAACGAAAAAGAAGGCCGTGTTGTTGTGCAAAATTTTGAAAGGCATGATTGTCAAATTCACCGCCTGAGTCACATTGGAAAGTTTTGATTTTACGATTGAATTGTGTGAGTATTAGTTGGTAAAATTTGGCAAAGGTTGGGAAAGTTTCAGACTTATATTTAAGAGGGTAGACCCACACGAAGTTGGAAAAGTTGTCTATTAAAACCATATAATATTTATACCCAGTTTTACTCGTGATTGGGGAGGTCCATAAGTAGCAATGAATTATATCAAAAGGAGCAAAAGTAATGTAGTAGATAAGTAATACGGCAATCGTTTACTATTAGAAAGTTGACATGAATTGCAAACATGAGAAACTTTCTCCTTATTACAATGAAAATTCAAATTGCGACTTAAAATATCTAAAACTTGAGCCCCAGGGTGGCCAAGGCGGTCATGCCATGGATGGGTTGGTGAAGTAAGAAAAGTATCTTGAGGCGGCAGTTGTGGAGGAGTGAATGGATAAAGATTCCCGGTGCTATTGTGGCGAGAAAGAATCCGCTTTGTTTTGAGATCCTTCAAAGAAAAACCAAATGGGTCAAATTCGACAGACACTTGATTATCACGAGTAAAACGTCTAACGGAGATAAGGTTTTTAATAATGTGTGGGTTGTAAAGGACATGTGGCAAAATAGAGGTGCGGTTAGGTAATGAATGGAAGCCTGTCCTGTAATTGGTAAAGATTTTCCATTGCCCACCATAATATTACGACAAATAGGAGATGAATCAGGGATTGAAAGTTTACTGGGATCATAAGTGACATGAGATTCTGCGCTGGTATCCATGATATCCGATGTCCAGGAAGAGGAAGATGGATTAACCTGCATGTTGGCAAAAGCAGCACTCAAGTCAGATGGGCATAACGCATTATAAAATCCCTGTTGTTGTGATGAGTAGGATGGAAACCCAGCATAATGGGCCTGCATTGGGGAGGGACTCAGCTGGTGGGCTTGCTGAGTGGGCCGCCAGTTCTGTTGAGCCGGATATGGGCAGGGTGGTGGAGTCCACCAGGCCAGTTAGGGTAAGGCGATTGTTGACCAGACCATGGTGGGAACTGTGATCTGCCACCACCTCGACCTCTTCCACCACGTCGATTAAAAGAACCACCCCTGCCTCTGCCGTCGCGACGGTTGGAAGCTGAATTGGAATTGGTGTCAGCAGGTTGATTGCTGTTGTGTTGAGAGTGAGAGGGCTGGGATGGGACGACTGTTATGGCTAGAACAGTGGAGTTGGATCCTTTTTGAGCGTCAATCCTCAAGACTTCATCATTGAGCATGGTGATGGCCTGATCCCAGTCCACACCTTGCTGATTTATCAAGGAAGCAGTAGTGTTGTATTCCACGGGAAGTCCCTGAACGAGTTGAAGAACCAAGCGTGATTCAGAGACTGGCTGGTCCACGTCTGCTAATTGGTTCGCCAAATCAGTCAGACGCTGGCAATAGTCTTCAACCGAGGAGCAAGCCATAAGGGACAGGTTACAGAACTTTGTCTCTAGCGCTGCAGCACGAGCCTTTTTGTTGCTGAGGAAGATCTTCTCTAATTTTGACCAAGCAGATCGAGCCTTGGTATCTAGAATACGAATCAAGAGGTCGTCTAAAACAGTGCTATAGATCCACTGTAGGACCAAAGCATCAAGTTCTTTCCATATCTCGTATGTGGCGGATGTGGAGGCTGGACCTGTTGTACCGTCGATGTGATCAGAGACCTTGTAGGCAACTGCGCGGAGGCGAAATAACTTAACCCAGGAGGAATAGGTGACTTTCGTTCCATCGAGGGTCCGGATTTTAGTTTTGATGTTTGTCACGGAATAGGCTGGGTGTAGGGGAGAGGGTTTGTTGGACGGCTCAGCAGTTTCTTTGTCTGCATCTTTGGTCATGGCTGGTACTCGGACGAATCCGGCAGGGGAAGGAGAAACGAATCAGAAAAAATTAAGGAGAGGTAAGGTATTCAGAACCGTGGCTCTGATACCATAAAAGATGTTTATGGTGTAAAATCTTGAATATCTTATTGAATATCAAAACCCCCTTATATAGGGCAGATTACAAGCATAAATATAGACGAGATAAGCACAACCAATTACACCAGAATTATCTCTAAAAATAATGAATATCTATTCCTAAATAATAGATATATATTCCTAAATAATAGATATAGTTGGTTGGCTAAGACATATGCAGCTTGCAAAACGTGTATTGAGGTATGTGAAAGGTACTTATGATGATCTATTGAAATATGAACGAGCCTCAACAGGTAAACTTGAAGTTTACACCGATAGTGACTATGTTCGGGATCTGGATGATAGAAAGTGTACCTCAGGTTATGTATGCTTATTGAGCAATGCAGCTACATGTTGGAGTTCTCGAAAGCAGGAGATAGTTACTCTATCTTCTACAGAAGCGGAGTATGTTGCAGCCACAAATTATGCTTGTCATTATGTTTGGTTACAAGGTTCTTGAGTGAAATTATAGGAAAGAAGTTAGAACGATGGAGATCAAATGTGGCAACAGCTCAACCATCAACTTATCCAAGAATCCTGTTATGCATAGGAGAACGAAGCATATCGATGTTCGTTATCATTATTTGAGGGAGCTGGTGCATCAAGATAAGTGAAGCTCGTGTTTCGTTCTACCAAAGATCAGTTAGCAGATATTATGAAAAAACCGTTGAAGTTTGAAGCATTTGAAAAAGTAAGAGCGCTGCTGGGAATTCGAGCAAGTGAAGATTAAACTAAAGGATGAATCCTGGTTCAGTTTAAGGGAAGGTTTTGTTATGTTTGTCTTTGTTATGAAATAAATGGGCCTGGCCCATGTGTTATGAGTCGCATGCAGGCTTGCAGCCCATGCATGCATATGCACGTTTCAATTGATTTAATCGTAGATGTCCAGTAGAATGAGTCTTTGTTTTGTTAGCGTACTATCAGGTTTGTCATCTAAGTTCATGGGACGTTAGTGGAGTTTGTATGGCTATATATATGGATGTTTCATGAGCTAATAAGATCATCAAAATATAGAGTCTCTTTGATACTTCTTGAACTTTTCATAGGAGTCTAGGAGAAGATAAGCAGCAAAGATTCAAATATTTAGTGTTTTTGTTATTTAAGAAATTGATCGCTTTGGGTAATACAGGCTTTCATCGGGTCCGAACTGGCCCGGACCAAAGACCAAAATAGTTTAAAATTTAGAACAGCTGACTAAACCACATGCATGTATAATGGTTTGGGCCGGTCCGGTCCGGTCTTTGATATTCTGGTCAAGTTTTTGGGCCGGTCTATATTATGCTCAACCCATTCATTTTAGAACACTAATTACCTTGTTGAATTCCAACTTTGGACTTCAATTTCCAATTTAATTGAAAATTAGGTTCTAGCAACTTAAATTTTTTAAGGTTTTATCTTGTTGGCTATGATAAATAAGCGAAGTTTATTACATAAACACATATTTAATTTTAAAGCTAACATTTTAATTCTTAGAAAATCATATTAACTATCATATTACACAAACATGCAATTTGATTAAATTATAAAAACCATTAATACAATTTTCTTTACTTTTTTTAAGTAATTAATCGAAACGAAGAATAGAAAAAATATGATAAATGGATTTCTTCTTAAATCTCGACTTAAGAGACACGTGACATGATTTACGAGTCTTATAAATGAGTACATATTTAAAAAGCCGTATGATCGAGTTGTGTCACAAAAAAATTAACAAAAATTATAAATTCTACAAACCATGTAGATAGTAATTTATGTGTTTACTCTCAAATGGGTTAAGATCATGTAATAGAAAATTTTGCATACACTCAGTAAACTATAAACCAATTAATTAAGAAAATCAAATACAAGTTAAATTAAATTAATAAACCAATTTCTTTTATTATCTGTTTGTGAAATAAAAATTGCATGAAAATTAAAAAAGCCTAGTAACAAAGGTTTACATTATCCGGATCAATAAACTTCGATGAAACTTTTGATCTGATTTCAGAAAACAACAAACCAAACTGGTTGTTTTCAACAGTTTATAAACACCCATAATCTAAATGGGTCAATATACGAGATACTACATAAAAAGGAAACCGCTAAAGAATGGATCAAAGAAAAGAAGAAAAACATCAAACAAACAGTTTTCCAATCTAACAAGTTAGACAATATTTTTTACTACTTCTGAACTATCGGAATCTATGGAAGCAAAGCAACTATGTGCTTCTCGGCGCATCACTTCCTGCGGTAGGTTTTCTGTTCAAGTAACGAATAACAGCATCTTCGACCCTATTAAATGCACAAAAGCAAGTTAAATATGTAGTATAATTAAAAAGAATATTGTTATATGAGTTCACAAACAATATTATCATACAAGGGTATCAATATATCACTTCAAGTAGTATATTGTTATACCACGCAACAAATATAGCCTAACATAGCATTTGGATATGGGTCAAAAGCGATTCTTGAGTGTTTGGAAAGAAAACCGATTCCGATTCAGATCATTCCTAGGTTAAAATAATCAAATTTTATGGAAAGAATTTTGAATCCAATTCCATCACACAGACACACACCAACCGACACACATTTTCTTCTAGTGAAATGTTTTTCAATTTCAATTCCATCATTTTCATGAACCAAACGAGGCCTAAAGAGTTGAGGTAAGAATACTTATAGTGGGAATAAATGTAAACTCATTTTGCTATGTGTTTTTCAATCTTCGTGTTGCAAAACACGTATCCAAACACCCATTGTGAAAGAAATCTCCACTAATTCAAAAGATCATTGGGTCAATTCAGTGGACATCAGATAAAAGTAGTCATGATTCTGATTTTCTGATTATCTAGGGCCAAAACTATAGAAAAACCTGATTATTGAGATATTTATAATTCATCTAATGTCAATCAATTGATTATCTAATTCTTGATCTAAAAATCACGTATAAAATGCTACATCTAAAGCTAATAATCACTTTTCATCATGTGGGATGCCTTAATGCTATTAAACCATGTGCATCAAACTACATGAAAATTTTACAAAATATATGGATGATTTGTCTTCCCTTATCAATGGCAAAGGGAACAATTTAAAACCCTAAACTTACAAAATATCAGATAATAAGATAATCCACTTCATGGGAAGGAACCATATAGAGTAGATGTGACAGTTTTGACCATTTACTTATGAATAAGACGATTCAGGTTATATTTTATCTCTAATAGAGTAATGTTTAATATTAAAAGTAAAAAAGAAAGTAGCTAAAAAATAAAGCGGGTCAAACGGGTTGAAAGCTGTTTGAAGTGTGTGTAAAATATCCTATCATTTTATTGGAACATAATATTATTAGTTAAGTTATATATTTTTGTGATTATGTTGGTAATTGGCATACTATTTCTTTAAAGATTATGAAGAGAAAGTGATTCGGGTCAACCCAACACGCCCATTCCAATTCACACGAAGTTAATCGGTTTTGATCCTTCAGATAATCCGTCAAAGCATCACACCCGCCCAATTTGTCACCTCTATATTGTAATAAAATTTATTGAAAAAGAAAAAAATCAAAGAACTCACCAAGGCTGATTATAAAATTCGGCCCGTTGCTCTTTCTCAGCATTACGAGTAGCATCACCAGCAGCAGTCTTCAAATCCTTACTCTGTGATGCAACAAAATCATTAATAAATTCACCCGGTGACTGGCTAAACCCTAAAAAGAAAGCCCGTCGACGCTTATGTTCATGAATCTTCTTAATCGCGGAGCAGATTGCTTCATCACAAGCATCAATCTCCCTATGTTTCTCCAAATTTTCCAAAAAATTAGACATATCTTTATCTAATGAAAAAGGAACATCTACACAAACATCATAACACGTACTTCCAACAGGATTATCCCCCGAAAGTTTGATTTTATGCTCCAAATGTATAGGCTGAGGTTGAGACAAATGCTGTGAAATCCTCTGAGAAACCATTGAAAATTTCACCTTTTCTTCTCCAAATAGCTTCTTAAGTGGCGGATCACACGTGAAAAATGAAGTATCAGTTGGGATTTGTAGTTTTTTAATCTTCACATAATGCCATATTGCAGCAATGATCCGTTGGCGGGTCTCAATCTCGAGTCCGAGAATTTCACTCAAAAGAGGTGAAAGTTTGAATTTTTCAGGCATGTAATTCATTTCTAATCTGATAATAGCAGTGAACTCTTTATCCCCTTTTCTTTTCACCTCAAAACCCTCGTTTAGTGCCGAAGATCTAGAACTTTCCCACAAGATCACATGGTTATCTGGATACAGGTTTTGATCCAAGTAAATAGTGATTTTCTTGAAAAAAGATGAAAACTTCGGGCTTGTCGATGTTGGCTTCTGTAGAATGGGTGTCGGGTTAGAATCTGACCCGTTTTCTAATATCCGCCCAAGAATCTTGAGAGACCATGAAGGCGACTCGCTGTTTTCCTTATTACCTCCTGTTTGTGTTTGGTTTGCAAACGTATTGTAAATGTAAATCCTAAGTGTTTTCTGCACACGCAGTGGGTTCTTAATCGATTCTTCAATGTCAACCTTCTTTCTCGTTAGGGCAGCATCCACACGACCCTCAAACTCCAACAACTGAGTGTAAATAGCCGATTCGGGCAAAAGTGCGGCTACCTTTTCAGGAATTTGCTTCTCGGGCGGGGCCCGTTTTCGTCTACGAGCCACAGGTGCAAGCTCCATAGTTTTCAAAGGTGAACCCGCTGCACCACCAGAAGAACTAGGGGGCCGAGAAGACGGCTTCTGCCCCGACCTTTTAGCATTCATAGGTGTAACAAGTGATGGTGATGAAACACCCATATTAATATTATTACCACCAACACCTCCCATCAAATTCTGCTTCTGGGATTGAGCTAACTGAGCTTGAAACCGCGCATGAGCTGCTCGAGCGTGGGCTTGAACCTGCGCCTGCACGTATTGCGACTGCGCTAACGCCTGAGCCTGCGGCTCAGACATCTCAGAATGGTTCATGGGTGCTCCTGCCACCCCCGAATTACCAAACCCACTTGAACCCCCAACTTTATTCATCAAATTGTTCAAATTATTCCCACTTCCCGCCATAATTCCCCCAATCTACCAACAACCCTAACGAAATCCTTCTTTACTCTCACAATTCTATCAATCAGAGCCCTGAAACACTACATTAAGTCAAAATCGACAACCATTTTCATTCAACTCACTAATTACGTAAATGGGTATGCAAAAGATCGAAAAAATAGCTAAAAATAACGGATCGGAGCGATTAGAGCTTGTGGGTGTTCAAGAAAACAAAGTTGTGTGAAATTGAAACCCTAGATTTAGTGCAATTGAGTGAAGAAAGGCGGGATTTTGAACTTACAAGCAATGATGATGTCGATTTGGGGGTCTTTGATTGGTGGATTTGATTTGGATTCTGATCTTCGTTGATGATCTTCTTCTTTTTCCCTCTTCTTAGGGGATCTATTTTCCGCTCGTGTTCTTCTTTCGTGGTGTTCTTGGGGATTTTGATAAGCTGTGAATTGACCAAAGTGCCCTCTTATGAACCAAAGAAGTTGGAGAATTTTTGTTTTTTTTTCTTTTTACGAAACACATTGTTTTGAAGACCGGATCGGACCGGCCGATCCAACCGGGAATCTGAGAAGTGGCTGAATCGGTTCGTATCAATTCGTTTCGAAGGGGTTTTACCGGACGGTTCGTCCCGAATCGGTGGTCGGACCGGAAACCGGACCGGTGGTCGAACCGGATTTTGATTTTTTTTTTATTTTAATAGGTAAAAACGGGGTGTTGAACATAATATTATTGTTAAGTTTTATATATAACTATAAAATACACATATAAATTATTTATATTGAACTATATGTATAACTATATATATAATATCCTATATATATATATATATATATAAGACAAATTAGATTTTAATAATTCAAACTATCACTCATTGGACGATAATAATTCATACTATTGATTTGGCTGGTAACAATCTCAACTTTTATTTTTATTACCAACAACAATCCCAGTAACATAATTATTAAAAATGTATGATTGATTTCGACTTGATTTCGTTGTCAATAATTATTACGAATGAAATAAAAAAAAAAACATACAAGCTAAACCAAGTTTAAATAAATATAAATCGAGTATGAATGTATGATAATTATGCTACTAGGACTGTTGTTGGAAATAAAATTAAAGTTGGGATTATTATCGAGCAAATCAATTGTATGAATTATTATCGGTTAATAAGTAATAGTTTGGATTATTAAAATTCAATTTGCCTATATATAATTATGACTTAATTTGGTTATTAAATCCGGTCCGAGCAGTCCGACCACCGGACCAGTAAGGAGTCCGGTTCAACGTCCGATCCGGTATCGAAAACATTGATGAAACATATAAATAATTTAAAAACTATATACATATTATCAGTTATGATAAATGTAGCTCCTCTCACAGACTTGATTGTGTCTAACTTTATTAAAAATTTTATTTCCCCATTATATGTGAATGCGTTTTTAGTAGAGGACGGTTGGTTAACCACACCTATCGTCTATTACATATATTCTATATGAAGATTTTAATTAAATAAACTAGCTATTACTTATTTATACGTATAGAAAACTTAAATATGTTCTCAAGATGAGTTTTTCAATAATGAGTTGTCGTTGTAAAAAGCTAGATATGATGATACGTTTTTTACAATATAACAAGTTTAGAGGCAAAATTTCCATCAATCGATGAAGATTGTTATGTGAATCTCTTAAGACAATATGCGAAAGCACTTGCGTCAACCAAACCAAATAACATGTTTCGAAGTCGGTCGATTTGTGAATCTCTATATGTGAGTGCTTTTAGTTTCAAACGCGATTAAGTGTTTCACGTACCCGTCAGGTATTTATCTTTTTTTTATTTTTATTTGATTGTGAGCCCCAAGAACATCCATATTTTTGTCTAGAGACTATCTTTATAAAAAACAAACTTGCTAAGGGGTTTTTTGCAAGAGCATTCACAATCTATCGTTCATCTCCGTCATTATAATTACACTAAATATTATATTTTTTTTTCCAATTAAATAATATTTTTTTCATACATTTATTATTATCTTTTCTCTCTCATCCACTCACAACCACTTTAAAAAATATTAAAAAGAGTTCATCTCGGTTTTCGTCCATGAGTTTTGCAAATTATCTCCACTTGAGTACCAACGTTTATTTTGTCTTCATTATTGGCTTCAGTTTTGCAAATCATTTATGTTTTTGTCCTTTTGACTAACTGTGTTAACATTTTCTCTTAAGTGAGTGTTAAATGACCCAAACACCCTTTATTATTATTTTATTTTTACAGAAACAATAAACACTCCATACCCAACCCAACCCCTGTACATCATATACACATCATCATCATCATCACCTGTCAGACTTTCCACCATCATCATCAACAATTCAACATCTCCCACAACCAACCACCACCAGAAACTAGCCACCGCCACATACCATCAGAAACCATCCACAGATCACCACCGAAACCACCAAGTAATAGGATCCATTGGACAAAAACATTGATGTGTCATTTATCTCTCCTCTCATCTTCTACCCCCTGTTTGAACTTCCTTTTACGTCCCACTCAAACCCTAGAGAGAAATCAATTTGTACTCACAGAAACTCAAGATTTCACACATTTACAAATCATCATCATCATCATTAACAAATTAGTTTTATCAAATACATCGATTAGCCTCCATGGATTCTTAGATCCAAGGTGCATTAAACCTCATCATTTTCTTCGTAGCATCCATTAATGTCAACTAATAGCAGCAAAGAATCCCCATATCAAACTTAACCCAGATCTTTAGTTCTCGTAGCTCTCCTCGATCTAGAGTTCAAACGGTTCTTACTCAAATCATATGGATCTAGGTTTTTGCGACGGATTTAGTTGCAGATGGAGGTAGCAGTGGCGGTGCTGGAGTGTGCAGGCGGTGGTGTGGGTGGGGGTGGTGTATGGTGCGGCGGTGTGAGGTGCGGCGGTGTGAGGTGCGGTGGTGTGTGACGGCGGTGATGTGTGATGGTGGTGGTGCGAGGTGCGGTGGTGTGTGGTGGCTGTGGTATGTGGTTTGTGGTGGCGATGGTGTTAGGTGCTGTGGAGAAGGAAGAAAGAGGGAGAATGAGATAGAAATTGAAAAGTGAGATGGTAATATTCTTTATAGCCCTTAGGGGTATTTTGGTCTTTTTCAAAAATCTAACATAAAATGTTAACACCGTTAGTTAAGCGAACGAAAACAGAAACGATTTGCAAAACTCAGGCCAATAATTGAGACAAAATAAACGTTGGTACTCAAGTGGAGACAATTTGCAAAACTCAGGGACGAAAACCGAGATTAACTCTATTAAAAAATTTACGGGTGTTATACCATGTTTTCTCAAATATGAAAAAACACGATACAAAATCCTCATAAACTTTTTATCTTTTCCACTAACAAATATTTTTATAATATAAAGCATCCACTCACGTAAAAATAAAGAAAAAACTGTAAATGCTATGAATATGTATTTATATTTAAGTGAAAAAGAACTTGCAAGTGGTCACCCAATAATAATAATAATAATAATCCCAAGAGGCGGTATCTGACTTGAGGGTGTTAGTTCACCAATCTAATCGCCGGCGACGGTAAGGGTTTACTATTCTCCGATCATCTATACTCAATCGATTCTCTTTTTCATTTGTAGCATTTGATTATCGATTACTTTCGAAATTAGGGCAAGTTATCATCATCCTTTGTTGTTAGTTTTACTTTTTTTACTCCGATTGTAACATATGACATTGTTTCTATTCAGTTCATTGGTTTTGTGCGGATTGTAGGATATTCTGCTTTCTATGCTTCAGTATTTTGCTTGGTTTGTGGTTCTTTCAATCTAGGAACTATTGATTATGATTTATGAAAACTGTTAAGTTTGCTTAAGTTTAATCTGCAAATTAGTGTTAGATGCAAGATATCTTGTGAATTTGTGTAAGCTTTGAATGATTTGGGATATGAAATTAGGAAATGTTTGTTTTCTTATGGAGTGTTAGAAGCAATAGGCCCTTGGAGGCATTTAGGTCCTGAAAGCTGATGCATAAGCTTTATGTACAACCAAATGGGTTTTATGCACAACCAAAAGGTGCAACTATCTCATCTCCTTTACATATAAGCTTTTTCATCCAGTAATCATTTATAATCACTTCATTCTTTGGGTAAATTTTACATATCAGTCTCCTTCTTCATACCATAGTTGTCGAACTAGACGCTTAAAAAGCAATAGACATTTTTTAGCAAGGAACGTGGTATAAAAATGTCATTTTTAAGGGTTTTAGACGTGTTTTAGGATAGTTTAGGCTGTTCGAGGATGATCACAGGCTTGTTCAGGGCTAGTGTAGCTGTTTCAGACCTGTTTAGATGATTTTTGGCCGGAATTTGACCCGAAAATTAGAAAATGTGCCTGAGCGCTTTACAATAGAGCTTCAGGCCCTATTTGTGGCGTTTTTTTGATCACCTTACGCGTGTTGCCTTAGGCGGCTTTTTAAAACCAAGGTTTATATACTCACAAATGTGAGATCGACCCAAGTGGCTCATTGTTAGAAACTAAGAATTTTATGTCAAGAATCCAACCCAATACCTTTTAATCTTCAACATCCAAACCTACATATTAATCATAAGTGATAAGAACTAAGCATTTTTATAAGAAAATAGTAGTTAAGGTTAAGTTTGGCACTTTGGCCTTGCAACTTGCACAAAATAGAAATTGAAGAGTGCAAGAGATTATTTACTGAAGTTGGTCATTATGAAGTGTGTCTACATGTTTACTCGCACGTACATGCACGTAATTCCTCCCTGAGGGTTGTTTATGCTCCTTTATCTTTTGAATGGTAGAGATTTGTATATCGAAAAGCATGCATTCTTTTTCTTTTATATCAGTGACTACTGCATCAGTTTTAATCATGTTCAAGGACCTTTTTGTTTTTTTTTTCTCTCGCTATCTGATGTTATGATGTATATATGTGTTACAGCCAATGGACTTGTTGTAATTTGTTTTAAATGAACGATTTCAGAGGTATTTAATAACAAGATAATATATGGCTTCCTTTCGAGCGTTTCTGAACAGTCCTGTTGGGCCTAAAACCACTCATTTCTGGGGTCCTGTAGCCAACTGGGGATTTGTTGTTGCGGTACGTACTTTTTTACATACTTTGTGATTCTACAACAGTCTTCTATTAGTTCTATATGTTACTTGAAAGCTAATTTATTTTGTGGCAAGACTATGCTTATAAAATTTTTTGATTTGGTAAAATACCACAGGGGCTGGTGGACATGCAGAAACCTCCAGAGATGATATCTGGCAACATGACTGCAGGTTAGTTAGTTATCCTTCGTATTAGAGGTGGCAAATTTGGTCGAATTATATTTAAAATCATCTAATTGTAAAGTTTAGGTCATTATTAGAATTATGGAGTTTATAATATTATTTGACACCTAGTTAACCACAAAAAATATTTTGGGCAAAAAGTGTTTTAAGATCGACTCAACCTGTTTTGACCCATACAAAAATAGCTCTTTTGACCCCGTTTTTACCTACATGACCTGCGCGTTTGTCACTCTACCTCATTTAAATGAATGTGGCTATGAAGGTTAAGATCCTAATCTTACCTCCAATGGCTCAAATGGGTAAAATAAGCTGCAAGAAAATGGGTCAAATGGTTCTAAACTTGACCAACATGTATTTTGATGCATAAAACATCGTAAATCATTATATTGAAATGCTATACTTATTTGAGTCCTATATGACATGATAATTAGCCATTAAAAATAAAGTGGGGTAAAAATGTTTCAGACCGACCAGACCTTTTTTGACAATGTGATATGTACATAAGTTTACACGTTTTAACATGCTACCTGCACGACCTGCCAAGTTGTCCACTCTACCTCATTTTAAATGTATGTGGCTATAAAAATTAAGATCTCTTTTCATCTCTAGGAGATCAATTAGATAAACTGGAAAAGATGAATAGAGAAGGGTCAATTTGGTCAATTGAGTCGACCAAGGTGTATTATAATGTATAAAATCTCCAGGGTCATTTTATTTATAGACTTATGTAGTATCGAAATAATATAGATCTTAAATCTTATTGACACACTAATTAGTCATACAAGTAATAATTATGTGCTTCGGGCAATTAGTGTTTCATGACAACCCAAACTTGTTTTGACCCATACGAAGACTTTCTGTTTTGACCTGTTACTCCACCCACACCCACATGACTTGCTGACTTTACTACTAATTTAATTGAATGTGCTTATTGATAAGATCAAATTCTTGCAGTTTTACCACCAACTTTTTTGATGCAGCTATGTGTGTGTATTCCGGATTATTCATGAGATTTGCATGGATGGTGCAGCCTCGTAACTATCTACTTCTAGCATGTCACGCCTCAAATGAAACGGTTCAAATGTATCAACTTTCACGTTGGGCAAAGCATCAAGGGTAAGCTACTTTTGATGCAAATTTATTACTTTTTCAATATTTTCATCTAATCGTGAAAAATTATAATGAACATAGTATACCCATCTTTCCAAGAAATTACAATGATGCACTTCTTGTTTAAATGCTTTAAAATGCTAGTAGAAAACACAAACCTTAAGTAGCATTGTTTCAAGTATAAAACCGAAATAAATAAAAAAGGAACCTGATTCGGCTCACAGGCTGAATGAGACCGAACCAAACCTAACCAAGAACATGATTGGACATAACCGTTTTGTACCACTCTAGATAAATTTCACATGAGATATGTTGGTAAAAGGAACAATATTGGTTGGTATGAAGGGCTAGATGTTACGCTTCTAATTTCATCCTAGTTTAGGTGATTGGTTTTATTGGTTCTTAGTTTTCACTGTCTTCCGCACACCCCTACTTACGTCTTTTACTTTTTTTTATTTATTTAACAAAGGTATTTACAGCCGAAGGAAGACAAGGCCGCATCGACTTGAACCAACTTTATTACATTCGTGTGGTACTTTCATCTTTGTTTTGTTTGTATCTTCAAAGTTAAATGTAATTGTTGATTTGAAATGCTAAACTGCATTTACCACATGATCCAATTGATGGTGATACTGATGATGACGATGATGATGATCATGATTGTTCGCGTGTTTTGTTCAATAAAGATCACTACTTCACAATTACCATTACAGAAGCAATCAACATTACTATTATCAAAATTAAGATTCTCATACAACATGATTTTAATAAATAATCTATCTTGCTTGAGAACATGAAACCGATTCTAAGTAGCAAGTTATCATTATGATTCTTGTTAGCAGATCATGAAAAACAATATGAAAATTGATCATGAAAACCGTGATCATGAAACTGATTTCATAAGAACAAACAAGATTGTTTGATTATCAAAATCGTCATGAAAAACATGATGATCAAAGACAAAACCGTTCTGTTACTTTGAAAACATGCCCATATGTTTTAAACCGTGATCATGAAAAACAAGATTAGCTGAGACCTAGGATTATGAATCAGATGTGTATACCCTAATGGAAGTGGTTACATGTATTTTTCAATGGCGATGGAACTATGATGATTATGAGCTCTGGATTGTTCTATAATGGTGATAATATGATTGCAATTGCAATAGGAATTGGGAATTGTCTGCTATGAAGATTTGGGAAGAAGCCACACATTTTGATTTTTGAAGCAACAGGATCTATTTGTTTTATCATAGCTTCATTCAATTCAGAACAAGAACCGTACCGAAACAGTTAACATATACATGTAGAACCAGGATTGGAACCTTATAACCTTTAATGGTTTGGTCTTACAGGTTCTAATGCTTCTTTGACTCTAAAACTAATTTTTCACTAAAAACATGACAAATCAAGCTAGTCAGTTTGGTTGAGTAGCAGCGACATACAAAATCAACAAAAAAATTTTGGTTAGACGATTCGAATCGGTTTTGTAAATTCAAATCACTAAATTGTATTATAATTTTTAAGTTGTTTTCAATTTATGAATATTATATAGAGTAAACTACAAATTATGTCCTTTTATTAATATATGAAATTAAATGTTACGTCCTTTAGTTTTAATAATTATATACAATGTCCTTTATTTAAACAAATTAACGCACATATCGTCCTTTACACTAACTACCATTCAAATGTACAGTTAACTCTGTTATGTGATCCTCATATAAGTGGTATTTTTGTCATTTGCTTTTCACAACTAATATAGTAAAAAAATAAAAAGTTTTTTTTCAATAAGCAATCGTTCAACCAGATTGAATGTCCAAAATAAAATACATAATTTGCTACCAGGCGTTAATTCTTGATCGGCTTAATGAAAATATCAAATAAAAAATAATGTTAACAAAAGGATGTTTATTTATAAATCACAGATGATGATGATAATGCTTCACATCTATCACAAAGTAAAGATGTAGATTTAATTTAGAAAAATGTAAAGGCTTTTAAAAGTTAAAAGGGCTTGAATGGTGGATAAGATGTTAAGTGGTGGTGAAGAAAATTGGTGTTGGAATAACAAAAAAAGAGGGATGCTAAATTTAATGTTATTGAGCTTAAGAATAACACGGGTTTTATCGACTTACCCAACGCTCCGATGTCTTGTAATTTTCTTTTTCATTTAAATTTATTAATAAACCTTTAAAATTTTAATTATATAAGATGTGGAAAGCAAATGACAAAAATATCCCTCATGTGAGGGGCGCATAACTGAGTTAACTGTATATTTAGATAAAAATTAGTGTAAAGGACATTAGGTGTGCAAATTTGTTTAAATAAAGAACACTGTATGTAATTATTAAAACTACAGGACGTAAATTACAATTTCATATATAAATAAAGGATATAAATTATAATTTACTCTTTTTTATATATAGTTGTATATTTTCAAAATCATTAAATAACTGCTTTAAATTCTAAAGCTTAAACCTGAATTTATAAACCTTAATTTAGAAGTGTTTACAATCTGGTTTAACCTGTTTTCAAGAAAAGTTAATGCCAAAATGCTAAATTTGATTTTGCGAAACGACAAATCAACTAGTAGCTTGTTGGTTTAGATCTTTTTTACTTTTGTTTTTTTTTTAACATTAGTTTTGTATTAAAGTGATAGATACTAAAAATAATTCATGGCTGTAACACACACATTATATAAAGTAAACTATTGATTTAGATTACACGTCTACTTTTAAGATTCAAATGTGACTGGAATATCAATCATTTAAACATTGAAGGAAACCATTTACATCTCAAACCAATTAGATTATTATTTTCCTTTGAACTACAACAACTAAACTTGTTGAGTTGCTATCGTTTAACTTTCTTCAAACAACCCTCACATGCTCTATAAATCTAATCTATCCTTGAATCTACACACATAATAAGACCACACCATACAAACACCTTTGTAGTGTTAAGTGATTTTAACAATTATGAACTTCATACTTTAAATCATAACTTTTTTTAAACAATAATCTAATTTACTTTTAGTACTTTGTTCATGTTCAAAATATCCAACCCTTAACACCAACGCTATATCCTTTTTCTACAGCAAATCGTAAATGATAAATCATAGGGGCGTGCTATAGATATATCAAGACGGGACACCTTGAATTCGACTCATATTGGTCCGTAAAATATCAAATCAGTCAATTCATAATTTCTTGCGACCCGTATTTTCCGTTACGGACCGTATGAGAGGGATCGTAATGAGCCTTATAACCATATGTAAGATTTCTGATTTTTTATTTTATTTTTTGATTTTACATTTATATATTTTTATGATTTATTAATTATATTATTTTTTGAATTTATAATACTGTTTATAATTTAAATAAATATTTATAAGCAAGTATTTATGAAAGAAAAAAACTAAAATAAGGAGTCAAATTTATAAGTAAGTATTTTATAAAGTAAAAGTTAAATTAAAAAAATAATATAACTTAATATATTATAAAATAGTAAAAGAATAATTTATAAAAAAAAATCTAGAAAAAGTTAAAATTTTAAAATTAAAAGCAAGAAATTTTAGTTACGATCATAAGTTTTGTTTTGACCCTATAAACTAAAGTCATTATAGGACGTAACAATCAATACAAACTATAAAAATTTATAAATTGACTGATTTAATATTCGTAGATCAATATAACACTCATAGGAGCCGTATTCAAGATTTCCGGATAATCATATTATTCAAAGTTTAAACCATATGCAAATCTCAATTTGATTTGTTTTCGTCTTTTAGGGTTTGACCTCCACCAACCGCCATAAGGCCATAACCCTCCGCCTTATATACCGCACGAATAACCACCAAATCACAGCCTTCATCTTTCTTCAATCTTTTCACCCTTTCGTTTGATCGAATCTCGAACGATCGAGGGGTTTTTCTAGGGTTTTCAATCACACATTACACCCCTTCAATTCATTCAAGATTCACTCTTCTTCACTAACCTTCCATACCCTCTATTGGATCTTTTGCGTCTAACCCTTTTTACTTAGGGTTCAAAATTTCAAATCTTTTACTGTAGTCTCGTTCGCGCGCTACCTCTTGTTTCGCTTTTCGATCTAGGGTTTTGTTCGATGCTATTGTTGATTCTTTCGACTTGTGTGTTTAGTGACATTGGTTTCGATCGTTCTTGATCACGATCAAGATCAATTGATGAATCAATTGTATAGCTGATTAGGGTTATTAGTGGAAAAGATCGATTAATGGAATTTGGGGGCTTTTAAAAATTGGGAACACCATTCGTCGAATCTGCTGATAAGATACATGATATAACCCTATATCTTTAATCTTTGAGGAATCTGAATAGTTACAGCTTTTGAGGATTGGGTTTTATGGCGCCTTCTTTTACTGTAGAGGTTGTTGGCATAGAGTTTCGAAGAAGTTAACGCAGAACGGTTTAACTCGAACAATGGGGAAAACTAAGAGAGTTTCGAAACCAGACTACCGCCACGCGGTGACATCATGGCTGAATCAGAAGGTTATGGCAGCTCGGGTCGTGTGGGTACAGAAATCACTCATTCAGAGATTCTTGTGCACCAAGAAACAAGTCCATGAACTTGAATTGTGAGTCTTATCAGCAATTTGGTGTTCCAATACAATTTGTATCTTTATCAAAGCTACTAGTATTGAGAGGAAACAATTGGAATCAAGGTTAAAACGAGAGCTTGAAAGAGTTAGAACATTGCAAAAGAACATTGAAAAAGTTTTTTCGCATGCGAGTGATGGCATAGTTATAGTGCTGGACAAATGAAACACCCAAAGAAGGTACATTACCTCCGCCTATTGGGAATGCTATGTGATGAAACAATGTGACACGCTTTTGAAACGTTTGATGGGGCATAATTTTGGTTGGGTGTTCAATACTCCAGTGGATGTAGTGGCGCTAAAGATTCCGGATTATTATACAGTTATTAAACACCCAATGGATTTGGGGACGGTAAAGGCAAAGTTAAATTCAGGGAAGTATGCGGATCCATGGGGGTTTGCAGCTGATGTTAGGTTGACCTTTACGAATGCAATGACTTACAATCCACGTGGAAACGATGTGCATATTATGGCGGAAACTATGAGCAAGTTTTTTGAAGTTAGATGGAAACCAATTGAGAAGAAGCTATCAATGGCTGCTGATCCATTGGTTCCCATGAGACAGAATGTTTTAGAAACTGAACCTGAAACTGCTTCTCTTATGCCTCCTTTAAAAAAGAAAAAGATCACAACTTTTGGAAATGAAATAAAGCAAGAACCTGTGAAGAAGGTAATGTCTGTTACTGAAAAGCAGAAATTGAGCTCTGATTTGGAGGCCTCACTAGCAGATTTACCTGAAGTCATCATCGATTTTCTTAAAGAAAATAGTTTGAATGGGAATGCAACGGTGGATGATGAGATTGAGATTGATATTGATAGTCTTAGTGATGAAACATTATTCAAACTGAGGAAGCTTCTAGATGACTTTTTGGTTGATAAACAGAAAAAAGAAGAAACTTGTGAAATTGAGGTAAAACTTTCTTCTCAATAAAGCGATCTTCGAGTGCAGTGCACAAGCGGTTTTTGTTTAATCTTTTACGGGTTATTGCAGATTCATAACGAGTCAGGACCCAGCAATTCATCTATGCAAACAGTCAAAGGTTGATTTTTTACTGGTTAAAACTGAAATACAGATCCTGCGCTTGATATATATTTTTTATTTTGTGGTTGGCTTCTCATTTGCTGTTTGTTTCAGTTAATGATGTGAATGAAGAAGATGTTGATATCGGTGGAAATGATCTGCCTGTAACAAGCTTCCCACCTGTAGAGATAGAGAAAGATACAGCTGTCAAGAACAGTAATTGCAGTAGTTCAAGTAGCTCTAGTAGTGATTCTGGATCATCATCATCATCTAGTGGTTTGTGATACTTTTAGCTTTTTATAAGCTTCTTTTTAATCATTATGACATAATTAGATAATTGCTTGCTTTTTATGCTGATTGTTTTACGCATGCCTTTGTGTTCTTTATGTTCTTAAACCATGAAAATTTCCACTGTTTATGATCAGATTGTGAGATGGACTGCTTAATAGTTATGTTATCTTATCACATATTTGTCGTGTCTTCTTGATCATGAATTTACAACATGTTCAATGGCAGTTTTTTAGGTTTCAACTTTATTTCTGATGTTATTGTGGTTTTTAAATAGCAATACCTGATTGCTATATCTATGGGTCACCAAGGGTTTTTTCATCCAAGAGTGTTGCCTTTGTGCTTTAATATTTTTGAGGATATATGATTCAATTCTGAAGAATGTTTTCTTTTCTTTTTTCCTTTTCATGTTTTCACTGAATCAGATTCATACAGTGAATCGGATGATGCAAATATTTCAGCCATGAACAACATTAAGGTAGTGTTTGGTATGCAATAATTATCTTAAAGATTTAAATTAACAAATATTTAACACACACTTGCATACATGCATGTGTGTGTGTTCATCATAACTTTATTTGGGAATTCATTATAACATGACGTTGACATGAAACACTACAATATTTATGAGAATTTATAAGAGTAAGGTGCTATTATATCTTTTTCTGAACATTTATGAAATGAAGTACATGAAATTGATATAAATATTTTTCATGACTTCCAATTCCTACAAACCAAGTAAACATGATAATATTTGCATTGTAATAGTCAAGGACTTCTTCACTCATTCCATTGTGATTGTTTTTCTAATTTAATGCTCAATTAAGCTAATTCGTCTGATTATCTGGTTATTCCGTCATTAAATAATTAGTTTCACACCAGAGACAACATAACTGTTTATATAAGCGCTAAATAAACTCGTCTATTTATTCATTTTAGTCTAATTTGACAAGACTATTACTTCTATTTTACAAACTTCTTTTTTTCTCACACATTTATTCAATTTTGGGTCATTTGATTTAATTTGATTTGTTGCATGTGGTTATTATATTACTATTACAATTTCACTAGAAGCACTTATAAACAACATTTTCTGCAAGCTTGCTTTGTTACAACTTTTGAATTCACATCCAAATAATCTTATGTGTTTGCATGCTGTTCTATCACATGTTAGGACACATTGGACTCTGATGTTAATTTGGAGCGAACATCGGCCGTTCCCCGTGATGGCGAAGGTGAACATTGCTGTTTTTATAAAAAACTACTTTATACTCTATATACTAGTTAATATTCATATCTACTTTTGTAAAAATATTTCTCTTGTAGTTGTAGACATGAAGGTTCAGTATAATATTGTTATTGTAGTCATAATAAAGCTTCATTATATACAAAATAAAAGTTGGTATGATGGTTCAGTAGGTCAACCTAACCCAAACCATTTCAACCCGTATTAAAAGATGGTTGCTTCAACCTGAACCCATGTTCTGGTTGTCATCTCTACTAGCAATCTGCTAGATGATGTTATTCGTTCAACATGGATTGTTTATTTTCTACAGATTCTTTAAATAGGGTGGGCCAAGTTGAGCGCAAATCTCAGTCTGTCCCTGTTTCTAGTGAAGTTGATGAACATAAAGAGGGTAAGCCAATGAATTCTATGAAGAAACGGTCGATGTTATAGTTTAAAAAAGAGCATCTTCTCGGCCATAAAAGTGCTAATGCAAAAATAATAAAACATTCTAGGGGCGTGTGCTCTAAATGAGAGGCAAGTGTCTCCCGATAAGCTTTACCGTGCAGCTCTATTGAGAGGTCGTTTTGCTGACATCATACTCAAAGCTCAAGAGAAAACTACTGGACAGGTATAAGTGGGCCTGTGACATATGATCCAAACTTAATGTGTTAATGGTGATTAAAATCAATATTATTAAAATAATAATCTAAACATTTGAGTAAAACATTTTTAGAAGGTTGTATGCACCAAAATGGACTTTGACAGACTATCACCCCGTTTTTCTTTAGCTAAACATTTTTTAGAAGGTTGTATGTGTCATTGCAATTACTGAGCACTTGCATTGAACGTTTTATGAGTTTCAGGTTGAGAAGCAGGATAGGGAGAGGTTGAGGCTCGAGAAGGAGGCGCTAGAAAAGCGAAGAAAAGAAGGTTTGTGATGATAATGTTTAGATTATATACCGATATCTTTGTGTTATAATCACATTTTTTTTTGGTGCTTTGGGTATATTTGAACTTAAGATAGATGTTTTTGTACAGAAAAAGCCCGACTGCAAGCAGAAGCGAAGGCTGCAGAAGAAGCACAACGAAAAAGCAGAGTTAGAAGCAGCTGCTGAAGCCAAAAGGAAACGGGAACTTGAGAGGGTAGCAGCCCGCCAAGCTCTACAAAAGGTATCGTATGTATGCATTCATACATATCACATTAAAGTTTCATCGCTTTAATTTCAAGGGTAACCAACTCTTTTTACCCCTCCAAAATGCCTAAAACTTTAAAAATTTGATAAAACTTCTCAAACACTTGATGTCTTTAATAATATGAAGTGTGCTTTTTCAATAATTTATATGAACACTCAAACTTCTAATAATTTTAATGAAATTTCTCAAAAGCTTTCAAAACAATGCATCAGACTGCTTTATGTAGGGTGGTAGTATGATAGATATGTGTTATCTTATGTTGATGTTGAAGATTAGCTTAAAATTGAACCTTTAAAAGTTTTGAGGTTTTATCAGGGGGTAAGTTGTCTAGTAAGCCAACCAACTTTCATCATTATGCACAAAAACCTTTAACGCTTATTTTTTCGTAGCTTAGGTGGGGCAAAAGGGTTGGATTCTAGAAATATGAACTTTTACCAAGATGGTTACTTGATTATTAAAATTGCTCTTTGCATGAGATCAAGATTTTTATTGTTTAATGAAATTGCTCTTTAATACTATACTGCTTTTTTATTGTTAGATGGAAAATATGGTTGAAATAAACGACAATTCTCGGTTTCTTGAAGATCTAGAAATGCTAAGCGTGGCACCCACCGAGCCCTTACAAAACTTAATAGACGAAAACAGTGCAGATTGTTATCAAGATCCGTTAGGGAGCTTTAATATGAGTCGGAAAGGGAATCCATTGGAGCAACTTGGTTTGTACATGAAAAATGATGATGAATATGAAGAAGATGATTCTGAGGAAGGAGAGATTGACTGAATTGTTTTTTTTTTCCTTTTTGCTTTTTTTGTTAGGTCAAAAGGTAACTTGGTTATCACAGTTTTGATAGTTAGGTTCAAAAAAGATGCAAATTTTGGATGAAAATTGGAAGTCGACCAGTTTCATTTTTGGCAGATAGCAAGAGGAAGTGCACTTGTAAAAATTACAAGATGCACAGTTAAAAGCTGATTCTTTCCTTTTTATAAGTTATAGCAGCAATAGCAAGGCAATATGTGCACCCTATACCTAATAAAAATTACATATTTTTTTAAAACATAAGTTTCAATGCATAAAGTATAATGTTTTTTAAGTATAATTTGGGGATATATGTAACTTTACAAGTTTATACAATTGCCTCAATTTTATATGCATTTAATCAAAAAATTGATCATAGATACAGATTCGAAGCAGGTGAATTTTTATATATATTTGTTTTAGAAACGTCTTTCATAACATAAACTACTTTTCATTCTAGATATATTATAATCTAAAAATATATACCTTCAATCTCATAATATTTTAGGTTACTATGACATTAAGGTGTGTGTGAACTCACACATATAATTATCCTTTTTAATCCTTTCTGTTGGACCTCCACCCCTCTCCCTCTTCTTTTAAAGCAGAAAAAGATCAATTGTTCAGTTGTGTGAATCCAATATGAGAAGCAACAGTCGGTTGATGAATGGTCATACGGCAGCCCTCATGAACCAAGTGTTCTATACGTGGTGAAGCTTGTTACATGGGTTGTGAAGATACATTTTTAGATACAATGTTTTTCTATTTTATTTTCATTGAGATCAAATCTAAACCTAGAGACAGCTGAACTCGTAAATAAGATCTACTTTTTGTAAATATGGTGTTTTGACGTGTCACAATTCTTCTATATCTCCCAAGTCGTCCGCTTCTTGACTCTTTTTCTTCACTTGCATCTCTACGTCTATTCACTTTGGTCCGACCAGGCATCTTCCTAGAATTGGAGGTAACGATTAATGTAGTTCATGTTTGGCCACATCCATGTAACATGTCAGCTTTGAATCATTACGGACATGATTCTTGTGTTTACTTACAGCAATATGCTTACACGGCAACCGCGAAACTTGCCACATCCTACATGAACGTATGAGGTAATTTCATCGCAATGAATGCATGTTTGTCATGTCCACCTCCTTCAATCTGATTCCATACCAAGCTAAAAGCTTACGGTGGTCGTTCTGTTCAAAATATGCAATAACCATTAGCTAATGCATAACAAATCAGCCATTTTTATGTTGTTTTTAGCTCACATACCTTTCACCTTTTACGAGCTTCAAATGCCAAGATATCATGTAACTCTTTTTGTTTTACTGATCTTCACTGTTAACATCACTCTCTAAATAGTCACCCCGTTGTAAAGACCTAATATGATTATTCATGACTGCATCATGTTCAACGACCATTGGAAGTCTTTCCTCATTGTTCATTTGTGGTGATTTGATCCATTATAGTGTCTTCACAAATCACAACAGTTAAGTTTGATTTCCAGTTCCACCAACCTCCAGTTTTTCGGTTGTAAGTATGCCTTTCACCATCTATATGTTTTTTTTAGTAACCATGATAGACCATAGCTACACTCACCGGTGACCTTCAAGGGGGTGAAGACAAGAAACCAGTGAAAGTTAGATTTAAACCTAACACCACTGCTAGAGAGGCATCACATTTACCACTATGTCATCCCTTGAAGATTTCACCATCTATATGTTGTTGATCCTCACCTAGTAACTCAGTTTAAGTTTTCCGAAAACTGATCCATAAACATAACTACTTCGGGCAAACTTTTCAGCCCATGTTTAACAAGATTTTGTATGTCTAGACACCAGATCAGATTTAATATTCCTAAGTTCTTCAAATAAATTAAAGATGAAAGAAATAGCTGAGTTAAAAAGAAACAAAATTACTAATGAGCTTTTTAGCAACTTTCATTAAGAAAAAAAAAAGCTACAAAAGAAATGAAATCGGGCCAATAAAGGAGCGAATATACCCGAAGGTCCAGCGTATAACCAGGGACTATAAGTGGCAATAAGGTTTCAAAAGGGGCCAACTACACCACAAAGCAATAGACCACCAGACCTAATTACACTTTTCTCCCTCCAACTGTCAAATAAAAGCTCTTCAGTCCTCTTGAGGTCTAAATACTTACTCATGTTGATTCTTGGGCTTCTAGTTTCTTTAAGAATATTTCCTTTTATATTTGTTGAATTTGAGGGTGTATGTCAGGGTTCCAACTTCCATGGCTGCTACTGGATCGATTGACATGTTCTTGGATCAACTCCAAATCCTACATGGGATCGTAAATTTAAGGGAAAGATTAACATGGCACTCAGAGGTGGCAACTTGACCTGTTTTTATTAATTGATGGTTGAATACAAATTATGCTTTATCTCTAACAGGTCAAACAAGTAAAATAAAACAATATAGCTTAATAAGAAATGGTTTGGAAGGAGCCAAAAGCTCTTTAATCATTTTTTCAATAAATTAATTATTGACAATGAGTTATATTTTGTGATCATGCTTGATACTATAATTGTTCTTAAGAACATTAAAAATTGTTGGAAAAAAGCGTTTCAGGTCAAATTGAGCCGTTCATTTTTCTCAAATATGATATGAAGTTGTCCACGGGGAAAATAATGGCAATAAACTACCTGAGATGGGTCCCATAGTTTTGTTTTTGGAGTTTTAGGACGAACACGATCATTGTCTTCCCATTTCAACCAAGGTAGATTAACGACTTCCATTTCAACAGGATTACTATTTTGTTTGGTTGCACTTCCAACTAAAGTCGAACTCGGTCACTTCTTTCACCATCAAAAGAAGAAAAATCTGTATCTTCAATGTTTGATATAAAATCTTCAAAATATTTTTCAGCCTCTTCGGTTAATCTATCAGACATTCTGTTCCTATCTTTGCTCCTCTGAAAGTTCAAAACCATCATCACCATTTAAAAGGTCACATCTTTAATGAGGCGGTTTCACAGATCATGACGGTAGACTGGTAGAAGTGGCAAAATGGGTGGGTCGGAGGATTAGGTCCAAAACAAATAAGATTTAAGTGCGAGTTGAGGTGGGTTGCGTCAGATTGGACCAAGAAGCAAAACACATCTTTAACCTTTTTTTTTTTTGAATTTTATAATAAATGAAGTCCTAAATATGATTGCAAAGACTATTATTATATACAAGTATTTAAACTTTTTGAAAAATTGACTTGGGAGGGGTCTGTGCATTAAAACACATCTTTAACCTCTTGACATGTTTGTTTGAGATAAAACATAACCTAAACGACCAATGTTTAAACAACGGGCCCAACTTGCCACCTGTACCAGATCAAAAGATGTAAAAGTTTACTGTTGCAAACCTTCCGTTGGGGTAGTGCCTGATGCCTTTATGACGCATTACATTATCTCAATGTGGGAACCACTCCCATAACAATTTGTACCCATCTGAGCCTGTTGCTCTCTAATGCCCTCTCGGTTGATAAATTTTGTTTACGTTCTCTGGCTTTTAATTAAAAAACATTAAAATGTAAATCCAAGAAATTTTCATAAAAGGTAAAATAATGACTTAAGCCTATAAAAAGGTTCAATTATTAAAAAGTTCAAAACCATCGTCATCAAATTTCAAGCCCAGGGAGGTTATCACCTGTTTTAACTTTGTTGTATTGTTCTTTCTTGTTGTAGAATCTGATTTGTTCAAATACAATCGATCATGGACAGACGATGCTGAAGACTTTCTTTCCATAGTCTGTATCAATTAATTGAAGATCTTGGAAGTCAAAAATATATGACCAAACATTTAAAAGTATCAATTTTTTTTAAAAAAAAATTAGCATTAGACCTGTTCAAGCTCTATCATTATTTCATTGACAGCGGACCTAAGCTCGTTTTTCATTGCTTCATAAAGCCCATGGTCAGCATCATCCCCACTAGGTTGGTCAATCTACAGCATAATATTGTCTGATCAGATAGGTAAACATGTAGAAATCGACATGTGTAGACAACATTAACAAGTAATAACACTACCCCCTGGCAGGATTGTTTCCCTTATAGGCACTTAAAGTTGAAAGGGAAAAAACAAACCTTTTTTTGTGCATACACGGCTCGAATAGTCTTCTCAATTTCATTTCTCCCATAATAAGCATCTCTTAAATCATCGTCGGTCAATGCTGAAGACTGGCTCTGAAAGTGATAGAGATGTTGAATAAATCAGAATTAAGAGTTATAGTAGAACAGGCTATAAAAAAAGTGTGTGGATTGCTTCTGTGAAAATGAGTAGAGAGTTTGTGAAATGGAATAAAGCACCAAATCAAACTTTAGGAAGTGTTGCTTACAATGTAGTCATCATGTGACCTCAATTTAGGAGCTTGGCTCATAGACCTAGTGAGCTCGATGACTTGAAGCGGTGGGTCTTTGAAAAGAAGCAACCTGACTATTGCTGTTATTCATGCTCCTAGATTGTGGTTGACTAGCTGAACTCCGTGAGAAGTCCATGTCACTCTGCAATCATATGCAAAATTTGATCAGCTGTAAAAGTTATACAAAATATGAATCCAAAAATCCTAGAAACCCATCGAAAAGTTATAATTTCATAGTAGGATGCAGATAAGATCGTAAATTTAGTTGCAATGCACACCAAAACATAGGTAGACAAAAAAAGAGTTGTCAACCTTATAAGCTTGTAAAGTAGCTGTGGTTGATATAGACTAGAGAGTGGGTACATAGTCACATAGAAACATTGATGTTTAGTATTTTTCATAAAATGTTAAATTAAAAACAGAAACATAGTTTTCCAAACTAACTGACTACATTAACCCATGACAGGTGCTTTGTTTGAAAAGCCTGCAAGGCGTGAGGCACTTAGCGTCTCAACATGTGGAGGCAGCTCTTCTTGCACGTGTAGGTCAAAATTATAAGGAGATTATGAATGGTTTACTTGATGAAGAAGACGGATATGTAAAGCAATGAGAGAGACGTGGTTTCTGATTGTACATAAAGCTTATTTTGCTGTATATGGATCAACTTATCACATACATGAAGCTCTCTCCTAACTCTTCGAGCCTTGGCATATGAGACCAAATTGCCTCTTCCCTCATCACGCTTTTTAAAACCAAGCTTCCATGAATTCATATCATGGCAAACAATAAGATACTTTCAGATAAATATTCCTATGTTTGGTTCTATATTTAGTTCCCCACAGACATCTATATTTTAAAAGGTCTAGTTTCATAACAGTTCTCTTCAAAACTAGCATTTTTTCTTAATCAATGAACCAAAAAACAGTAAGCAAATAGATTCATTTCATCAAAATTCATGTCCATACTCCACAAACACAAGAACAAAACACAACAAACTACCAAAACTCACCTCATAATCACTAATCCTATGCCGAGCAACAGAAACCGACCGCCTCCTTCTCGAATCACCATTCGAAACAACCCTAGTTACACTACCACCATTACAACCTCCAACATCACCATCGTTTCGCCTCGACACAGACCTCCCACGCCTATCAGAACACAAACTCCCACCACCACCACCGCCAGCTTCACTACCACCACTACTACGCCTCGAAACTGACCGTGACCGCCGTTGCGACGCCGCCGGCGTCATCTCCGCCTTCACAAGATCTCTCCGGCTGCTTCTACTGCTAACACTCTCATCATCCACCTCAGATCCGTTATCCTTCCCCGAAAAAAACTCAATCGCAAGATCATCAAGGCTAATTTCAGGAAAATCGGTACCTCTGACGATGTTGACGAACTTGCGTTGTGGAGTTGGAGCAACACCTGAATCAACTTCCGTCGGAATCTGCCGTGAGAATCTGCTTACGCTTCTCGAACGTCGGTGAGATTTGGAAGATGAAGTCGTCGGAGAATCGTCGGTCGACGGCGACGAAGTGCCGATCGGAGCTCTTCTGGTGGTTGATTTGAACGCCGATGTAGCCATTGGATCACAAATTTTTCAACGAAAGATTGAAAGTATACTTTGATAGTATCAAATTGGAAGATGAAAATCACGTGGAAGAAGTGATGAACGAGGGTTTGATGTTCTTGTTGATGATGATGATTTCAAATTTGGGATTCTGAATATTATTTGAATTGAATAACATTCTGATTAGTTTGTGTGTTCGGCGGGACAGTGATTTTGTGAGAGGGAAAAGAACCTGTAATAATAAAATATTTTTTAACCGTGTAAACTATATTATAAACTACTTCATATCATGTTTAGATTTAATTTTTACTCTAGAAAAACTTTGTTTCTTATTAATTAAGCTATAATACAAGTAGCAATAAAACGTATAATATTTGAATATATACTAGTGGTTTTACCTACTTGTGTGATATCGAAAGTAGACGTGTAAAAAATATATATTATTACGAGAATGTATATTACAAAAATGAAAGGATTATTACAATGTCGTAGCCTATCCGGATTAAGCTTTTTGGTGTGATGGAAATCAAACAAAAAGAGTGAGAAATGCTGAATTTAATTTAAAATCGATGCACTTATAGGTACGAAGTTACGAATTACAAAACTATCTTATTATGAAAACCAATGTTGGGGAAAATCAAATTATAACTCATATTTAAAACTATATTAACTCGGTTACATTTATATCAAAACGTAGATAAATATAAACATTTGTAACAATATATTCGAAATATAAGAAAACATTATGTTTTAAAAGTTATAAAAAAACAAAATTAGAGAAAAGTTATAGAAATATATATTTATTTTAAAAAAACTAAATAAATAAATAAAAACCAGGACACATTGTTAGAAAAAACGTGAAGAGGGGTCACATGACATTGAAGAAAGTCAAAAAAATGGGACACAAATTAGGACCGTTTATTTTGGTAATGGATAATGGGAGGTAGGTAGCCTCTGCAACTCTTCGACTTTATTAATATATTATTTATTTAAAAAAAATTATGGTGTTCAAGTAATCATGAAGTAGGTCTTTTTAACCTTAGATTTTGAGTGTAACGAAGAAGATGATGATATATATATACATTCGACAATCACGACTAGTTAGAAAAAAATGTAAGATTTAGATAATTTGTTTGTTAGATGATGCTATTTAAATCTCAAGAAATTCATCATTGTAAAAGTTGTTAGCTTAAAATTAGTCAAAATTAATCCGTTTAAAAGACATAAATTTTATGTTAAGTTTAAGCATAATTATAACTTGTGTAAGATAAAATATTAAAGAGTTAATAGTTTGTAAACATAAAAATGATTATACAACAAGAACATCTTTTTTAAGTTCAAATCCAATAACTTAGTGCAATAGTACCAACACTTAACAACTTCCAAAGAGTGATGCTATTTAAATCTCAAGAAATTCATCATTGTAAAAGTTGTTAGCTTAAAATAGTCAAAATTAATCCGTTTAAAAGACAATAAATTTTATGTTAAGTTTTAAGCATAATATAACTTGTGTAAGATAAAATATTAAAGAGTTAATAGTTTGTAAACATATAAAAATGATTATACACAAGATACATCTTTTTTTAAGTTCAAATCCAATAACTTAGTGCAATAGTACCAACACTTAACAACTTCCAAAGAGTGACAAAACGAGTAAGGAGAGTAAGCAAAGTCTTTCTAGTATCGATAAAATCGTAATATAAACCTTCAAAGTGATGGTTCAACTTTCACTAAATTTTGTCTTTAACTCCTATACAAGTATCTTTCTAGTATAAATTGAGTTTTTTTACTTTATCTCGTTGGATAGCACGATATGTTGTTCATAAGTTTTATGATAATATTTTTTATGATAAAATAATCAATCTGGCAAATCACGGATAAAAAAGAGACACACTCGTAAAAAAAACAATAATTATATTACAAAAAATAGAGAGATTTACCAGAAAGCAACAGAAATTACAAATTATTTATCTAATTAATCAATTTAATAAGAAATTTGTGAGAAGCCATTGGAGGAGATCTTGAGATGCGAACCAGAGTCTTTCTTCTTCATCGTCTTCTTAAACTGCTTCGATGCTGCTTTCAACACCTTCTTCCACCCCTGTTCATCAAAATTCACCGAAATTTCATCAAATTACAACAATTTACAACCAAATTCACACAATTAAACCAACAAACAGCAATTAAAACCTTCACCTTCATCTGAATCGGCGAACAAGAACCCGAATCGAGAACCAAATTCCCCGAATTCGATGAAATCGACCCCAACTGGTCAAACCCTCTGAAACTCCTCCTTCTTCTCTTCATCTTGTTGTTCTTGAATCTATGATGAACATTAACATTGAAGCACCCAATCATACAAGAATCAAACTTTTTCACCACCTTATCAGCAACATCCTCTTTCCCCTGTTCTTCTTCATCTTCTTCAAACGAAAGCTTCCTCTGCAATCAATCACCGGAGACGATGGGTGTGAGGGGGATGCGGAACAACGGCGACCAAATCGCGCTCTGGGTGTAGTCGAAATCGAAGGCGGAGTTATCGGGGACTTGCGTAGGAGCTCGGAGGACATCGATGACAGCATGTATTCCACCACTTTCACTGCTGCAACTCCGGCACCGTAGTAAGTGCTGCTGGTGGTGGTGGTGGTGTGTGTTGCTATGAGGCTTTGTGTGTCGTCTTCTTCGGTGATTTCGGTGTGTGTTGGTGAAATCCATTGGTGGGTGTTGAATCTTGTGGGTTTGTTTGGCTGATTGCAGGTTGATAATGGTGGAAATTGGGGATAAATGTAGATGGTGAGAGGATGATGACAAAAACTAGCCGTTGGAGGGTTTGTTGACTTGGTAAAAGTCAAAATTGGAAATGATGGGTCTTTGAGCCCATAATAAGTTTTGGTGTGGGTTAACATAGCCACCTTTTGTGGGCTTCTTTATGGGGGGTTATATTTGGGTGCTGGCCCAATTTCAAGATTGTAACTAAAATTAGATCAATTAGCATGGATTTTACGTAAAATAAGCGCGTACTAAAGGTATGTTAAAACTCTTACAGAAGATTACGTTGTTGTGAAACCGAGCGTTTAAGGACAAGAAAGATCATAGATCAAAATAAAGGCGTCATAAGGGGAAAACAAACGTTAAAGAAACATGAAAGATTGTAGACAAATATAAGCGTTTCGCAGGGGCATACTCATAAATTATGAGAATCTACTTGAGTGTCGAGTATAAGAGTAAGACAAATAATTGGAAATTATAAATGATTCTAAGTATTATGTTTTGGTTTTGTTATTTTTTTATTTATATACTAGTTTCTTTTAAAACGGTAACTCACACACTATGTAATATAACGTTTAAATCTACATCAATGTTTACTAAAACCTTCAATTGCATGAGAGAAATAACATCTATTTACATTTTTATAATAATTATAATATAAAAATGACAATTGTTAATAATATTGTTATTGTTATTATTAGTTTATTATATCATAACAAAAATATTACTAAGTGAACTTGGTAACATGTATTGGTTCCCATACATAATGGCCAATCATTAAGCCAACGAAACAAACTAACTAGGAAGACAAAGATCCAGTCCACAACCTAAGTGCATACGGCATAATATATCCAAACTAAATTATGCCACCAATGTCCATTTTCTAATTATGGCGATTTATGTGTGACAAATAACAATCTAATGTTTATTTGTTTCAAAGTTATATTTTTATAACATCTAACCCTAATAATGCATCAATAAAAAAGCTTTATGTTTTTTATTATGATTTTAAAAGAAAAATTCTGTACACAGACTCTTTACTCTATAGTTGATCGAAACCATATAGGCTAAATATGAATTCCATGTTAGTTTGTTTTGTATCATAAATTCAGACCGGTATGACGAAAACTAAGACGTTGTGAATTCAAGTCTCGTGAGAAACAAATACATGTATTAAGACGTGTGTTAAAAATATAAATCTTTCTCCTTAAAATAGGAATAACAACATGTTTTTAGTTCCTTCTAATTTAAATCTTTAATATACATATTTGCTCTTTCACATAAAACACTAAAATGGATTTAGTTATAGCATAAATACCTTTTAAAAATTCAAATGAATAAAATATTCAAACTCATTTAGATTTAAACCTTGTTTTATGCCAAATTTATGTCATGCTAGAAATTCACACCCTATCAATATTTGAATTCAAGACTCAATAAGCCAAATAGGCGTTAAAGACAATGTGTTATGTTATGAAACTCTCAAATCTCAATCTTCATCCTTGAAAAATAACAATTTAATCTTATTCTTCTAATTTAGCATTTAATAGGAATATTTGCTCTTTCACATAAAAAATCAGAAATTGGATGATGAAATAGAAGAAATATTACACTAAAAAGTCTACTATAATAAAAACATATATTTTATAAATACTTTTGCAAACTAAATGAAATTGGTAGGGACAAAGAAGTCAAAATCATTAAATAAAATGGTCAATGTTAATAAAATGGTTGCCCTTGGAAAGGCCAACATACCATTTTCTAAGAGAATGGATGGTTGCACAAAGAATGATGGTCTTCCTATTGTTTCTTTCCATCACACAAATAATATGGGCCCCTTCAAATGCTTACGGGTCGGGTCATCCAACCGGTATGGCAAACAATACAATAGAGCAATGTGGTTTGAAGTAGTATTATTAAAATGTTTTTTGATATTATAGTTTTAATCCAACCCGGTATGGCAACAATACAATAGAGCAATGTGGTTTGAAGTAGTATTATTAAAAGTTTTTTGATATTATAGTTTTAAAGATCTAAAATATTCATTAGTATAGCTTAACAAACACATACAAATTATAATAATTCTTCTTAAGATCTTCTAATTCATACTAAAAAATCAAACGAGAGGTGATTTGTACACTTGAGAAAGTGATATTTTCACTAAAACTTATCTTATATATGCGCATGGTACAACATCATATATGTACAATTGTTTTGTGTGGACACTTATTTTTATGGTTCACAAGTCAACTTTCGAAACAAATAATTATGTCACAACGTTTTGTAACGATGAAACCAGTTACTAGAAAACTCACAGGACTCACCGCATCTTTATAACCGTTCTCATCAGATTAAGCGTGATTATACTAAGCATGTGACCTCTAAAATGGTTAAAAGTAGGAAGCGAACGTTGAATACATCCGAACTTAATCTTGGGAGGTAGTGTTTTTTCTTTTCTTATAAATAAGAAAAAGATAGAAACAAAACTAACCTATACATTTTTAGAAAAAAGATGACATCTTAAATGAAAACTCATTAATGAAACTGAATAGAATAATAAAAATAAAGATTATTTTTGCAGTCAAATAATGGTACATTGATGCATCCCAAGAACATGATCCCAATCGAATCTAACTATAGAAAAAAAAATTACATAGTCCCAAAAGGGCAACAAGGTAACTTCACACCTAAGCATAGTTAACCTCATTGGCTATATAAACCCATTGGAAGCTATGCTATTTCCACATGCACAAAGAATCCTAAAAAAAAACTTCCACAAATTTAGGGCTTGAGAAAATGGTCTCAAAGGTGGAGCAAGCAAAGGACACTCAACAAAAGGGTAAAAATCATCATCATCGTCACCACCAGCGGCAATCGGTGATCCAAAAAGAGATGTTAACGCAATATAACAAAGGCAACACCGTCAAGTTCAAGAGAAGCACATCCCATCTTGAAGACGATGGTGTTTCTTCTGCGATTCTCTTGCTAGCTTGCATCGCGTGTAGCCAATGAACCTACTATGTGAATTTAAAATCAAATAAAAGATCGATTTACAATTTCATATTTCTTTAGTTATATGATGTCTTATAGTTTTACTAGGTTTTCTATGTTGTTTGTTACAATACTATGTTTTATAGGATAAACATGTTATCAAAAGTACATCAAGAAATGAAGTTGCACGAAATCAGTTCTTACTTCGGTTCGAAGAACATCGGGTCTAATATTGCGAATACAACTTGATATGTGTTGCTTCATTTGTTTTAGAAAACGATTAAGAAAAAGATATAAAATATTTTCTAGAAAATTAAAATTTGACAGTATTACATAAATCGGTTTTGAAAGATTATACGATTCAAAAAAATATAGTCAATGCATAGACCACTCATCAAACATGCATGTTTTTTACATGTTTTATTATAGGTATTAATAGTTGATAAATTTAATGATTATTATAGATCACTATGTTAATATATTTGAGTGTTGTATGGTCATGACATTTATATTAAAAGGATTACTTCTATAATTATGAAATAAGTGAAAATCTTTAAGTATAATTATGAACGTGACTCGATACTTTATACTCATAAAAAATCTACGTACTTGACAAACATTCATTAACTTAACAAAAACTCAATGTACTAAAAGAATAATTGAATAAAGTAGATGTTATTTGTATACTAAAAAATTATTTTTTTTCTATCGAATAGACAAAAAGTTTAAATCGTACAAGATATATATATATATATATTTGTGATTTATGAAAACACAAAATATATGATTCAGGATATTCATGAAAATAAAGTATATATACGTGAAATCAGTTCTTATATTTTATGGAGGTAACATGATGCTGAAAAATGAACACTAATATGAAAAATACTGAAAATAACATATTTTTGAATTTTTATTAATATTATGATAGTAATGTTGACATGAATACTTGAGGTAGATGATTGGGCAAGGTAGTTTGAACACTGTATGCTGACGAATAAAAATAAGGTTTATCTTCATCTAGTTAAATTATTTAGAAAATTTTATTATCAAACTTTACTGTAACAACGATTGTGTGGATCAGTTAGATGAGTAAATGCGTGTCATGTCTATAATTCATAATTTGTTCATCAATTCTTTCAATTGTTGATGCTCTAAGTTTTTTTATTAGTATAAGAGTAAATTGTCATTTTTGTCCTAAGTTTTTAACTGTTTTGTTATTTCTATCCAAATATTAATTTTTTTTTCTCTGGCTCTCTAACTTTTTAAAAAATTGCCATGTTCATCTTATCTCGTTAGTCAAGTTAGTTTAAAAGTTAAGTTTTATTTGTCTAACTTGACTAACGAGATCGGATGAAAATGGTAATTTTTTAAAAAGTTAGGGAGCCAGTGGGAAAAAAATAATATTTGGATGGAAATGGAAAAACAATTAAAAACTTAGGGACGAAAATGACAATTTACTCTTAGTATAATTTATACTATATTATAATTATAATAAATATAAAAAGAACGTGATGTTTTTTTATATTAATTTTTAAGAGTTTAAAGGGGTAAAATTATCTAAAAGAATTTAACTATCTTAATTATTTTTTAAATGCATGCCAATCATGTTATTATAATTGTTTACTTTTAATCAATTTCCCCTCGCGATTTATAAATGGATATAATTATATCACATGTTAATATTTAAAAAAAGCAATAACATAAAAACAAACATTTTATTCTTTTTTATTTGAGTATGCTATTTTCTAGTTTCTTCTTTCTTTTTTAAGTTACAGAATAAAACTTACATATTATGTTTCCCCACCACATTGCAGATACACCTTCATACTGTAATTCAAACATAACCATTTATTAATATAATTTTAGTTGGTTTGGATTTATTTATGTGTTTTATATGTTTACACTTTAAAATCATAATAACATCAATAGGTTTTTTAAATGGTCCGATTGTTCATGTGTATCAAATCATGAACCCTTAGTGAGAATTCATTCAAATATAACTTAATTATTACTAATGATCGCTTTGTCTGCATTAGCATACCTAATTACTGTCAATACCAATTGATATCGCTCTTTCTTGTTGTTCACAATTTCAACCGATGGACCTAGTTGCAGATGATCATGGTTACCACTCATGGGCCAAGTTTAACTATCACAGTTACCACTTATAATCAATTTATAAATGCTGGTGGGTTAGTTCCATGTATTTTTTCACTAATCATACAAATACAAAACCTCCAATGACTTTTCAACAAGGTAAAAGAAATTTTTTTCAATAAGTAGGTGTCGATTTTTGATTGGCAGCAAGACCCCACTAGAGGCTCTGTCCATTGAACCCCACTTGAAGCGCAACCCCCTTGAGACCCCAGGTTTATTGATGCATGGAATAAGAATACACTTGAATGAGTGTGTACCCCCACCCTTCATAACTTGTATCTAGGGGTGTTTAAAATCAGATATCCGAAAAATTTAAATAGTGAATTTTACTATCCGAATACATATCCGAAATTTCAGATATTCGAAATTTCACATTCGAATTTGGATATCCGAATTCTAAAAAAATATGTATTATTTGATATTTTGTTATAAAAAATGATATTTTTTATTAAAAAAGATTTCGGATATCCGAAGTTTTTATAAAAATATCCGAATATCCGAAAATATCCAAAATTTCTAATTAATATTTATTATTTAATAACTATAAGAAAATTATTTCGAATAATTCGGATATCCGAAAATCCTCGAAATCACTATCCGAATTCGAATCCAAATCCGTAATTTTGGATAATTCGGATTCGGATTTTCGGATATGTTGGATTCGGTTTTGGATTCAAATATTTTTTAACACCCTTACAGTTGTATCAACGTGATTCTTATACTTTATTCTAAATAAACTCAATTAACAAAAATGACTTGAAAAACATTAAAATTACTAACATCCTAAACACTAATTTATATATATTAATCATAAACAGAAAAAAGCACAACAAGATATGTACAAAGTACAATATAAAAATATATTTTACTTCATTTCCCTTGAACAAAGTATCTATCATTATATTCAATGAATAATTTACGAAAACAAGAAAGTTGCCCCCAAGGTGAAAATGAACCAAGAACATGGGGCATGTGGTGAATCTACAAACTCACGTGCCACTGTTTTAGGCAGTGAAAAAAAAAACATTTTTGTGGCTTACATACAAATGCATTGCATTTAGTGAATAATGGGTTACATGTTGCGTATAGAAGCTCACGTGCTCCTGTTTTTAGGAGAGGACTTTAACCAACAAAACCGTTATGGGCTACATTACCAACATTCAATGGACCGTTTATGAGTCAATAGATTATTTTTATGAATTTATTTTCTATTGGTGAGAATTTAGTTGGTTAAACTATAAGAAAGCGACGATAATAGATGCTTATGTCGATAGTGAATTTTGTAAATTGGAATTTTGTGCTTCAACACGTGACTATCCATGATGATGGTAATGAGACATGTGATTTGGTAAATTTTAGTATTATCGAACAATATTTCATACATGTCAAATACTCATTACACATTATCCATTAGGTTGGAGAGTAACCCCGTATGTATTAAGTATAACCTTTTGTGGTCTTTTGTGGGTAAAAGTTAACTATCAGGACCATTGATGTTCTGGTCCAATGATATGAGGGTAATTGTTAGAATTTGGGATCTGTTAGGTCTCAGGCTCAAAACCTGACTCAATGAGATTTTTTCACATTGGTGAGTTTCCTTCTTGATTGTGTTCTTATGTGAGTCAGATCTGAAGCATCAAAATCAATATAGACGGTTGAAATCTCGTCTAAACAAAACTCACTCGGTTATTAGGAGTATTCTAAATGCCGTTCTAAGAAAAAGTAACTATTGGGATGTACATTACTCTTAAATGCACTTTAAAAACCAACTAGAAATATAAAAGTTATTCAATAACTTTTCTTTTCTAACAACTCTAAAATTTTAATATTTTTTCGATATCTAATAACTTCAACATACTAATCATTATGTTTTTTAAATTATTTTTTATATATTAATATATTAGCTTTAATACGGATAAACATGTTTAGATAATTAAACATGTATAATATAATATCATACGCATCTCAAAAGTCGAAAAAGTTTTTTAGAAACAATCTCATGCTTAATACACACTAGAAATTTTATTCAGCGCGATGCAGCGGGGTGTAAAGTAGAACCAAAGGAATTATCTTTTACTCTTGGGTTGAATCAGTTGGTGACTTGCACTGATATGACAAAATTATGATCATTTACAGAAAGTCAATGCTACTGGATTCTAATGTAGGTTCTATAAAAGTACAAAATTGAAAGCACCATCATGCAACCATATGACTTGTATTTTAACTACATAAACATCGTTAGACAAATACAAGCATGCAAATTTGGAAGCATCATAATGCAACCACATGGCAGTAGAACACAAGACCTGTTTTGTAACTACAAAATTGGAAATATGGCACCATCAACCCTTTTCCTCACTCGAAAGAACGGAAATAACTTCACCTAGATCAATACTTTCAGTTTCTTCTTCGCCGGATGCTACATTGAAAAACCCTCTTCCAACCGATTCTGCACCGCTCAACATGGATTCATTGATTGTAGCATCTAGGGTTTAGTTGTCATTACCGTAAAAAAGTCATGATGACGATGGGAAGAGAAGAAAATGCGGTTGTTATGTTCTCTTGAACATCTATAGCTTGTACAGTAAGCATAAAAAATTATACCCCTCAAAGTAAAAGGTTACTATTCATCAAACTTTTAAATTCATATACAAATAATTTCCATTCCCATCCCAATGTTTTTGAGTTTGAGATTTTGAGGTTATTTTGCCACCCTTAGACCATAATTGATGATCGTTGTAGTTTTAACTTATCTATACAAAAATTGGTAGGTTTATTTTTAATTTATAAAATATATTTTAAAAATTACTTAAGTTTAAATAAGCTTTTATGTCACCCAAAGTAGAGTAAATTACTATTTTGTTCCATGTAGTTTGATCATTTTAATCATTTGAGTTTAAAAATGATTTTTTTTTACCAAATCAAGCCCTATGATTTATATTCTATAATTTTTTCAGTACAATACATTAACAGAGTTAGATTTTTCAGTTAGTTTTTAATAAAATAACCAAAATGCTCTTGGACTGAAATGGTTATTTTGAATAACCTCATGAATCAAAAACGTAATTTACTCTCTCACACAAATATTATATATATATATATATATATATATATATATATATATATATATATATATATATATATATATATATATATATATATATTATAGGTGATGGTTCAAATAAAAGAACCATTTGCCTAAAAACCCTAAGAAGCAATATGAGATTGACACATGGTAATATTTAAAATTGAATAGCAATGGTAATATTGTCTTTAACAATCAAAAACATATAAACAACACCAATATTAGTTTCTTTTATTTTCTTTAATCTATTCTTAATCTCAATTGATTTTATTCATCTCTTCTTTAAGTTTTTGATTTCATTCAATCAAAACTTAATCAAATTTCAATATAAAATCAATTTCTTCTTCCAGATCTGTGTATTCTGATCAAAAGTCAATCTAATTTTAATATAAAATCAATTAAGAACAAAGGCTGCTTAATATTGTATTCATTTTTTTTATTTATTTGAAACCTAGATATATCATATTTTTCATATAGATTTTATTTAATTTTATTCATGTTTAAAGTCAGAAACATCATTCTCTGTATAATAGAGCATTTTCTTTCTCGAAAATCACTTTAATCTGCACAATTTTTTACTTCATAATTTATACTATGTCTTCAAACATGATCACGGATTTTAAAACTAACGATAATATAATCATTTGTAATATGCATTATATGTTAAAATACCACATAAACACAACATGTTTTGTGTTGTTTTATCCCGAATGTGCAGGTTTACCCTAAATCAGGTAAAAACTTCTTTTTTATGTTAAATAAGCACATCACATATTGTTTTATGTGAAAACATCAGATAATGTGTTGTTTTATGTAAAAGTAGCATGAAACGTGTTTTTTTAACCCGAAACGTGCTTTTTTAACGCAAAACGTGTTGTTTTACATGAAAACAACACAGAAGTGAAAACAACGCATAACGTGAAAACAACACAGAACGTGTTATTTTACATACTACCAACACATGAAAACATTAAAGAATATGTTGTTTTACATTGAAACCATATAGAGCGTGTTACACAGTATTTGATATTTTACCTTGTTATTTTACTGTAAATAACATATAAATTTACGTTGTTTTATATAATCTTTTACACTAAACAAAGTAAAACATGATCTCTTACCGTAAAATAATATATAACCTAAAACAACATATAAGATGTTTTCTTATCATGGAACAACACAAAAATGCACTCTCTTATCGTAAAACAACACAATTTTAGAATAATTTTAAGTGACGATTTTAATATTAGACAACACAAAACATTATATTTTACCCTAAATCAGAAAATAACATGTTTTTTTTTACCCTAAAACAACACATAATGTGTTGTTTTAACCTAAAACAACACATAACGTGTTGTCTTAACGTTAAACAGCACAGAAGTATTGCCTTACGACAAAACGTACATAATGTGTTGTTTTTATCATAAAACAACACATTTTCGTAACAACGATTTTTTTTATTAAAAAAATATTGCAATACTATACTCAAATTAAAGATGATAAAATGCTTGATTTTATGGTGCGATTAAATTTAAAAAAAAATATCGTATAAAAAAGTTATGAACGTTTGAATAAAGTGGGGGAATTTAAAAAAAAGTCAACAAAAGTGGCCTTCCCATATTACTCTTGAGACCAGTTTTATACTTAAAAATTGCTCTCAACCATTGATTCATGAAATAGAGAGCTAGAATTTTTTCTTATTTTTTTAGGCAAATATATTTATCTAACTAAAAATTTAAAATCGTTTGACTTATTATACTTATTATTTAAACTGTTAAGGTTACTTAAACGTACTTTTAATCTATTTTTTTATTTAAAAAATAAAAAAAAATTAATTGTTATTTTATTTAAAAGTATTTTTTTAATCGTTCAATTCTATTAAGCTTTTTTTTAAATTTTTTTTGTATTCATGCATATTTTTAATTATTCGGCTCGTTTAAACGTAATTTTATCCCGTTCTTTTATTTGAACGTCTTTTTACTATTCGTTTATAAAACGCTTTCTTTTAAACAATTCGTTTTGTTAAAACATCTTTTTTCTCTTTCCGATTTTTTGTTATCTTTTATTCAAGTTGACTTGAAAGTGATTTTTAAATTTATGTCATTTGTATTATTTTAAATATTAACTTGAGTTTTAATTATTACAATTAGGGCTTTTACGATATTAAAATTAGTTGTGTTTAATATATTTAACTTTTTAAGTCAATCGTTGCGTTTGAATAACCAATCGATTTGAAAAATACGTTTAAATAAGGTAAACAAATTTAGAAAGAAATTTAATTAGTTGAATGGTTTAAAAAGCCATTTAAATAAAACATTTGATAAACGAAAATATTTTAAAAGACATTTAAGTAAGACGAATGATTAAAAAATAAATTTAAAAAGCCGAACGATTATAAAAAATACGTTTAAAAAGCCGAAATATTTTAAAGCCGAACGGTTTGAAGATGAATGATTTTAAAAATTGTTTAAAAACCAACCTTTTAAAGATTATTTTTAAAAATCAATTATTTAAAAAATGATGTTTAGAAAACCAAATGGTTTAAAAACACTTAAAAATGTTTTTAGTAATTAAATTATAGGTTTAAAATCCAAACGGTTTAAAAAAATATTTTTAAAACTTTAAAAAATAAAAATAAAAATCTTTTATGCATATACACACACATATTAGTTAAATAGTTAAATAATTTTAAAAAGGTTGGTTTAAAAAGAAAGATTTTTAATAAACGAATAGTAAAAATACGTTCAAATAAAAGAACGGGATAAAATTACATTTAAACGAGCCGAATAATTAAAAATATGTATAAATACAAAAAATTTAAAAAATAAGCTTAATAGAATTAAACTATTAATAAAAGACGTTTAAATAAAATAACAGTTAAAAATACTTTGCGGTTTAAATAAAATAAATAGATTAAAAGGACGTTTAAGTAAGCTTAACAGTTTAAATAATAAGTATAATAAGCCAAACGGTTTTAAATTTTCCGTTAGATAAGATGAATGGTTTAAATACAACGTTTAAAACTGAACGAATTAAAATTAAAATTTAAAAAACTTTGAAATATAAAAATAAAAACATTTCGTGTATATATATATATAATATATATATATATATATATATATATAATATATATAATATTAATATATATATATAATATTTGTGTGAGAGAGTATATTACGTTTTTGATCCCTAAGGTTATTAAAAATAACCATTTCAGTCCAATGACAATTTAATTATTTTATTAGAAACTAACTCTATTAATGTATTGGACTAAAAGAATTATAGAATACAAACCATAATGGTTGATTTGTTAGAAATTTCGTTTTTGAACTCAAATTGTTAAAATAACCAAACCATAGGGATGAAAATAGTAATTTACTCTTCAAATATGTCCAGTCCCTCTTAATTTTTTTATTTATAATATTAATAATTTAATTTTTCAATTAGTTGGTCATCCAATTCAATTTTGATTCAATACTTATTGGTCTTAACTTGTTACAAGAATGACTATTGTTGAAGCCCATCCGAAAAAACATGGGTGCCCAACAAAATCTGACTTATAAAATCGGATCTGAGGAGGATGAAATGAACACAAATCTTACTTCTATCTTAAAAGATAGAGAGACTACCGCAAAGAAATTTGCGGCTCATGAAGGCCCATCAACGCAATAATCGTTTAAACCGTAATGGAAAATTCTCCTAAACTTGGTGAAATTAGAAAGTAAATAATTGTAGCTACAAGAGCTTATACAAGTTCATAAGTAAATGATTGGATTCTATCATGAACATATTAAAACCGACATTTTACCGCCACAATATTCTTCGCAAAAACCCACGTTTACTTCGTTTTCTCGTCTTCATATCCTCAACTGAAACGCGTAGAAACAAGTAACTCGTGATTAGATGTGGCAATTTCAGCCCGATCTATGTATGGACCGATCTAGGTGCTGTACCGATGTTTTATATATATAACAGGTCAAGTTAAAAGATATAATTACACAAGAAACATGTCAAACATGTTAAAATCGTCCAAAGTGCATTCAAATCTTCCAAAATCATGTTATATAATAGAAAATTAGAAAGCCAGATTATGGTTACTGGAATATAATTTTGTAATTATATTTAACCACTAATTACTATAAAATTTTATAAAGATGGTATAAAAGTAATTGTAGGTCCTCATAAAGTTATACTTTCCAACCCGAATATGTTTTGGCCCATTACCCGTCCCGCATAGTTCAAGATTATAGACTTATCAGGTTGAACCACCTTTTAGTCTGCCAGCATGATATAAAGCTTCTTCAGCAATTGGTCTCCATTGCTCGGCACACGAGTAATTGATTCCTAAACCCACACTAAGCCCTCTCAACAACTGCACAGTACGAAGAACAGAAAAAAGCTCCTCCGGGAATGCCTACCAAGAAATCGTATTTTAGGATATTTTTTAACATTACATGAGCACGAAAAATGCAAAGCATGCAGCATCATCTATTCAATGCAAATGTTGTTCGAAGATAAATACTAGAGTTGGCAAAGCATACTAGACCTGACAAATCAATAGATGTTTTTTTAGAGCTGGGGTCTCAACGGGACAATCTCTTTATCCTTCGGGATAGAGGAAAGGTTTGACCCGTTTGAGTAAAAGAAAACAACCCAAATCGACCCATCCATAAATAAATGGATCAAATTTACCACTTTGACTAAAAATGCATACCTGAACTGCAACTTTCTTTATTGATGAGTCTTCTGAAAACGGCTGCAACACCTTGACGCCCGGTGGCAGCTTTGTATCAAACATTACCTGAGCCAGCTTAAACAGTTCTGCCTGTTCATCAGAACACAAGCTTAAGGTGTCTATACCAAGTTCCCTGAAAAAATTACAAGCATCATTTCATGAATTAAATAAATAATAACATCTTTATAACAATTTTACGGGAAATTTATTGAATTTGAATAAATATATATTTACCGGAATCCCTCTGTTGCCCTTGCGTGATCATTATCAGCGATAGCAAGAACCAGATTGGCATAACCGAGCCTCAAAGTGTTCGGAAGATCTTTCACTTGTCCATAATCAAGCAATGCAACCTACAAAGTATTAAGGGGGAAGTTTGGCTATTTATAGAGTTGCACTGTTATATTTTAATTATGGAAATACTATTTTTGTCTATTTTACTAAGTAATTCTAAATATGTTGCAAACAAAATGTTTATATTAAGCAGTTGTTTTGTGATAATCATATCGGGTTACAACTTTTGGCATAACATTTAATATTTGGTTAAATGTTTATTAACTATTTCTTAAACTCATCTGGATAATATTTTAATAATATTTGGCTAAGATCAAAGTTTAAAAATACGGAATTGAGCCTCGAGGCGTTTTCCCTTCGCCTCATGAGGCGTAAGCCTCGAGGCAAACCGAAGAGTAAGCCTGAGGCGGAACTAAAAAATAAATATAAAAATTATATATCTCATAAAAAATAAAATACAAACTAATTTCATAATCATATTCATCAAAAAGATCAAAAACACACATTAAGAAGACATGGAATGTTTGAAATTGACACAAAGAGTCTAAAACATCAAAAACAAACGGTAAAACCCCCTGAGGCTCCCCTAATGCGCCCTGAGGCGCAACTTTTCTTAGCGCCTCAGCCCCCTGAGGCGCACAAACATTATAACCCTCTGAGGCGTCGCCTCAGACTCGTTTTTAGGGCGCCTCGCCTCAAGGCGCACGCCTCAGCCGTTTTTTAAAACCATGGCTAAGATGCTTTGGATTAATTAGCAACTATAACATGTCTTGTTTTTAACGGTACCTCAAAACAATTTCTTCATTATTAGAAAAAAATAAATTAAGCATTCGAAAACACGTAACATATTAACAAAAATTTAAGAGAAGAGTTACGTGTCTCAAGCTCAATCCTAACTAGTCTGGGGCTCGGTCCTTAACCCTGTTTTGGTCCTAAATGATCCCAGTCCCAACCGGGGTTTTGTTATATATAAAAGAAATATATAAAACATCATAAATAAAAATTTAAAAAATACAATCAGTTGTGTGTTTACCTCTGAGCCTTTACAAACGAGAATATTTCCAGGGTGGGGATCTGCATGAAAGAATCCACTCTTGAGTATCATCTGTCCATATGCAAGAGTAAGACTTTTTAAAATGTTCCTGCATACGAAAACAGTGCTAGCTTAAATTGTGTGAAAGTAAAAGAAGGTGGTCCTTAACAACTAGTTTACACACATGCCACTATTTTATTAAATCAATAATAATCACACTGAAATTGTTTTTGTGTGATTCAACAATCTGCTTGCAACCATGATTAAAAGAGAGTTTAGAGGTTGTTTTGAATCTGCTTATATAAGATTAAATAATGAGAATAAGATAATTGTATGTAACAAAATTGGCATAGAAAATAGTGTTTTAATGTGCTTCTGCTGTTTAAAGCTGTAATAATGCACTAATCATAGATTTGAATTTTTGGACAATTCTGATTATTTAAGAAATATACAGATAAAAATCACAAAAATGATATTTTGTGAAAAAAAGAAAGTAGAGGCGGTTGTAGATTGGAAATACAAGTCTTTCAAATTACGCCTAAAAAGGATAAATAAGTAAACTTAGTATATACAACAATCATTTTTGTTGCGGTTGTAGGTTGTATGAAACTCAATATTTAGGCCCAAATAATCATATAATCAAAAACAGATATGTTTATCCAAACATTAGAAACAAATAATTGCCATTTCAGATAATCAATTCCAAGATGCAAATAAGCAAATCTAAAGCAAACGCCCAAAAAAAATAATACTTTACATAAATGAATCTTGAAAATTATCTTTTGCTTCATTATGAGACATGTACGTAATTTCATTTGGAGAATCTGCCTTATCATTTAAATATAAAGTGGCTAATGAAACTTTCATACTCTCTGAGTTCTGCGGGGCTTACTGCTTAGCTGCTGCTGCCATCTTACCATCGGGATTTATCCCTCTTTTCTTAATTTCATCTCCAAGATTCAGGATCGGGACACCATCTATATATTCCATCACCAACACCCTCCTATGCAGTTTAAAGATTATCAGAAAACAGAAACAGTATAGTCGACAGGTATTTCAGACATTTGACGGTTGATGAGGGTTTTAGTCATTTGGCAGGTGGTCAAATGCTACTATCAAACCAAGAAGGGTCTTTCCGCTTGCATCATTTCCACAATGTCACAAAGACAAGATTCTAGAACTAGAAAGCCACATGTTTGACTTCAAAAGTGAAGAGGTTCGACCTGAAACGTCAAAACTAACAGGACTCACCTGGTGACTGCATTCTTTATAACACGTGGCACTTTAACAGGCGCCTTTCGGTTAACTTTATGTAGAAAAGTTCTAATTCTATCCATGGCATCAGCTTCTCTTGTAAAATCGAATTCATACCCTATCTTGAATGACATGACCAAAAACAAGATTAGCATACTGCATTATAATCATTCAAATACAGGCCGGAATTATCATATTTGAAGAAAAACATAAGAAATTGTGGCATGAAAACCAGGCTCATTTAAAATTACGCAACTAACCCTAACTTAAACCGAGTAATTATCTTATTTTGATTATGTTTCTTGAAGTCACCTGTTTCTCCATTTCTTTACACACTGAGAAGAAATCGAATTTGACATCCGTCTTTTGTACATATAATGCAAATGCTTTCAAATTCCGAAGATCTGTCATCATTAAATCTTGAACACCAGGATGTTGTACCTAAAAATATGAATAATATAACTACAAGGGAAATGGTCATGAACAAAAAGACTATAGGTGGCAATTTCAACCCATTTACTTGAACGGATCAATTTGGAATATTTTAACAATCCATTTGACCCGCATGAAATTAACCCGTTTTGCCTTAAACCCATTGTCCAGCCCTCCCAAACAGCCATACTGCCACCTTTTAAAAGAAGTATTTGATTGGTTGTTCCAATGTATTAGGCCACCCAACTATTCAACTTTTTACATAAAGGCCATACAAAAAATTAAAACTTCTTTATTGGCCACCTAAGCATGTATCCGGCGACAAAAAAAGACATTAAATGACTAATTTTTTCTTAAATCTTGTGAGTTGTGACGGTTTAAGGTGGGTATTTTTGTTTATTCAAAAGCTTTAAAGTTATATTCGTCATTTAATATGCTTTTTTTTTGCTGGATTTTGTCCAAACAAAGCTGAATACTTGGGTGCCTGATAAAAGAGTTCAACAGTTATGTGCCCTCCGTATACATTATCCACTTCAATAACAACCCTCCCCTCAAAGAGAGAGAAAGAGAATTGTCGACTTACCTTGACAACAACATCGCTTTCATCACCCTTTAGCCTAGCTCGATGAACCTAAATTAATTTTAAAATTGTGTAAGTAAACACAACCATGATAGATAAAATTCAAATAAGTACTTGTAAAATCTTGTTAAAAAGAACATTAAATTAACATATTTTAGTATGCTTAGACCGTAGCAAAAAAAAAAATATAAACATTCAAATCACCAACTTTTAATGTTTATTTATTTATTTATTTTTTTCTTGTGTAATGAATTACCTGAGCAATTGAAGCTGAGCCAATTGGATCCCATTCGAATCTTTCAAACATTTCATCCACATTTTTACACAATTCTTTCTCAAGAACAAGTCGAACCATATTTGATGGGGTTGCAGGAGCTTGATCACATAGAGTAACTAACCGCCTCACCCATGCAACTGGTGCTAAATCAGGCTTCCCGAGAATTTGAGCAATCTAACAAATTTAGATTGAAAAAGGATGAAGAGTGTGTTTATAAGATTACAAATACTAGATTATTCCAATATGCAGTGAGGGCAAAGTGGGTGGACCAGTAAACTGAGTAGTTTTTTAGTACAAGCGGGATTTGGATAAGCTCCTGTAATACTTTTTGTCCACAAAAGATTGATCTTTTAAGGTAATTAGAAGTTAAATAATATGATAGCCTATCTGTTGTGTTTAGGCTTAACCTGTCCAACATATTTAATAAACTGATTGTCTTCAAACTATACTATTGTTTAAATTGCAAATATTTAAGTATTTATAATTTAGGTGTTCAACCCGCCAAATCATTTAACCCCTTCACAACTTTATTATAACCCGTTTTCAACTTTCACAACCTGCAACTTGTTTTGACTTACTAATCCATTTGACTCGTTTAGATAAACAGGTCAAATGGGTCATGTTCTGGTTACATGGTTTGATGTGTGATCCGATTAGGCGATCAGGGATTGATGTCTTTGTCATGAATAAATAGATGGGCCATTTTAGTGTTCAGCAATTCAATCCGCCCACCAACCTACACTATTGTCACCCCTAAAGAATATTGTTTCAATAATAATATTATCGATAGTAAAACAATCTAGGAGGTTATATGCATTAAAAATACATTTTATGTTACTTTTGCTTGCCGTTTCCACTTTAGCTATTTTTTTATTTCACCCATTAGAGATATAAATTAACCCAAACCAAACATTAATAAATTGCGGCCTCTAGTACCGATAAGGACTATAAATCTACAATCAACTCCCACACACACAAAACGGTGATCCGTGTGCACCATGAATAATTATGACTTTATGATTAATTAAAACTCAAACTAATCAAATTTGATGAACATGTAAGAAACTATGGAAAGAAAAATGACTGTTGAGATAAATGTAAAATCAACTAACTATCCCTAGCTTTAGTTAGCTAATTAATTGATTCTGATTTAAAATCAATCACAATAATCACTTTGAAAGAGCACATACAAACAAGTTATGAAATTATCATTAAAATAACTGTAAAGTTACTCTAGGTTTCCTAAAAACTTACCAATTACCCAACTCAATTCATCATGCAACTAAAACTGTATATCCCAAATTGAATGACACCTTAAGAATCCATCAAAAAAAGCATAAAAACAATACCCACTATACAAGGATTCAAAGTCTTTAATTAGACACCAACCTTGAGAAAGAAGCCACCCATGTCTGAGCACATGGAATAAACTTTGTCAGCTGCATGTTCATGTTGTTTTTCCCACATTGCTTCTGCCTTCTTCTCATCCTTCTCAAAACTAATTCGAACTTGAAACGCCTAATAAGATGGCACACCCACAAAAGGAGAACATTTAGAAACCAAAAAAATCATAATTGGGACAACAATAGCAAAGAAAACACAATCCCCGGGTGTTTGTGATTGCTTATTTAGAAAAATTTTGCTTATGCTTATAACTAGATGATGAACCTTTTGAAAACATCTAATTTTTTACATGAAGGATAAGCTTGTAACATTGAATCCACCAAGATAATCAGAATCCTAAACCCGTTACTAAAAACAACTTATTAGACATTAAAATAAGCAATTAAGCATAAACATGGTTTTCATCCAACACTTCCGGTGTCTATCTAAAACAAGCAAACCCAAACACATACCCACCAGAAGATAGAGTCAAGAAATCAGGAAGACTTCAATTCACTCACACATATAAAACATCAAAAAAGCATCAAATTGGGGCAAGAATGGTCAAGAAAACCCAGTACACATACTAAAATATAACATCAAGAAACCACAAAAAGTTCCAAACTGAGATAACGGCCAAGAAAAACAATTCACCAACACACAGTAAAGATAACATCAAGAAACCAATAAAATTTCAAAATTGGGGCAAGAATTGAAGCAAGAATTACCATAATGTTTCAAGATAACATCAGGAAACCAATAAATTTCAAATTGGACAAGAATTGAAAGCAAAAATCACCGTATTGTTTTAAAGATAACATCAAGAAACCAACAAAAAAAAAATCCAAATTGGGGCAAGTATTGAAGCAAGAATCACCATATTGTTTTAAAGATAACACCAAGAACCCAATAAAAATTCAAAATTGGGGCAAGAATTAAAGCAACAATCACCATATTGTTTACTTATATAAACTGTTCAAATTCATTTTACCTTATAGCCAGTGTAGATATCAACAGCTCGAACCCAAAATTCGAAGGAGCGTTGCCATGGTCTAACACCAGTCGATAATTTCTCTTGAAGATCTTTGAACTCAAGAGGCATTCTTGAATCTCTCTGTTGCCCAAAGTGTGTGTAATTTGGGGTTCCTACACTATTTTTAGTAATTGTGAAGTAGAATGAAAATGGAAAATGAATAAATTCAGGGTTTTTTCCATTGTGTACGTGATTCAAGTGGTCACCCTTTTGCCTTTAGTGATATCCATAATCTTTGAGTCGATTTTGAGCCATGTGGGAACGAGGTCAGATCAAGGGGTCTATCTGTTTGTAAAGAGTGCGGCTACAATGGAGTTCTAGAGTTCCAGATGGTCCCCTGTTATATTATTATTATTCTATTCTAGGCGAAAGTATGTCGATATGTTCTTGGCAATGGGTAGTTGGTGACTCTGAATTGAATCATGTATTTATTTGTGTTTTTGGTTTAGTTAAAAGTTTGTGAATCATCTGAAGCTCGTTTCAAATTGGTTTAGTTGTAAATGTGCCGAGCAACCTCGAACAGTTTAGAAGATTAACTCGGCTCATGATTCATTAGCATGGTTTTTAGCTTGATTGTTAATTCATTTAAATTTAGTCAAAAATTGTATATAAATTACAAACCAAAAAAAGACTTATTATTTAAATAGGCCGTATACTTATGATCATTTTAATATTTTGTAATGGAAAGTAAGTAGGGCTGCAAACGAACTGAACGTTCAGCGAACAGTTCGTGAACCGTTCGGCGGGAAGTTCGTTTATGTTCGTTCATTTAGTAAATGAACGAACACGAACACGAACAAGAAAATTGTGTTCGCTTAGTAAACGAACGAACATGAACACAAGCAGCGTTCGTTCATTTATGTTCGTGAACGTTCGATAATATGTTCGTTTATGTTCGTTAATGTGTTCATTTATATTCTTAATTTTTCTGTTATTTATTTTATGATTATTATATCAAATATTTTTTTATATTTTTATTTATTTTTGATTGATTTTATGTAATGTTTGTAATAAAAATGTAAATTTTATTCTAAAATAAATTTATAATCAATTGTATCCGTTTGTGTTTATGAGTTTTTTTGTGTTCGTCGTGTTCATGAACAGTTGTTTGTGTTCGTTTGTTTTGTTTGTGTTCATTGCGTTCGGTAAGTGTTCGTGAACAGTTCATGAACATGTTCATTTTCTTAATGAACGAACACGAACAAAGAATCTCGTTCGGTAAGTGTTCGTGAACAATTCATGAATAAGTTTATTTCTTAACGAACGAACACGAACAAGGCCTTGTTCGTGTTCGTTCGGTTCGTTTGCAGCCCTAAAAGTAAGTATAAAAATATAGAACATGATCATAGTGTTCAAACACATCAATCTCCTGTCGTTCTTTATGCAGGTTAAAATACATGAATATTTTAAAAAATTGTTTTTAAGTATATGAGAATATGGGTAAAAATCAATTTATAAAAACAATAAACAAGTTAGCTTGCAAGTCGGCCCGGCTCATTTATAAAAAGTCGAGCTCGAGCCCCTAGCTTGAGCTTGTTAAGATAAACGAGTCAGCTCGACTCATCTCAATTTAAAATCGCGACGTGTTCAGATCATGTTTTGGGTTAATCCGTTTTACGTTCATTTATGAATGTAGGTAATACATATTGATTTAGTAATAAATAAAATAATCAATTACTTTGTAACCTTTTAAAACCGAAGTACTTTTATTGTTTTTATTTTCTTAACTTTATTTCTTGATTAACAATGTAGAATTCATGAGGATGAGTCTTGTTGGGATATTAGAGGCTAAAGCTATCGAATACATTATATTTTTTTAATTAAGTTAATTTACTGTTAAAAAACAAAGCTTTCAAACGTTTTAACTGCTGAAAACACAGTCAACTGCTTATATATTGTGCGCTTCCGAAATGTTGTATGCTCTTGAAGCACATTTTCCTTCTAAATGCAATACATCTTCATATACACTACACTTATGAAGACTACTAATTTAAATACACGATTAGCTTTTAAAGTACAGTATCTATGTCAATTCCGACAAATAGTGCAACGACCTTAACTATGTCAAGATAGAAGATCATCTGCTAATATGTAATCCGATTTTGTTTGTCTTGTTTGTTTGATGTTATCTAGTAACAATATAATCGTGAAATGCCCATATTGTGTACATCAATGGTTAAGATGAAGGTATTAATTGGAACCTTAAAATAAACGGTGTAAATAGTTTTTATTAGTTCTCCGGTTGGTTGACGAAGTGTAGCATATTATAGTTCTTAGTATAAAAACCTCTCATTGTACTATTTGATAGGCTATGTTTTCCATACTTGCTTTTGTGTACTGCATTGTAACTTATAATATTTAGTAAATTATATAAAGAACTTGAAGTAATTATATTTTAACATTCTATTATTTTATTTGTATTTGTGAGAGTTGTTAGCATTGTTTAGCATAGATTTAAAATATGCCAATCGGTATCACTAAAACATATTTATTCTCAAGCTATTTATGACCCAACAAGCTGTGCCAAAAAGGATTAAATGGCTCGTATGCCTTTAATTCATGGGTGAGGTTGACTAAAATGTTTTCTTTTTGTTTTTTAAACAATCAAAATCAACTACGAGACAACATGAGTCGTAGTTTGGTTGTCACGTAAAATGAGTCACATGCTTTTAACGTTAACAAGCTATTACGCAACAAAACTTAAACATCATGCTTCTTGCATCTGCAATTTGTATTTTAAGAAATAGCATAATATATTAATTAAGGATACGAAGGATATCGATAACTCACACCAAATCGTATAACTTATCGCAAAAAAAAAGCTAGTACCGGAGAAATAGAGGTGACAACTAGTGTCGAGTTTGTGTTAGTGGTTTCGTATAGTCCAACACGCCCACAACACAAATGCTTAATCGTGAAAGCGTGAAGCATACTCAAATATCAAATGCATTTTGCTTAAAATCTCTTAACCATTGAAATAAGGCTTTTGATGTGTCAAGCTAGAAAAGTTAAAGTTTATATGGGATAACCCATCATACACTTCAAATGATTGCTTATCAGATAAGTTATATTGATTTATTTTATTTAATTTTTACATATCATTATAGTAGTCTTTTGAGGCAAAAAGTAACTAGTTTTAAAAAGAAAGTAAAATGAGTGCATTGGAAAATACTTAAATACACGTATGTATAAAAGGTTATGTATATAGAATATAAAAAACTAAAACAAATATTTATATTAGAGTAAATTGCCATTTTCGTCCCTAAGTTTTTAATTGTTCTGCCATTTCCATCCAAATATTAATTTTTTTCCCACTGGCTCCCTAACTTTTTAAAAAATTACCATTTTCATCCGATCTCGTTAGTCAAGTTAGTTTAAAAGTTAAGTTTTATTAGAATCAAGGGTAACAATGTCTTTTTACATTATTTTAATATAACAAATTATTTTACCTTTTAACACCTTATAAAACCCTAGAACTCATATGAATCCCGAATTGAAGAACCCCCTGCTCGAAACCTATGACTACTATGTGCTGCAAGAATCCCGAATCATTGTTAGGCTATGGATCGAGAACCATCGTTCGCACCTCGTGGATTCCTACAAATCGTGATCGCCGATTTCATTGATGTTATATACGGGTAAGTCTCGATTGCCCCCATTGTTGAACTATAATTTGATGGGTTATTTTACCTAATTACTGTAAATTGATATAACAGGAAATGAGTTGTGGGTTTGTTAGTTGGGTTGACCCTCCAATGTGTCAAAGATCGCTTCAAATCATACCGGGACTCTTGAATTCAATCAATATGAAGAAACTGGAAGAAGAATGGCAAAAGGGAACAAGCTATTGAAAGTAGTAGTAGGGCTTAGTTGGTTGTTTTTCATTGTTTTTCTTTGTAGTTGAGCATTGAGATGGAATACATGAGGTTATGTTGTTCTTGAAATTGGAAGAAATCAAGATTTTGTAACCACTGTTGTTTCTCAATATAGAGTTTGACTTTTTGGGTCATGTGTTGTTTCTGCATTTTGTGTCCATTTTGTATGGTCAATTGTAATTCTGCATTTTGTGTCCATTTTGTATGGTCAATTGTAATTCTGCATGAATTGGTCATTGTTTATAGTCAATTATGCATGTTGTATATGAATGGCAATTGAAAAAAATCAATCAAAGTATGTTGATATATTGCTGTGTGCAGGCTTGACTTTTTGGGTCAATTATGCCTGTTGTATGAGAATGGCAATTGAAATGGTATGTTTTTTATTATGAATTTAGAATGAGAATGGGACTGTTACATCCAACTGTTACATTAGGAATGACAATTGTTTGACTTTGTGGTCAAATGGCATACCACATGCAATTGTTACATTGGGACTCATGGGTGTATCTAATTTGTTTATGGATGCAACTGTTGTTGAGTTAACACCTTGTATTTCTAGAAAAGGTATAATTGACTTTCAAAGTATAAAAGGTATCTAATTTGTTTATGGATGAAATTGTTGTATCTAAAATGGACATTCAAAACTAGAAAAGTCAAAGACACTATTAATAATCAATTCACATGCCATATGAGGTGTGAAATGGCATACCACATGTAATATGAGGCTGCTATGTTTGAGTTTCAATCATGAAACATACCGTTTTGCATATCAAATGATTATTTCACTTAACAAAAGTACCAAAATATTAAGATCAAAGTACCAAAGTTCCAAGACAAAAGTAAGAAAATACCAAACTACCAAAACCAAAATTATAAAATACCAAAGTACCAAAACCAAAATTACATAGTGGATGGTTGACTTGACGGTTGTGAACCAACTTGTGATCCCGGTCCCTCTGCCTTGCAAGTTCTCTTGTTGTGTCCTTTTCCCTTGCACTTGTCACTCGTTACTGAGTAACCCTTCTTTGGCATCTTTCCACCTTTAGCAATTGTCTGGGTTAATTAAATTACCTCTCCAGCTGACTTCTTTCTCTTTTTTGTTGGTCTTCCAACTTGTATGTGATGCTTTGGAGCAGTTAATGTAGTTGGGCATTGAGATTTTGTCCACAAGTTCTTTCCATTGAGTGGGTCTATAGTATTCGTATAAACTTTTTTCCAGGTCTCTAACCAATAAACCTGATCAACCCATTTCTCTGGTATACCATCACCAATTCCATTCATTGCCATATTCCAAATACTTGCCACCGCATGCTTGCATGGTATCCCGGTCAAATCCCATTTTCTAGATGAGCAACTCCTTTGGTCTACAAGAACTACACATTGGTCATGTTCAGAACCACTAACTTGATACTTGAACATCCCATTCCATATGCCCGTGTAATATGTGGCATCAGTCTTGATTTGTTCAAATATCTTAGTAACAGCAGGTGTTAAAGGTCCCTGACACTTTGCAATTGTCTTTTGTAACATAATAATCCTTTTCATTAGGTACTCCCTAATAAACTCTAGACAAGTGATGATAGGCTTGTCCCTACCCCCCACTAGTTGTCTATTGAAAACTTCACATAAATTGTTCAACAATACACTCCAACTGCAGTTAAAATCTGACCTGGACAAGGACCTTTTATGAAATACCCATCCAGTCCTAGTAGCTCTCTCCCACACATCTTATAACCAACCTTCAAACCACCTAAACATATGTAAATCCTCCTAAACTGCCTAGTTTTACTGCTTTGGTTACATTCATTTTCAATATCAATCTTCATAGTTGTGCCTAAAGAAAAATGTAAATTAGATATCTTGATACAGCAATCAATTTAACAAAAGTAAAATTCTAAGTTTAAATATATATAGTATTACCTGGATTACATCTAATAAGCTCTTCATAATAGTCTCTAAGGATTTCATATTGAGCCTTATAATCTCCTTGAATCGTCTTAGTTGCAAGCATCTTAGCCCTGAAAATCTTTTGAGATGTGACTTTAACCTGGAATTTCTCTTGTAACATCTCTTGAAGAGCTCTTAGTGGTATGCTCGGGTTCACTCTTATGGTTGGTTCAATCTCTTTGGCTAACCAACTTATGGTGCATAACTTAACATCTCTGGTTTGTAGACAATGGTGTTCATTGATTAAAGTTTTAACAACCCAAGACCTTTCTCTTTTCTGGTTTGTTATGTGTAATGTCTAAGGGCAAGTGGGTGTGGGAATCTTTTTTTTAGGTTTAGAGTTTGTAGACTTAGAAGTACCCACTTCCAGGTAGCCCTGTTTTGTCACTTTCTTATTACTTTCACACCTACCCATACTTGGATTTATTCCCAAACACACCACACGAAATCTGTCTTTGTCATTCTTTATGATATACAATTGTCTTCTACAATCTATTGCATGCTTTTTGACCATGGGCCTTATATGATCTCTACTACCAAAAGCTTGACCAAGATAGAAGGGACAATCGACAGATAGCTTTGATTTTTTCTTCTTCTTTCTAATGCTACTTAATGCTGCTTCTAATGGTGGTTCATTCTCAGAATCACTTGGACTATCAAAGTCATCAAGATCAAGCTCATCATCTACTAGCTCTTCATCAATAACAAGATCTTCACCTACATAGTCAACTACTGATCTAAATTCAGCCATATCTATATTCACATCTTCAACCAAGTTATCTTTATCTATTATAAAATTAGAATCTTCATAGTCATCACCATCTCTAACATGCTCCACATACACCTCAATAATTTTATGCTTCTCAACATACTTTATCAAAATGTTAACATCAGTTTCATTAGCTAATGGTCTTAAACCGAAATCCAATTCCTCACCTGGAATTCTAAAATGTTGTCGCTTCATATCTTCTTTTGCATAACCAAGTTTCTCTAACATATTATGAACGACACTAAGCGAGAAACGACGGGAATCAACCTTGTAGATAAAATTAACAGTACCACTGCGATATATTGTATCAGGAAACTCACTAAACTCTCCCCCATGGTGAAATTCCATTGTAAAATAGCTTCGGTTTTGACCTAAAACACAAAATTAACATAATTCTGATATAAGTTTTATGATTTCAACATAGATTTCATATTCAAAGAGGAAAAAACTTACCATAATCTGTAGTTATATCAAAATCTTCACCACTTTTTCGTAAAGACCATATACAAGAATCTCGAAAATCCATTGATATTGCACACTCGATTGAATGATGGAACAGTGGTCGATTTTATAGACTCGATTGAATAGTCGAACAGTAGGATTTTGCAAACTCGATTTGCTTTGATCGATTGTGAATGGGACAGGGGATCGAATGCGTAGTCGAACACTCGAACCATTGCGTGCATGTGTTTTTAGGTTATAATTTAACATTTATAGTGTAAAAAGATTATAGTACCCTTCACATGGGTTAGATTCAAATAAAACTTAACTTTTAAACTAACTTGACTAACAAGATAGGATGAAAATGGCAATTTTTTAAAAGGTTAGGGAGCCAGAGGGGAAAAAATTAATATTTGGATGGAAATAACAAAACAGTTAAAAAAATCAGGGACGAAAATGACAATTTACTCTTTATATTATTAATTGATGGACTACCGGATCGATTTTCAGATTTGCGACACCACTTTGTTTTGTTGAAAATTTAGTGAAAATATGGGGATTTCATTAATTTTAGACTCTAATAATTATTAGTATTTGTTACTAATATAATTATTATTTACTAGGTTTGATAATTATTAGTATCTGTTAATAATATAATTATTATTGACTTGATGTTAATGTTGAGACTCTTTAACTGATTAAACTCCAGAATTCACAATATAAATAGAATGCACGGGTGTATTGTTGAAGTTGCTAGTTGATATATGTTTGACACATCTCAACCCGAAGCATTTTTTGTGTTTAGCACTTCACACTCTTGTTACAGGTATTATTTTAGGTGTTTGGTTAAGCCACACAGTATAATCTACTTAGGTTGTTATTCCTCTGGAGATAGACGATATTCACCTGAGTGGCCTAAATTCTGTTGAACATAGATTCTCAGCCACACATGTTTCATTTTATTAGTTATATCTGTTTCTTAAGTTTATTTCTTTTAGTGTATTCGTTTTGTTTCTTTTAGTTTTATTTTGCAATGCAATCCATCTTGGTTGATAAGTGAAATTTTATGTTTATTTTTGAAATGTGTTCTTACATCTTATTCACACATTCCTCACTTCAAATTACAATGGTGTGGAACTATAAGTGCAATTCCTCTCATCCTCTTCATATTATAGTATATAGTTGGCTCCCAAAATCATAAGGGTAAGAACCAAATCATATTCAGTGTAGCACTTGATCTTTACTATAATCAAACCCATCTTGTCAAAAATACGTAATCAGATTTCTCAAATCCATTTATTATCTGAGCATCTAGAACAAAATTGATTTTGTGTTTGTGTTTCATGCACTGAGAAACACAATCACAAACAACATAAATGTCAAACTCTAAATTTCCGCGGACGGGGTTTTACCCGTCAGACATGTGACAAACTAGGACTGAAGTCATTAGTTACACCAAATGATACAATTTGAACAAAAGTTTTAAATACAACTTAACCCATGAACACCATTATTAATCAAATATCACAGTTTGAAAATGCGGAAGCGAATTCGTAAAAAACACCCAAAGATGGTAATGTGCAAGAACACGCGCATCAAAAATCTGAGTTTAAGTATTGAAAACATAAATCATAGTTTCAAATGATTTCAATGTATGCGACCCCGTAAGATGCTCCTAATCCATGCAAATACTTTTAATGACCTGAGAAAACATGCTAAGTGTCAACACAAAGTTGGTGAGTTCATGGGTTTGTAAAACAGATAAATTAGCTTAGTAAACCGACGAAGTAAACAAAATTAATCAATGAAGATAGCTAATCTACAATTCATGTTATTAGGTGTATGAAGTTCGTGACGGAAGTTGACAATGTATATTTATGAATGCCACAGTCATATTTACCAAATCATGGCAACAGTCAGGGGTGGAGGTAGGCACTAGGTAATGGAGTCAAGTGACCCCATTGGTTTTTATGTTTCAAGTAGATCGTGCAATAAGTCAATTTTGGTTGACCCCAATCTATTTTGAATAGTGACCCCAATAAAAACTTGGTGGGAAATGAAAACAAATTTCATTGTTGGTCTACTGGTTTATCATAATTTTACCTTGACACATGTAATGGGTTCAAAGCTTTCTAATAGCTATTTTAGTTCTTGTTTTTAAATTTTAGGAATACATCTAGGAACAGAAGCTCTAATCCAGACTTTTCTTGCTTCTCCCTTTTCAAAACACACAAATCACAAACCCTAACTCGTCTATCTCTCATATCTCTAGCGTAATTGTGTAAAATGGTTTGTAGCTTTCAATAAAGATTTTTCTTCAACACATAGATATGAACTATGCGTCTACAAGTGTATTAATAGGAGGTAACAAACCCTTATGAATTTTCTGAACATCTATTTGATTATAGTAAAGCGTAATTTGATTATGTATTTATAATGTGATAGGTTATATCTTCTAGATTATATAAATATTGTTCTTTTTTTATTTGTAAAGAAAAACAAAGGAACACAGAGGCTTGAAATGACCACTGATTTTTTAGATTTTTGCTTAGGTTAGTAGAAACTTTGAGCGTTGTTGAATTACTAGGTTGATTTCTTTTCATTTTTTTCATGTTCAACTTAAAAGTGTTGAAATTGGATGTGATTATGTTACTTGATGTTAAATGAAACTTAAATCTTATACTAGAAATTACTCGTTTTACTTGAAACTAAATTGAAGTTATTGAATTAAGTTGAAACTTCAGTGATTTTACTCATTAATTTTAGTTGTTTTAGTTGAAACCCAACCGACTGGATCCACAAACTCGGACGTCATATTGTTACAAATTTGAGTACCCAAAAAAGAGTGACCCCATAAGAATAAAATCATGGTTTCATCACTGGCAAGAGTAATTAGGCCAATTTAGCACATATTCTACCTCCAATCAAGCTAGCGAGACTAGGTCGGGTGGGATTTGTCGAACCCAGTAGTACTACTAAAAAATTAACTCGCTAGTAATCACTAAATGAACGATCTGAAAGTGAGGACTTAATTGTTAACAACACTAGTATACATGTGATATTACAGTTTTACTAAATCTAAGAAAAGTATGTTTAATCATATTATCTTCCTTAAAAAAGTATATAGAAAGTAAGGCTGTAAAACTCACATTGTGTGCACAACTACAATCACAATAATATTGGACTTTTAGGTTTCCCAACAACCTGAATTTATATATATAGATTATTAGATTATATCTAAATCTTGATGATTAGCTTGTACGGTTTCGTGACCTAGACTAGACTTAACACCCGACAAACTCTACACACGCATATCAAGAGCCACATACAACATACCTATAAAAAATCACAACCATGCATTAATTACCCTTGAACACTCACACTCATGTACACCCATGCATACCTAAGTCCATTATTATAACATAGAACACATATACCCATCAATATCACATTTATATAACATGTATATGTATATCCATGCACACCATGAATATATGTGTGTGTGCATATATATATATATATATATATATATATATATATATATATATATATATATAATATATATATATATATATATATATATATATATATATATATTCGAACATCCACATCACATTTCAACATACACACATCCATACGGTCACACACCATAACACACACCATCACACGCACATACACATGCACATGATCACACACCTATCACACACACTCAGTCACACAACCATGCAACCGAGAACACACGCCACACACATGCACACACTTGGTCACACACCTATGCAACCGAGAACACACACACATACACGACACATCCATGCGACTCAAACCCTAGCAAAACCCCATGGTTTCACATACAAACACCAACACATACCACTCTATCACCATCCAACCCATGGTTCCAACGCTAGAACCGTCGTGGTCACACACCTTGCATAAACACCAAACAACCGCGCACACTAACATCATGAAAAAGTTTAATTTTCATACGAGTATATAATCCTACGATGAAAACCATAACAATCCACAAACATCATGACAAAGTTTAATTACAATACAAGTAAGGTCCTGAAATTGAAAATTTACATACAAAATACTGTTTGGTTGATCACCAGATGAAATTGAAATTGAATAATTTATCCTCATTAATTGGAATTCACTTATCCATGAAATGTTCAACGGTCTAATAAAATGTTTAAAATTAAGATTATAATTCCACTTAGGGAACCAAACAACCCCTAAACATAGAAACCTGAATTAGAACAAAATACAAGTACTAATGGTCCTTAAATCAAGTGGAGTTCAAGTACCATCATTGACAAAAATAAAAGTAAGTCCAGATAGACCAGAGGGTTTTCTTACATAATATGAGTTTTTTTTAAGGGTCATCTCAGGTTTCGTCTTGAATAATAAAGATATCGAATGGGCCGGTCAATGACCCGTCTGATCCAATTAGTCATTCAAAAGCTTCAAATTCACGTTAACCCGAACTCCATTAGTATCACAACCCTTAACTATTTGGACTTTGAAGCATCAAGCATAGAAGTGGAGTCATACGCTACGACACCGTTTCAGAGATTCTCTCGTCTCCACTTTCAAACCGTAAAACCCTAAACCTCCTCCATCTCCGCCGCCGCACTCCGCCATGGCAACCGCGGTGGTCGCCGGCGACACCAGAAAGCTCCCACGGCCGGGACGTGGCGGCGTAATCTCCCAAGGACTCACCGACGAAGAGTCACGAGTCAGAGCCATTGCCGAGATTGTCAACAGCATGGTGGAACTCTCTCGCAACGGCGAGAACGTCGACCTCAACGCCCTAAAGTCCGCCGCCTGTCGTAAATACGGCCTATCGCGTGCTCCGAAGCTCGTTGAGATGATCGCCGCTGTTCCTGATGCTGAGCGTGAGGCGCTCCTGCCGAAGCTCCGAGCGAAGCCGGTGAGGACGGCATCGGGGATAGCGGTGGTGGCGGTGATGTCGAAGCCGCATAGGTGTCCGCATATAGCGACGACGGGGAATCTGTGTGTATTGTCCTGGTGGACCTGATTCGGATTTTGAGTATAGTACACAGTCGTATACGGGGTATGAGCCGACTAGTATGCGAGCGATTCGTGCTAGGTGAGTTTATGCCTTATGGTTACTGATTGCTGTTTGTTTTATGTGTAATTGCTCTAACTAGTGTCTGGTTATTGTGTTTGTATTTCGGTAGTATTGTTGTTAGCAGGATATACATGCATAAGAAAGCCTACACTGCCTCTAGGTTTATTATGTTTTACGATTGAGAGTGCTGATAAATTTTTATGGTTGTTAATGCCTCATTCAATTTAAGAATATCCAGAGTTCATGAAAAATTTGCTGCAAAAAGCTTATTTTCAAGTTAACAAGCGTTGCTGTGATTGTATCTAATAATGAATAATCTATTATCAAGAGGTGTTTGATTTGTTGTAGAGTGTTCATTTACTAAATTTGATTGGTGTTGCTTGCTCTCTACCGTTTTTAGCGAACCAAATTAACATTAAGGGGATAAATGGCATCTGGTTTAGTATTATATTTAGATTGAAATAGCTTGGTTAAGAAAGTAAGATATGGCAAGTTGGACAAGTTTCAGTTAATGTTCAACTTGTTTAATGCTTTTCCAGAATTAGTGTGTGGGCTCTAATTAGTGTCTGCTTATTGTGTTTGAATTTCGGTAGTGTTGTTGTTAGCAGCATGTACATGTAGAAGAAAGCCTACACTGCCTGTAGGTTTACTATGCCTTACAGATTCAGATTGCTGATAATAATTTTCTTTTGTTAATGCTTCATTCAATTTAACATATTTCTGAATTCATGAAAAGTTTTGATTGTTATAGAGTGTTTCGTCTACAAATTTTGATTGGTGTTACTTGCTCTCTACAGTTTTTAGTCAACAGTTTAACATCCAGCGTTTATAATATCATCTGGTTTAGTTTTTTACTTTCAGGTTGAAATAGAGTGGTTAAGAAAGCAAGATTTGGCAAGTTGAACAAGTTTCAGTTAAAGTTGACACTGAAGTGTCAGCTTGTGAAGTGTCAACTTGTCTAATGATTTTTTTCGATCTGTGCTCACTATGAAATGGCATGTTTTAATCTATTTGTAATTATCTCTTGACTGTGGACTGAGTATCAGCTCTTATAGTTTATGTATTAGTTATGTAGACGTTAAATATATCAAATTGAATTACAGCACGCTAAAACAACTTTGTTTTTTATACCTTACTTCTCTAGATATAACCCATATGTCCAAGCTAGGAGCAGGATTGATCAGCTGAAACGATTGGGTCACAGTGTAGATAAGGTTTGTGTCATTTGACTCAGTGTCATTTTGCATATCTTAATATTTTCTTACATTCACTTAAGAATTGTAAATTTTGTTGATGGGAACATTTTCATCTGGTTGATCCAGGTTGAGTTCATTTTAATGGGTGGCACATTTATGTCATTGCCTGCTGATTACGGGACTACTTTATAAGGAATCTCCATGATGCTTTATCAGGGCACACTTCTGCAAACGTTGAAGAGGCAGTTGCCTACTCTGAGCATGGTGCAACAAAATGTATTGGAATGACTATCGAGACGTAAGTTAATCCCATCAATTCTATATCATATATAGATGCTAATGTGCCAATTTAGTTGGTACTTGGTAAGCAAAATGATTGTCACTAGTAGACACGAGTTTATTATGAACATCTACTCTATGTTATAATGTGGGATAGCTAATTCATGGTTCTGCACTGTTGAGTAATTTATTTTAATTTCACTATTAACTTGACTGCTTTTCTTTTTAGGAGGCCAGATTACTGTCTTGGGCCTCATTTGAGGCAAATGCTTTCTTATGGTTGTACACGTTTGGAAATCGGGGTTCAGAGTACATATGAAGATGTTGCTCGTGACACTAATAGAGGGCACACAGTAGCAGCTGTTGCTGATTGCTTCTCTTTAGCAAAAGATGCTGGTTTTAAGGTGATATAGTTTCCTGTTTATCCTGTTGAATTCCTAATCAAACATTGCTACGTTGATTTTGTGTAAAGTAATTCTTTTGTTAAGCATCAAATCCTTCTTTTATCTAGTTTCTTTTTGTCGAATTAAACAATAGGTTTGAATTTCTTATTCTTATTATAAGATCTTTAGATTAGTTTTCTTGTTCGAGTTGTACTAATTTTGATTGGTGGTTTAATGGTTTTTAGGTGGTTGCTCATATGATGCCTGATCTTCCAAATGTTGGTGTTGAGCGAGATATGGAAAGCTTCAAGGAGTTTTTTGAAAGTCCTTCCTTTCGAGCTGATGGGCTTAAAATTTATCCAACACTCGTTATTCGTGGAACTGGTCTTTATGAGCTTTGGAAAACTGGCAGGTAGCACGTTCTTTACTTACTAGCATTCTGTCATAGGGATGTTCGTTGGCCTGAACCCAGGCTTAAACCAAAAATTAAGAATCATGGAACTGAGAATGGAACCAATCTGTAATGGTTTGGTATCTGTCGGGTTTTTGTTTAGAATTGCTTCGGATGCAAAGCGGACCGTAAACAGCATATGCACTAACAAACAAAAACACAATTTAAAATTTAAGATATGTAGAGTTAGTGCAGGTTATAACTAGTAGAATGCCAAATTTACCCTTAATGCATTTAAGAAAATCAAGATTTATTGATATGGACAGTTAAAGAGTATAAACTTTGAAAACTGGTAGATCATTATCATTACCCTTTTCTAAAAGTGGATAATTAATGGGACAAACTAAACAGAAGTGTGGGCAATAATTTTGAGACATAGGGAGTAATCTGGATGTATAAATATACAACACCGTGTTTCATGTTTGAAAACACATTCTAGAAATAACTAGTTCAGTGGCAGACCAGTTCCAATCGATAACTGAATTTTGGAATGTCAAACTCGTTTTTTTTTTGTTGAAAACTCTAGACCCAATAACCGGACCACATGCAGCTGGTACCAGTTCCGTTCAGTTTTGTCTTTACAGTCTGATTTTTGCTTATTCCTATAACCTGTACATGCCATCAGAACCAATAATCTGTACGTCGTCCTTATGTTTTTTGGTTTTCTTTTTATATTTTCAGGTATAGAAATTACCCTCCAGAGCAGCTTGTAGACATTGTAGCTCGGATTCTAGCAATGGTACCCCCATGGACCCGTGTATACAGGGTTCAGAGGGATATCCCCATGCCTTTGGTTACCTCTGGCGTTGAAAAAGGGAATCTTCGTGAACTCGCTTTAGCACGTATGGATGATCTAGGTTTAAAATGTAGGGATGTCCGTACACGTGAAGCTGGAATCCAGGTAAGGAATATTGACTTTTTCGATATACATAACTGAACAGTGCCATTTTATTGATGAATTTGTCACCTGCTGCCGGTCTGGCGGGTTGGGGAATGTATCAAGAGGGCAAAACGGGCTAGGTTGGTCCAAATCACCTTTTGTCCAAAATTTTCTCTAAATAAGTGATACTTTACTATTTTTAATACCTTGTCTTCCAGAATGGGAAGTTCCCTATACCGGTTGAGAAGGGTTGGACTGGCTTGAAAATTTTTTATCGAGCTATATCACTTAATTGTAATATTTTAATATCAAATTAATTTTGAACTAAATTATTTGGGAGGGTTAGGTAATGTCTCAAACTGGGTAGTTTTCTGTACGAGTCGAAAGTTGAAACGAGTCGGGTTGACTCAAAACATTATCATCCAACATATGTAAATGATGGGTGGCAAGTATAATTACTACTTTATACTTCTAAATAATAATATAATATTTTGAAATGATTTAGGAGGTTCTATACATTAAAAATACACTTTGGCCGTATATTGCCCTGTTAGACTCAATACTCAATTTTTTATTTGACCCAATAAAATTAGAACATAACCCAAATCCACCCATTCGTAAGTAAATGGGTCGAATGTTGCTTCGTCTTACGATGGTTGGATTCCCACATAACTTGTCTCTATTTATATTACATTTAGGATATTCACCACAAGATTAGGCCAGATGAGGTTCAGCTTGTTCGGCGTGATTATACTGCAAGTGAGGGATGGGAAACTTTTTTATCATATGAAGACACACGGCAGGTAAAATGGAACTAATTTTTTATTTGCTTCCACTGTGAACTTCTACACTGCACTGCCGAACAAAGAAATAAACAGAAAATAAACATGTTGCATCTAGGTGGTTGTTTATTTATCATTAATATTCTGTGATTTATTTTTAATGTGGATATTTGCTTGCTTTTAAACAGTCATGCTTGGATGTTTGTTTATTGTTCACTATATTTCTATAACAACAATGCTTGCCTTTTATAAAATATTCCATCTAGTGGTTAATTTCATTTTACAAATTCATATCGTGTTCTAGGCAAGATTTTTGACACTAAGTTAGAACCTTTATTGGGGAACAATCAATTTGGGCATTGTTTTACGATTTTACCTAATCTGGCAGGTAAAATAATAGCTCAAAAAGGAAACAAGTCAAATGGGTCAAAAGTAAACCTCCTAATTTTTTTAGAGAAGTTTGGATTATCAATGAAATTATATAATTTTGCAATCATATATAAGACTGTTATCATTAATAAAAAATAGTAGCTTTACTAAAAATGTTTGAGGTTAACCTATCTTGACCGGGTTTGTTCAAGTTTCCCATTTGACCCAAATCTGTTCCTATACATTACCAAACCAGTCTGACATGTCCATTAGAGGGTCAGAGACCATGCTAACCCTGTCACCACTAACCAGATTTGTTTGTTGGTCTGTTGCTATAGTTGGTGAATTTGGTGGTTGTTATCTATCAGCCATTGTTCTTCATATACTGCTCTAAACTTTTATATTACCTAATTTTTTTGGAAATTTGGTTTTAAACCTTATTTTTTTAAATGCAGGATATTCTTGTTGGATTACTACGCTTGCGAAAATGTGGCAAAAATGTTACATGCCCAGAACTTGTTGGAAGATGCTCAATTGTTCGTGAACTCCATGTTTATGGAACAGCTGTTCCAGTACATGGTCGTGAGGCTGATAAACTGCAACATCAGGTATTCATTGTTCATCAAAACCTACAAATGTGTGTTTTGGGTAAGGGGTCAAAACGGGTCAGTTTGAAATGAGTCATTTTGTTGTATCATACATATACTCATAAAGTGACACGTTAAATCTGTAGCAGTTTTATAACACTGGGAAGGGTTGGTACTTGAAGGCACAATAATCTTCAAACGAACCAAAAACGTAGCAAACCGCAGGTTGAAGAACAAAACTATTTATTAAAGAAAACTGCATATTTTGACACCTTAAACATCAACCAAAGAGCCCTATTTATACTAAACAAACAAATCCTACTATGACTCATACTCCTACTTTCTAGGAATTAAAACAACTTGATAAACATCAAACTAAATAACTAGATAAACATACTAATTTAAATAATAAATAAAAGACTCTTAATTAAACTAAAACTCCAAACATATAGAATCTGACTTTGACTTTTTTTATGTGAATTAACAAAGATTAATTCCAACAATCACCCCCTTAATCTTTGATCTCGGTCTTGCTTCTTGCTTCTTGCTTATTGATTGAACCACATAGGTTCGATTCTTGCTATTTGCTTTAAGAAATATAGTTCTTATCTCTTGCTATCTTCTTGCTTGCTATCTTCTTGCTTGATTGAATCAATTCATCTTGCTCTTGCTACTTACTACTTGCTCTTGCTCTTGCTCTTGCTCTTACTCTTTCTCTTTCTCTTTCTCTTTCTCTTTCTCTTTCACTTGCTACTGCTCTTGCTACATGCCTCTTTCTTGCTATTTTCTTTGATTTCGTTCTCATAAACCTGCTCAAGAACACCCGATTCGTATACCATTACCGGCCTCGATTCCAAACCTGAAATTACCAAACTGCTGTCATGCTTGCTGCTCTATTCTTGTGTTTGTTACCATTGTAATCAGGCGCGAGTTGGTCACCGTTTCACCCCCGAAACTAAGCCCGAAACACCCATCGTTTTTTTTTCAGTCTTGCACTCTACTTTCTCAAAAGTCGGTGTTTATTCACCTGCTTGCTTGTATCCTTCCTTCCTTTCGCTTAAAATTAAAACCAACAGGTTGCTTGATTGCTTCGCATGTCCTTTTTTTTAACAATTAAAACCTATAATTAATTCTCCAAGTTTGTTGGTTGCTTGCTTCTTCCTGCTTTAACGGTTCAATTTCTTTCTTTCTCTCAACAATAATAACCGCCACAGAAACCTGTCACTCCGCTGATGCCTTGAATAATCGTGTCCTCAATGACTGTTGCTTATGATCACTGCTGCTATATTCTTGATTGATTACCTACTGCTGCTTCTCGTTCTTCAACCCTGCAGCCAAGGGCTGCTCCCGCTTTCAAAAAACGACTCTCAAAACAACCCTCTTTCTAACCTTGTGCTCTGATACCAATTGAAGGCACAATAATCTTCAAACGAACCAAAAACGTAGCAAACCGCAGGTTGAAGAACAAAACTATTTATTAAAGAAAACTGCATATTTTGACACCTTAAACATCAACCAAAGAGCCCTATTTATACTAAACAAACAAATCCTACTATGACTCATACTCCTACTTTCTAGGAATTAAAACAACTTGATAAACATCAAACTAAATAACTAGATAAACATACTAATTTAAATAATAAATAAAAGACTCTTAATTAAACTAAAACTCCAAACATATAGAATCTGACTTTGACTTTTTTTATGTGAATTAACAAAGATTAATTCCAACAGTACTGAAACAGGTTCACGCCCAAAGCGGGTCAGGCTGTCCTGAAACACTTCTCCAAATCTATTAGGGTTTTATACAAAAAAACAACATACTCATCAAGGTTCATGTTTAGTCTAACGATTGATTTATTGTGGTTTTTTTGGTCCGTTAAGTTAGAATGCGTAACTTCATTTTACTGAGTAATTTGTTTTATAAACTTTGTTATGTTTTACTGATTCCGTCCTCAAAGTTTATATGCATTTTTTTTTAAAAAAAGAAAAATTTGAAGGACTTAATCACATTTTCATACTTAGAGGACGAGACCAATCGCGAGCTTCTGACTGCATTTTTGGTGAAAGTATATATGGTTTTTGGCTGATAAACCAATTTTTATTTTTTGATATAGGGTGTCCTGTATGATTAATAACAATATTGTTTCAATATAATCTAGGTTCACGTAGTAGGCTTTTAATGCTCTCTTCATCCTATTAGAGATAAAACATAATCTGAAATTACTTATTAATAAGTAAATCGGTTGAAATAGTGAATTCTAGTATTTACAACTTTGCCACCATAAAAATGTTAACCTGTTGTGCTGGACTTGGCAGGGGTATGGTACCCTGCTTATGGAGGAAGCCGAAAGGATAGCTCTTAGGGAGCACAGGTCAACAAAGATAGCTGTTATTTCGGGTGTCGGAACACGACATTACTATAGGAAACTGGGTTATGAGCTTGAAGGCCCGTATATGATGAAGCACCTTACATAAAGTCCAGCTTCTAATGACATATAACCTGTTTTTTTTGTTTGGTTGTATATTGTAAGTTTATTAAAGGGATTGCTTAAATCTTTACCGGTAGGTTGTTTTTTTGCAAGAAACCAAGGATTCTATATGTTTATGTAGAAATGCTCATGGGTGTTGTCCATGTGGCGGTACCATCAACATGCACACCACGTCACCACCGCCTCTTGCGTTCAGTGGCGGAGCTTGAACACTCCCATAGGGGGATGGGGGCGAAATTAAATTTTCTTAGGGGGCGAACTCGATATATGTATAAAAATTTACACTACCAGATCAAAAATTTACCCTACGCACTAAAAATTTACACTACCGACACAAAAAAGAGAAGGGGGGGGGGGGGGGGGCGGATGCCCCCCCGGCCTTTATAAACCTCCGCCAATGTCTGCGTTTAACTGCAGCCCCTTTCTCTTTGTCAATGCCACTGTCATGCACCCCATTGTGTCAACACATCACCTTTACGCCTATTAATGATGATATGATGTTTGAAGGTCATCTGTTACTTGATCTTGATGTGTAGATTTTGTGTTTGAACAAAACCTAACATGCAATTTTGTTCTTGGTTTGTTTTTGTTTTGATGATCTTGTTATATTGGTTTTAATTTTCTGGAATTATAAATTTGGGAGATTGTCATGTTGAATAGAGGGGGCAGTTGATGGGGGTGGTTGAAACTTGCAAAAAGAATTTTGAAATGGTTAACAAGTTTGGTAGAGGTGGGGATCTAGCTTTTGTTGGTTTTTTGTCTTTTAACCCTCTTGAAAATTACATGTCTAGTGCAATATTTGCTTACATTACCCTGTTAGGTTAGTAGAGTTTTCTAATGAATCATGTGATTTTCTCTATAATTAGCTCTAGTGGTTATAAGAAACCAACGGAAAGTTACAATAAATTGATTTTAGGGTAAAAGTAAAATGATGAAATGCTAAGCTTGCTTGTGATGTTAGGCTGGTTTCATTAGTTGTACGGTAACAAGTTTTTATGGTTACAAGAAGTAGTAACAATTTGGTTATGAAGTAAAATGACCAAATACTAAGCACGACTACATAAATTCTAGCAAAATCTAGTCATAACAAATGAAATCACAAGTTTTTATATAAATTAAGTTTTGGGTATTATATGTTGCTTATGGTCCACTGTATATCGATAAATCAATGATTAAAAAGCTATTACACAATTCATATATGAAGTCATTATGGTCCAAATATTGAATACTAATGTCATATATCGCATAATTCATATATGAACACTAATGTCATATATCGCATAATTGACAACTTAAATAACATCTATCAGGACTACAAAAAGCCCCGTCCCCTGATCAAACTCAAACAAGTTTTCGGTTAAATCGAATCCTATCGAACTCAAGCTCATCACAATTAATCTATATTTTCCCTTAAGCTCTTTTATTAAAACGACAATTCTCATTACCAGAAAAATAATCACCACACCCGCACACAGCTAGTTTACAACCTTAAATTACTTTAAGAGTAAATTACATTTTTCATCCTTTTGGTTTGTAGTAATTTTCAGATTTCGTCATTAAACTAAAGAAATTACAGTAAACGTCCTTTACGTTTAAAAATGCTTGCACGTTTCGTCCTTTCCTCTAACGGACGTTAATTTTGTCCGTTAAGTCTAGTCAAGTGACTAGCACGTGAGGGTAATATGGACATTTTACGTATATAATTAAAATATATCAATTTAAATTAAAAAATAAAAAACCAAAAAAGAGTTTCTCTCTCATCTCTCTCTCTCTCCACCATCTCTTTACCTTCCCCAAACCCAAATCAATCTCTTTCTCTTTGCAAAATCTACAGAAAATCATGAAATTTGCTGCAAGATTCAACTTTTATCGATACCCATATTGATCAACACATGATGATTGCAGTACCTCAGTTTATTTCCATCGGTAGCTCCAAAAAACAATCCAATTCTTTCAATTTGTTCTTATATGTTCTTTACTTGCATGAATTGAGGTCACCGTTTGAGGACGATTTTTACCCCTAAAATGGTTTTACCGAAGTACCGAACACCCTTTTGACCAATTTGATTATACGGGGAGTCAGTGGAGCATTAACTGTTTGGTTAATTTGTTAAATCTTGGGTTTAGTGGCATTAACTATGGATTTTGCGAACACACTTGAGCTACCGCGTTGACAGCGACCATCACATCGTAAAATGTCCATGTAAAGAGATGGTGAAGAGAGAGAAACTTTTTATACTTCTTTATTTTTAAGTTATATACGTAAAATGCCCATATTACCCTCACGTGCTAGTCATATGACTAGACTTAACGGACAAAATTAACGTCCGTTAGAAGAAAGGACGAAACGTGCAAGCATTTTTAAACGTAAAGGACGTTTACTATAATTTTTTTAGTTTAAGGACGAAATCTGAAAATTACTACAAACCTAAAGGACGAAAATATAATTTACTCTTACTTTAAACTTTAAGTTGTTATCATTCACCATTTGACCCTTACAGTATCCAACTCCCCCTTCTAAAGAATCAAACAACAATACTACAATAGTGTCTCAAATGAAAAAAGGACACAGTTGAAGGGTTCAATTGTTAAATTCAGTATTCCTCTAACCCGTGGTGGTCTTAACTCTTAACCGCCGTCGCACCACCACCCACCTAACCCAATCTCCGGCGACCACCGTACCGCCACCCTACAGTAACATCACCAACCAACACAAACATACTATACTCACTCAACTGCCTCTTTATATATATATCTGATTCCAATGGCGTTAACGAATTTCATACTGACGGTGGCCGGAGTTAGCGCAGTGATTCTGCTGATGAGGAGTGATGTTAAACAGTCGGCTTCCATATTCAAACGCAACGTCCGTCAGATCCGTCACTGGCTCGAAGAAGAATCCGCAACCGTCGTCAAGTATGTTTTTGAAAATTGAAACCACACATGTATGATGTATCATATATGGATTGTTGCTTTGTGTGTCTGGTGATTGGTTGTTTTGTAGGTTTATAGGTGTTGTTTGTTGTTGATGATGGTTGATCAGTGGTTCTCCTTTTGTGAGGTGAAGTCAGTTTGTGGAAAGTTAGGGTTTTGGAATAGGAGTTGTAGTCGCAGTGATGGTTTTAGAAAACTGAGTTTTGACTTGATCATGACTTGGAAGATTCATAGGCTGTACATCCAAGAACTCACGGTTTTGTTTTCATCCGACGAGTTGCTCGCCCAAGCAAAACATGTCTTGGTAGAGAAGATTTCCATCCCCTTATAAAGGACTTCGTACTCCCTGTAAGGGAGGTGGAGATGTAAGGGGATGGAGGACCTCCTCTATCAAGACGTGTTTTGTCTCGACAAGCAACTCGTTAGGTGAAAACAAAACCGTGAGTTTCTGTTACCTATTGTCCCAAATGTAAGAAACTTTGGTAGAAGTTGATCTCTAGAAATTTTATCTAGATCCTTGAACATTTGTATATTTGGGTGATTACAATAGCAGATTGCAGGATTCCTCATAAGTAGAAATATACATCTAAATCGTAGTTTTGATTATTTGTTGCTTGATTTATAGGTTCATAGGTGTTATCATTTAGATAATATATGTAATACATGGATAACCACTGGTGGACGATATAAGAATCATACATTTCTACACCCTTGAACATTTGTATATCAGGGTAATTTCAGTAGCATGATTGCGAGTCCTCATTAGGAGACTTTAACATTATTGATCCGAAATGTACCTAATTAATATGGTTCAAGTGTGTTGTGGGTGTTTATGGACTAGGAGTTGTAGATGATAGGTGTTGTTTGTTGGTGATGGTGGTTGATGAGTGGTTCTCCTTTTGTGAGGTGAAGTCAGTTTGTGGAAGTTAGGGTTTTGGAATAGGAGTTGTATTTGAAGTCATAGTTATTGGTGATGTTCATATGTTATGGAGAGAGTGATAAACAGTGAGCTGTGATGTTCAATTTTTACCATTTATGGTTCATTTGAATGAATTGGAGGCTCTATGTTTATCTATTGTTTTTCTTTAAAGTATTAGGTTTTGAATTGATCATGACTTTGAAGATCATTGGTGTGTTGTCCTGAATGTAAGAACTTTGGTAGAAGATAGTCTCATGAAATTTTATCTAGATCCTTGAACATTTGTGTGTTTGGGTGATTCCAGTAGCATGAATCATGAATGCATGATTGTAGGATCCCTCATTAGTAAAATTTCATGTTAGTGATTCAAAATGCACTTAATTCATAAGGTAAAGTGTGTTGCGAGCATTTATGAACTAGGTTTTGTGGGTGAGTAAATCAAGAGCATGTATGGCTAGCTCAGTAGAGATTTGTTCTTTCGTGATTATACAATCTAACATGAAGATCATGGTTTATAGCTAACTATTCCGAGTTGAGCTAATATATTTGTTGAGTTTGAATCTCACTCCCCTCCTTTTGTCATTATGAATAAATAAAAGATTAGTTAGGTAGTGTAACATAGTGATGGAGAACAATAAGTTATCTAGACAGGAATTTGCAAAATACTAAAATACTAGTGTCCCATTTAAACCCTAGGGTCTCTTATCATTCCAAGGTGTATTTTGAATGTAATGGGGTGAAATCTTTTATTCAGTCGGTTCTTTTAGTTCAGAATTGAAATATTGAGATCATAGCTCTATTGATGAAGAGTAAAAGTATTAATAACATTTGGAGAATGCTCTATGATTATAATATCCAAGATCACCAATTTTCTTATAGACTACAGTTCTTGCTATATGCATATGCTTATGAGATCGCCATCTCATTTATGTTTAAACAAGAAACAAAAATGTTCGTCTCATTAGATAAGAGGCATAATTGTCAGTATGTTCAATTGCTTTTCTTTTGATTATTTTGGGACCGCTAGTGTCAGAAATTGGGAATAGAGAACTGGTTCTTGCAGTTGATTATACTAACGTTCAAGTTTGATTGTAAATATTCTTTTTGTTGATAAACTATGTAAAATGTTGTATTTGTATAAATAACCATGTATACTAATTTCATGTCTTTCCTTTGTTACTATATTTGAATGTCAACCGCTGTACTTGTGAATGGGCCGATAGGGATGTGTTTTATCCAAAATGTGTGAAATCAAACTGCTACTAAAAGTGAACGGGTCAAACAGATTGAAAGTCTAACTAAAGTCTATTCATAAAGCATACACTCTCAATCATTTAATTTAAAGATCTGGATGATTATTGTAATAATATTATTCTTGCAATCATAAAATAATTCAAAAATCATATTTCTTTTGAATGGGCTAAAAGAGTTTGTGGGTCATACTAAACCCGCCTTTTCCAACCCATACCTCTCACTAGATTTTTTAAATATATATTTTCTTAACTTGTTATGATGTATCGTTTCATTCTGGCTGCATCAGGTGTACTATTTGCCTAAAATAGAAAAATATTAAACCGTTTCATCCTACTATGTTCATATGCCATAGTTTCATCTTTACCAAATTTGACTAAACTTGTTTTATATTTTTCAGGGAAGTAGAGAAGACAAAACCCAAGGAGCTTCCAAAGAAAGATATTCCCAAGGATGATTAAGCTTGAGGTACAACACATAATGGCTAGGGTTAGAATAAGTAAGTTTAAATATATTCATGCATGCGTAAAGCACTGTAGTTTGGCTTGTTTTTCTAACACATACTTGTTTTTTTGGTAGTGTGAAGACATAAATGTTTTCTTGTATTGATGAAGGTTTTCTTCGGTTCAATTCCCATAGTTGTCTCGTACCTTTGTTCTTGGTCTTCGGTGACAACTTTGATCCATTTATAAATAAATTTGTGTTCTATATTTTCATCTCTAATTGGTCAAACAAATAAAAAATAATAGCTAAAATCAAATTGGGCTTAACGGGTCAAAGAGGAAAGGCTTTTAAAGGCTCAATCGATGCGTCGGGTCCTGATCTAGATTTTTGCTGTGATCTGATTCATTTAATGATTAAGCAGATCAGAAAAGGTGATCAAGTAATCAAATAAGACATCTGATATAATCAACAGGAGTCTCACATACAACGCCCATGGACACCAACACCTGGGGTTGTAAACTTACAACAAAACTGTTGCAGAGGGAAGGGTGATGGTGCCCTTGGTTTTTATTATAAATAGCAAGGTTTAAAAGTACGGAATCGAGCCTCGAGGCGTTTTCCTTTCGCCTCATGAGGCGTAAGCCTCGAGGCGAACCGAGGCTTAAGGCCGAGGCGGAATTAAAAAATAAATATAAAAATTATATATCTTATAAAAAATAAAATACAGACTAATTTCATCGTAGGATTCATCAAAAACATCAAAAAACACACATTAAAAAGACATGGAACGTTTGAAACTGACACAAAAAGTCTAAAACATAAAAAACAAAGTGAAAAACCCCTTGAGGCGCACCCGAGGCGCACGCCTCAGTCATATGAGGCGCACGTACAAAACAATCCCCTGAGGCGGCGCCTCAGACTCGTTTTCTGGGCGTCTCGCCTCGAGGCGCACGCCTAAACCGTTTTTTAAAACCATGATAAATAGCACATGATGCGTGAGGCACTTAAGACGATCAGGAAAACGCCTTAGCGTCTCATGCACATCTGGGTCAAAACTGATCAACATTGGTTAAGATTGGGGTCACTAAATGAAGAGATTATGAATGATCTGTATGATAAAAAAGGTCAATATGGAAAAAAAGATGATTTTGGTTGTGCATAAAGGTTTATGTAGTTATATATAGAGCAGCGCCTTGGGTATGCTGGGCTCTCATCTCATGCCTCATGTTTTGAGGCCTAAACGCCTCGGAGCGCCTTGAAGCATCCTACGCTTTTTAAAACCAAGGTGGTGTTTATTGGCCGTTTATCCACATCACTTTTAATTAAGTTCTGAACCTAGCATAAGGTCTCGCTTGAAATTACTTCACATGTAAGAGTTTACTATTTAAAGGGAACGTCAATATATATTTATCATTTTACATGTATTTGGATTTAACAAGGCATATATCAAAGTTGTGATATCGTGTTTTTGATGTTCTAAATTTAATGTACAGAAACTCAATCTTGACCATAGGATTCTAAGTTTCGGGGTGTATGATTTTGCTTAACTTTAATCTGTGAACTTTAGAAATCTAAGGTGGTGTTTGTTTTTTAAAAAAACATCTGCGAAGCCTCTTCTATCTGCATCTCGCAGACCACACGCAAACATGAGTGTCTGCAGACTGTTTGTTTTTTCGAATAGATTTCATCAAAAAAGGTCTACACGTGGTCTTTTTAAGGCATGTTAAAATTATAACATCATACATCTTCTAACCTCTTCTTATTCTCAACCCTTGTGAAACTCTTCTACCATCACCATACATCGACCGCCTCTCATACATCTTCTAACCTCTTCTCATTCTAGTCTTGTGGCTTTCAAATTGTCATGTGTATTCGTACTTTTTTAAAGTTACTCTTACTCCTAAGTTATATCAAGTTACTCGATTGAAGACGGTGATTGATGAGTCGTTGGTTGCAGTCTACAAAAGTTAAAAATCAAACAGTTTCTTGTGTGCAAATTGTAGAGGTTTGATCCACATCTTCTTCTACAGATGTTTGCAGATCTGGTCCGCAGACTGCAGACATTTTACCTTTGAAAAAACAAACTGCACCAGTCTCTAATAACCTAACTTTATACTCTTAATCATATAATTGTGTGTATTTTTTAATATAACTTATAACTGATAGAAACTATCATTGATAAATCACTTGAACACTCGAATAGTTCTCATTAGCAAGCCTCAAATGGCAATAAATACATAAACACAAATGTGAAATACGTGGGAACGTGGCCAACTAAAACAACAAAATAGGGAAATAACTTACTCAACTAGTCCTAAGGAATCGGTCAACAAGCAGAGTTTTTAGCTACCACTTATAGACTTCTTCAACTTATTAAATTGCTAAAACAATAATGGAACATTAGCAAGACATACGACATGCACACGTGCATGGGTGTGCATGGGCCACGAACACCAACAAACCCTCCCTCAAACTAGACTTGGTTTCTGTCTAGTTTGCTCTTGAGTGAGCACACCCCAAGAAGAAGTCTGAGTCATTGATATGCTTCACGATGCAGGCTTTGTAAAAATATCGGCTATTTGATCTTTAGTACCATAGTGAACCAACTCCACAGCTTCCTCCTTAACCAGATTGCGCAGAAAGTGAAATCGAACTTTAATATGTTTGCACTTGCCATGGAAAATCGGATTCTTTGACAATTTGATAGCAAAAGTGTTGTCGCAATTTATTGCCACCGGGCTGCTTCTCTTTATCCCCAGCTCAGAAAGTACACCTTTAACCCACATGACTTGACACGCACATGCTGCTGCTGCCACATACTCTGCCTCAGTAGATGATAAGGCCACTATGTTATGCTTTTTCGATGACCATGTCACAACAGCACCATCCCACGTGCCTAGAAGTACTCTTTCTGTCATCAACATCACCGGCATAATCACTGTCTGTGTAGACAGTCATTTCCCCTTCTCCACCTTGCTTGTACCATATCCTATAGTCTTGAGTGCCTTGAATATATCTTAACACCCTTTTTGCCGCTGCAAAGTGCACTTCAGTTGGCTTTGACATGAAACGACTTATGTAGCTTACTACAAATTGTAGATCAGGTCGAGTAGTTGTCATGTACATCAGGCAGCCAACCAACTGTTTGAACAACGTCTCATCCGCAGCAACACCTTCATCTTTTATGAGTCGAGTACCTGGAACAATTGGATTCACCACTTCATTACACTCCAGCATATTGAACCAAGCTAGCACCTCAGCAGCATATTTTCTTTGAGAAAGATGAATGCCATCAGCAAGTTGCATCACCTCTAACCCAAGGAAATATTTCATTTTTCCAAAGTCAGACATCTCAAAATCAGCCTTAATTCCTTCCTTAAATTTCTTCAACATCCCCTCATCATTCCGTGTGTACAGCATGTCATCTACATAAATGTTTACAAATAATATTTTACCTCCGGGTTCCTTGATAAATAAAGTATGCTCATACAGGCTACGAGTAAATCCTTCCTTTATATAATGTTCTTCAATTCTACTAAACCACGCCCTGGGATCCTGTTTAAGGCCATACAACACCTTATCCAGCTTGTACACTTGATCTTCCTTTCCTTTAATTATAAACCCCTGAGGTTGTTAAACATAGACATCTTCCTTTAGAGTGCCATACAAGAATTTTGACTTTACATCCATCTGATGTACTATCCAGCCTTTTTGTGCAGCCAATGCAATCATTAATCGAATTGTGTCCATTCTTGCAACTGGTGCAAAGATTTCAATGTAGTCAACCCCTATTTCTTGAGCATAACCAGGAGCCACTAATCTGGCCTTGTGTTTCACCACTTCTCCATTTTTATTATACTTAGTCTTGAACAACCACTTAACACCAATACACTTTGCATCCTTTAGTAAATTCACCAGGGCCACGTGTGATTCTTCTCAATTGACTTTATCTCCGTGGCTATTGCATTCTTTCATATGTCATGCTTCACGGCTTCATTGAAAGTGATTGGTTCACCACTATTATCTTCCATGAGATTTAACTCATCTTCACTTAGCCATACATCTGTGACATAATCTTGAAGGTATGAGGGAGGCCTTCTTACTCTGCCCTCCCTCAGCATTGCACTGTTGGGACCGGGGTTCAATTCTCCTGCATTTTGTTGGTCAGCTGTAAGGCCCCGATCCCAAAGACCCCATAGTTGGTTATTCATAACATTATTCAATATTAAAACTCATTTAAAATATATTAACATAAGAAAATATTGCAGCGGAAGAATCATCAAAAACCATTTCATGCATTAATAATTACTTTTGTCAAGTAATACATCGTTGATTGAAGTTACAAAAGAATACTTAGTTGAATTACAAAACAACAATATTATTTTTTTGCATGAGATAGATGTCAGTCTTTGCTTGCCAAGTAGCTTCAACTCCATGCCATCCTCAGCAACAACATTACCTGCCAACTGAAAATGCATATAAAAAGTCAGCGTTGCTGAGTGAGTTCTAGTTTATATAATAAAATACTTTAATTTTAATAAAAAACCTTTTCTTTACTTTCGTTCGTGATCACACATCATACGTACATCTTGATAATAATCATTTATTATCTTTCATCATCGTTCATAATCGTTCATTTCGTATTTTATTATCTTTCACTTCTATCTAGATCATGCCATGTACTATGCCCCATCTTCGGTGAACAAAGCGACTACAGTCATGGGGGCAAGTGGCAAGGACCCCGTTTCGTACGTTTCTACCAGTCACAAAGACTGACCATTAAGTGTGCACTCGGCACACTGTCGAGGTGGCAACCCATAAAGAGTTGTGAACCCCTTTTTATATGCTTGCAAGACTTTAATTCATTCATTACGTTCCACTTTTCATTATCTTTATCTTCCACTTTCATTACAATAATACTTCACGTACATAAGCATATCATACCACGTAAAGTCACGTCATAATACAAATATGAAACATTAACAACAGCCCTCAGACATACATAACATCAACAGACATAAACCACCAAAACATTTCATAACTTAACACTACATTCTATTTTCCAAAATTTCAGAAAATCCTAAGTCACCAAAGAAATGCGGATGAACATAAGCCAATGCGGCTGAATGTTCAGCAAATGCGGACGACCAAATGCGGATGAAAATCTCACAAAAATATTCTGTCTAAGGATGTGCGGGTGAACCAAATGCAGATGAACAAGTCCAAATGTGGATAAACAATACTAAATGCGGATGAGCTAAGTCTTAGGTGAATGAACTTAACCAATGTGGTTGAAGTTCAGCAAATGCGGATGAAGATCAACAAATGCGGATGAAGATCAGCAAATGCGGAAGAACACTTACAAATGCGGAAGAACAAAAGCAAATGCGGATGAACAAAAATACTTAACTATTGAACATAAAACCAATGCGGTTGAATGTTCAGCAAATGCAGATGAACTCCAACAAATGCGGATGAATAAAATGCAAATGCGGATGAACACATTACTTAGGCTATTCCACCAGTTCCAAATCCTCGTTCTAACATATCCTTAGCACAAATCTAACACGCTAAACACTTAGAACAGAGCTTACAACCACGCAACATCAAAGAAGGCATATAAAAACACACACATCGCATACACATCAGATGCAAAAACGTAGAAAACTCATGCTTTGGTGGTAAAAATTCAGTTAATATGCATTTCAGCCCCAAACGAGTTTAAAACAAGTAAAATAGGGGAATCTAGAACTCACCTCTAGCAGCTTTCGAGTAAGACTTCTTCAGACTGAGAGCAATTGGGAGTTCTAGCACCTCTAGGAGAATTCCAGCTTTCTCACACTAAAAACCAAACTTCTTCTTCTCTCTTCTTGCAGCCGAAAGCAGAAGTGAAATGGGGGGTGTGGGCGGCCATGCTTCTTTTAAATCCCATAATGGGTAAGTTTGCCACTTGCATAATTTTAACCCCTTGACTTGGGATATTTCACCTTTCTTTCTTTTTCTTTTTAAATTTCCGGGTGTTACATCAGCCGAGGCTGCATCTTCCTCATTCGTTCATTGGTTTCTTCCTCATTATCTGAGGTCAACTCATCATGCTCAGAGAAGGTGTAATCTCCCCAAGTTATCTTCTCATCTGCAGGTGCCTTTCCTGATTCCTTGGACCAATCCCACATTAAATCTTCTTGCACCTCAACGTCCCTACTAATAATTACTTTCATTGTGAGGGGATCAACCAAGCGATAGGCTTTGGATTTCTCACACATTCCAGTAAATATGCAGGTAGTACTTTTATCATCAAGTTTGCTTCTTTATTTGCTTTGGAACATGAATATAAGCTAGCGATCCCCACACCCGTAGATTGTCAACTGATGGCTTGTGTCCACTCCATGCTTCTTCTGGTGTCATCTTTGCAAGTGCCTTAGTTGGGCATAAGTTTAGAACATAGAAACTTCATTGAGTTTCCTTTGCCCAGAAAAACTTAGGCACTTTCTTTGTTGATAGTATTGACACCACCATATTGATCACGGTCCTGTTCTTTCGTTCAGCTACCCCTTTTTCTGTGGGGTAAAACTTGCTATAAGATGCCTTTTGATTCCTTGTTCTTTGCAAAATTTGATGAAGTCACTTGACAGATATTCACCTCCACGATCTGTTCGAAGGCACTTGATTTCCTTCCCTGATTCTTTCTCCATTTTCAGTTTGAATTCTTTGAAGCTTTCAAGTGCCTGTGATTTTTCGGACAACAAATACACCCAGCTCTTTCTGCTATGATCATTAATAAAGCTCAAAAAATATCATTTTCTTGAGTTTGATGCAGGAATAATTGGACCACATATGTTAGAATGAACCAGTTCCAACACTTCCTTCGCTCTCCACATGCTCACCTTTGGGATAGGCTTACGAGCCTGCTTTCCTTTCATGCAATCTTCACAAGTTGTGTTTGAAAAAGTGAGCTATGGAAGGTCACGAACCATATTCTTCTTCAACAAATGCCCCATGCGTTCATGCCAAAGTTGAGTATTGGCTTCTCCATGCATGCAGCTTGCACCTTCTTGTATTGCATCTTCGGCTACCTTTTCAAATACAGGAAACATGCGGTTTGAGCTCATATTACTTTTGAAAATCAAGCCCTTTTCAGGATGAAACACCTTGCATACATCATTCTTAATCAAGAATTCCAGACCCTTTTGCTGTAACGGGCCAATACTCAACAGGTTGTTTTTCAATTCTGGGACATAATACACATCACTAACAACAACTGTGGTATCATTTACTACTACCTTGACTGATCCCTTTCCATCAACGTTCATGCGAGTGTTGTTTCCCAACTTGACTGAATTAGTGTGATTCACATCAAGTGAAACAAACCTTTCCTTTATGCCACACATATGATTTAAACAACCAGAATCCAAAAACCAATGCGTACCTTTTGTTTCTTTGTTGTCATATGCCATTAGGCTACACTCATCTCTTTCTAATTCAGCCATCAGCATGATTTCTTCATCTTCATCATAGCTAGTATAGTTGGCTTCCTTGAGGTTGGGACATTCATATGAAAAATGACCCAGTTTGTGACAGGAGTAACATTCAATTGTCTCCTTATTGAAGGAGCTTCTCCCCCTTCCACGTCCTCTGCCTTTGAAGTTTGATTGGCCTCTTCCTCTCCCACGATTACCGCTATTGTTGCCATACTCTATCTTTAAGGCCTGCTCTTCCTCCTTTTCCAATTTCTTGAACTTCTGTTCATGAACGACCAATGTGCATTGTAGTTCTTCGATTGACATCTTCTCTATGTCCTTTGATTCCTCAATTGAGACTACAACATATGTGTACTTTTCAATTAATGTTCGAAGAACCTTCTCAACAATTTTCGAGTCTGACATGCATTCTCCATTGCTTCTCATCTGATTGGAAACAGCCAACACTCGACCAAAATACTCCGATATAGTCTCCGTCGTCTTCATCTCAAGGACTTAGAAATCCCTTCGTAACTTCTGCAGCATGGATTTTTTCACTCGATCATTGCCCGCAAACCTTTTCTTCATGGATTCCCACACAGCCTTTGAACTTTTCCTGTCGAGAATTTGTTCAAAAGTGACTCGATCAATTGCCTGATAAAGGTAATGCTTAACTTGCATGTCCTTCACCTGCAATTCCTCGAGTTTCTTCTTCTGGCCATCTGTTTAAGCAATCCCTACAGTCGGTTTAATAATTCCAGTTTCGATCAGGTCCCATAATTGTTTTGCCCGCAGCAAATTCTCCATCTCGCTCCAGTGCTTGTAATGTCCGTCGAACACCGGGATCTTCAACTTTTCTTCACTCATTTTTGACTGGCTCTCTCTCACGAATCGAGTAGCTCTGATACCAGATGATAGAAACTATCACTGATAAATCACTTAAACACTCGAATAATTCTCATTAGCAAGCCTCAAATGGCAATAAATACATAAACACAAATGTGAAATACGTGGGAACGTGGCCAACTAAAGCAACAAAATAGAGAAATTGCTAAAACAATAATGGAACATTAGAAAGAAATAGACTTCTTCAACTTATTAAATTGCTAAAACAGTATTATCGTTTTAGCAATTTAATAAGTTGAAGAAGTCTATGAGTGGTAGCTATAAACTCTGCTTGTTGACCGATTCCTTAGGACTACATGGGCCACAAACACCAACGATAACAAGTAAAAAGAGACAAGGATCATTTCATCCAACCCTATCTTATATAAACTAAATCGATCCTGTGCTATATCTAAAAGATTGTATGACCTATTTAAAATTTGCATAGGATCTCGTAGTTTTAAACAATTTTCAACATGGTTTAATTGTAATCAAGCCATGCCTTGGGCTCGTTCACAGAATACACCAGAATGGGAACTGAAATATAAATAACCTGTATAGTTGGCACTAGACCAAATTGAATACCATAATCAATTCTACTATATATGAGATTTTTAACATTCTTTTCAACCTACAGATGGAATTTTGTTGGGCTGCTTAAAATTGATTAAAAAGCTTAAATCTCCTTCCTTTGGTTCTTTGATCAAAGAACGAAAACGCCACAATCAATGAACCAAGCCATAGAGTGACCATCTATCTTCAGAGGTAGGGTGTTCAAAAATATCCGAATCCGAGAATCCGATCCGAGAATCCGATCCGAGAATCCGAAATATCCGAATTTCAAATATCCGAAAATTCGGATTCGGATAGTGATTTTTAAAAGTTTCGGATATTCGGATATCCGATTATCCGAAAACTTAAATTTTTTTTTTTTAAATTCTAGACATATTTTTACTTTAGATTGAGATTTTTAAGTGTATATTAAGATTTTTATGATATGAGTTGGTTTTTTATATTATTTTTATAATAACATATGTCTAAATATTATAAAAAAACTAAAAAATAAAAAATAATAAAAAATAAAAAATGAATTTCGGATATCCGAATCACTAACCGTATCCGTATCCGAAATTTCGGTTCTACTATCCGAAATTTTCGGACATCCGAAATTCGGATATCCGAAATTTCGGATATCCGATTTTGAACACCCCTATTCAGATGCCAACTGATTAGTTAATCCCAAAGCAACCACGATCCCATAAGCCCTAGAGTTAACTTGTTTATTACTTTTAGTGCATTACTTTATTCAAGTCACGATTATACAAAGAGTTGGTGATTGAAGCATCGTTGGATTTTCATAGTGATCTAAGGGCATGCAGCCTAGTCAGATCATAAAGGTGTTTGTCTTCAAGTAGTTAAAAGGTTCTAGTTTCATAATACACATATACGTACATTTAAGAGTAAATTACTAAATTAAAAGGGTATTTAAAGAGTACTACACAAACACATCAATTTGGAACCAAGATTCACATCCTAGTATGGTCACTCTACAAATACTTAAACATCCATAACTTTCAAATCTTCAGGAAACATAATCTTGATACTTATACAGCGTTTAGAATGAAGTCATTAAATCCATTTACCACACGACAGCCCACGCAAAACTCACTGTGTTCTACCACCACTTGCATTTTGTCGGGATTCCATGAAGAGTCTTACAGTAGAGAAGATGAGCGAAGGCTCAGCCATTGCACCGGTTCCATAGTCCCCACAAGCAAGCCTTTTTGACACCGGGGGTATAAGAGTAATTCCAAGTTCATCAATGGTCATAAGATGCCTTTCTGTGAAGGGATTCGTCCACATATAAGTGTTCATAGCTGGTGCTACGTATATCGGCTTTTCATAATCCCAAGCTCGAATTATGCTCGTCAACAAGTTGTCACATAGTCCACCAGCAATCTGATTCGACATATCGAAAAAATAGCAATAATATAGTATTGTAATCATAATCAACACATTGTTATTATAAAAGTTTATAAAAATACGATGCAAAAGTTTTTACAGGTCAGCCTAACAAGTCTAATGGGTCCACACTCGTCCAAAGTGTATTTTTATTGCCTGTACTTTCTAAAATTGTTTAATTAATTTTTTTTTATCTGTATAACAATATAATTTGTGATTATAACACGTCAACCTGTCAATACCTAAAATTACCTGTTTTGATATTGTCACCTCTAATCAAGGTTTAAAAGTACGGAATCGAGCCTCGAGGCGTTTTCCCTCCGCCTCATGAGGCGTAAGCCTCGAGGCGAACCGAGGCGTAAGCCCGAGACGGAATTAAAAAATAAATATAAAAATTATATATCTTATAAAAAATAAAATACAAATTAATTTCATCATAGGATTCATCAAAAACATCAAAAAACACACATTAAAAAGACATGGAATGTTTGAAACTGACACAAAAAATCTAAAACATCAAAAACAAAGTGAAAAAACCCCTGAGACGCCTTGAGGTGCACATGAGGCGCACGCCTCAGGTGCATGAGGCGCACGTACAAAACAATCCACTGAGACGGCGCCTTAGACTCGTTTTCTGGGCGCCTCGCCTAGAGGCGCGCCTCGAGGCGCACGCCTCAACCGTTTTTTAAAACCTGCCTCTAATAGAAACATACGAGAAGGTACACAATATGATTCCTCATAGATTAACTAAGTCACAGACATTATGGAATAAATATAAGAGGCCAATATGTTTCCAGACAGAGAATATAAATGATCAAAAAGAAAATAATGGAGGTCGTAGCTTTGGCCTATTTACTTATAACTAGTGTTGTAAAAATCGGCCGGCCTAGGCGGCCGATTAATCGGGGATTAATCGGTAGTCGGCCCATTACCTTGTCGATTTCAGCTAATCGTTACCAAAAATCGGTAGTCGGTCCTAGGCGGCACTAATGGGCACTAATCGGTAGTAATCGCTAGTAATCGGATCAATTTTTCTAGGCGGTCAAAGTCGGTCAACTGTGTTTTTTCTGCTTCTTGGTCAAAATCGGACCTAGCCGGTCCTAATTGGCCAAAAATCATTGGTTTTTGCGAGATTCCGGTAACTCTCCAGCCAGATTCCGGCGACTTTCAGGCCAGATTCCAGCGAGATGCAAAATTTACGGCGGAATCTCAGAAATTCCGGGAAAACATGAAATTTAGGGCCAAATATGTGTCTATATATAAATCTGAACATTTGTATTAAAATTACATGTAAAAATGTTTGGTTCTATATATAAAACTGAAATTTATATATAAAAACTCCAGATTAACCCCGATTGCTCCCGATTAATCCCTAGTCGGTGCCTCACCGCCAGATTATCGCCTAACGATTTTTACAACATTGCTTATAAGTGGTTGATTCAGTTTATTGACCTGTCCTAAAATGGGTCAAACAAAAGTATATCATAAACTTAAACTTTTATTGTTATGACATGTTTCTTTGAATAATGCATTGCTATTTATAGAAAAACGAAGAAAAGTGTTTACCTTTCAACTCAACCTGACCCGTAATAAATACAACCCGTTACAAATTCAACCATTTTATGACCTCTAGTAAAAGGGTAAAAGTTGCAACAATACTTACCTTGCCGAGTGTATTTGCTGACAACGGAGCAATTACCATCATATCAGCCCATTGACGAAGCTCAATATGAAGCACAGTATCTCCAATCTTTGACCAAGTTGACCATTCATGCTCGTCTGTATAAAGAACCACGTCTTTTGGGAGTGTTGTTCTATCAATAAAATGTAAAGCCGCCTGTGTTGCAACGGCTTTTACATCCGCCCAATCTGAAAAACAGCTGCACAGGTTCCCGAATTTTATGGCAGCCACACTTCCGCTTGCAGCAAGCAGAATTCTAGGTTTTCTAGGAGTACTATTCACTTGCATTGCCTCCCTTAGGTCAAACACGTAAAATAGAAAAAAATAACTAAAAAGATTTGAATGGTTCAACCTCCAAAAGTTGTTCATGGTGTAATATTAATGCATTAAACCGCCTAAATCATTTTCTGGTGTATATCAGACCCATAGTTCAATCTATCCAGGTTATATTGTACATCAAAGAAGTCAAACTGGTAAAATCACAAAATTAGTTGTGTCTAATACTTAATGCACCTAAGTTGAAAATTTTCTGTGTGTTAATCAGGTTCATGGTTCAATTATTTGTTACAAACTCAAAACCAACAACAGTGGAACTTTGTTGTCAAAAGCCCACAATATGCACGCAGCCTTATCGCCTTGCTTCAAAAGCCCCATCTTCAGGCGCATTTCAGGCCAAGTTTCAACCAAAAATCGTTTGAACAGGTATGAAACAATCACAATAGCCCTAAACACCTAGAATCAACCTAATCCAACCTAAACTAGTCCAAAGCAACCCGAAAACATGTCTCGCTTAAACAAACCCTCTCTTTTAAGTGCCTCGAGCCTAGGCTCAAGGCTCCCTTGCGCCTTGAGTGTGCTTTGCGCCTTTGACAACTATGCAGTAGACTACTCCTTAAGCATAAATAAAGTACAAGACCTTGTCATCGTGTTACCACACAAGTTAAAAACTTTTCTTCATCCTACTGTTCCTAATGAACTCTGATTTCAAGGTAAATATGACAAAAATCTAACCCTAATCTGACAATTATACTTCATGTTGTCATGAAAAGATTAACATCTTACTCCATATAAATCATCTCAACATCAAACTTGCAACAAAGACCTTGTAACAAGTAACAACCCCCTTCGTACCAACCAGTATTGTCCGCTTTATTCACAAAGAGCTCACAGAAGAGTTCACCCGTACTGAATTGCTTCCACCCAATCACACCTAAACCTAGAGTCATCCTCCAATCCACAATCAATGCACCCAAAACGCGTCTCCTAAGTTGTCACTTACACAACTAACACCTCATAATAACTACACATCTTGCCCTAACAAATAAACTATTTCACATAATTTTCCCCATCACTTCACATATACAAACATTAATCCAAATTAACTCGAAGAAACCCTTCAAATTGACAAGTAAGCACGCAATTAACGAACCCAGCTACGAAACAGTCAAACTGAAAGCCATAAACTGAAAGATCGAAGCTTTTAAATCTATATATTTGATATATAACAACCAAAACAAAATTACATGAATCGAAGTGTTGTGAAAACCGATACCTTGAATCAAGAACTTCGGTTCACTAATTTGCTTCACTTCCGTCGCTATTGGCCGTCGCCGGTGGGTCAATCTCCGGTGATCTGCTTACAGAAGCCGATAATCGAGTCAATTGAGTAAAGGGTGGCCGGTGGCGGTAGAGATCGAATTAAAATGAAATCAAAATTATTGTTCGAGTTTTCTTTTGGGGATTGTGATTTGAAAATATAGAAAAAAAAAAGACACTTAGGGTTCAATCACTTTGTGAGATTAAGTAAATAGCTAGAATTAATATTCTAACCTCACGTGTTGCGATGGGAACGTAAACCATTTTAAGTAGCATCAATGTCACACAGTTAACCATCAACATCAAAAAATCTCGTAAAAAAGAAATAAAACCGAATGAAAATTAAATGTAAAAACGTTAAACTGTACATGTGCGTTACGACTTGTTAATGTGTATAAATTAGAACGAAACTTAAAACACAACGCGACCGTTAAACAGATGTAAAAATGTTGAACCACATAAGCATGTTGCAGTACGTTAACTCGAGAAGTTTAGACCGATACGTAAAATGAAAAAAAATTATAAAAGAATAAAAGTAAATGAGACTAAAGTTGAAAATGAAAAAAAAGATGTTAGTGTTGAATGTAAATGTTGAAAACTATAGGGTTAAAAGTAAAAAAAAAAACAAAAAAACAAAATAAAATAAGATACAATATACAAAGTATATGGTACAAACTATAATACACAACTAAGTTGGTAATTAGTATTATATAAATTAGTTTTTTCCCATCTGTGTGATAAATAGGGATTGTAGTTAAACCCGAACCCAGTGGAGTTAGAAAATTTATTTATGAGGGTTGGAAAATTTTAAGCGTCATTAATTATGACTAAGTATTAAAAATTTTCGGTTCAGTTCGGGTCGGGTCGAATCGAATCACACCGTAAAAAAATAAAACCAAATTAGTACGTCCTTCTAATTCTGTCTTATTGATATCATGACAACAGGACAGAGGACACATTGTTTTCTTTTTTATTGTTATTGTTACTTGATTTAAAAGTTAAGTGTTTAGTGATAAAAATAAACGGGTTAACTTAAATGGACATAACAAGTTAACAGTTAAATGGGTATAAGAGTTAATAGTTTAGCTTGGGCTTAAATTATTTAAATTAATATATTTAAAATGAGTTTGATTTATCAAAAAGAAATTGTTTTATATTTGCAAATTTGTGTATAATGGGGTTTATATTGGTAAAATTTAAAATTTTAAAAATAAATTTTCTTAAGAGTCAATGTTAAAATTTCATGACAGTCGTTTTTCAAATTTCATGGTGGTCATTATTAAAATTACATGGGTTTGGTAGGGATCAGATCATATAGACTATCTAAATTATTTTTCATACGGTGCATGTCACTCTTTACCCAAAAGGTAGATTCACCCTTGCCCGAACCCGACCAGAATTTCAAAATCCAAGACATTTGAGACGGGTATAGGGTTGCATAAACAGGTATGAGATTTCTTTTTATTTTTTCATAGGTATGAGATATGATAGTATACCCATTTATCCACCTAATTACTTGATAAGTATACATGTTTACCTAGTTATATACCTAAAAAACTTTCGTTTTTATTTATTTTTGTTGTAATATATATTCATATTTCTTTTTAACAATTTTAAACAAAATTATAAAAAATCAGTCACTTGCTTTTGTTATGCTCTTGTAACCAATAGACTCCCGAGGGTATGCCCAACAAGTACTTTTATGCAACTAATGCATATATCGGATTACCTACGGGTATGTCCAATACTCGATGGGTATGCCTAACAAGTACTTTAATGAAACTAATGCGTATACCTGATTACCTACGGGTATGTTAGCACCCGACCGGTAAGCACACTCTATAGATACTTGACAGGTTTTAGGCTGGGTATGAAACACACTTTTATAACGTGAAATGAGGTTAGAAAGTGATGACAAGGGAAAAGATGTGCCACGTAACCAAAAGATAAGCTGTAACATATCCAAAAAGGCGTTAAACAGGTGTTTGGATATCTATTAACCTATATATGAAAAACGAAGATTGAGAAATAGTTGGCTTAAGGTGTTTATTATTTGGCCACACAACTTTCAAAGTTATTCATTTAAACCCCCCCCCCCCCCTCAATAGGTGTTTAAAGGGGAAAGAAAGGGATGGAGCTTCCGGTTAGATTGGGGTTTCGAGAGAGGGGTTGTCACGGTGGCGGCCAGGTGGAGGTGGTTGTAGTCTCCGTAACCTACCTCTTGCATCATCATCAGGTACGTGCACACGGTTGCCGGTCATGCTCTGTTTATCATGCCATAAGTGGCGATGGCTTGGTGGCTGTGGTGCATTCGCGCCTTTGCTTTGTTTTTCGAGCCATAGGTGGTGATGGCCGGAGGTATTTTAGGTTTGTATCATTGCGATGGTTATAGCGTATATTTCCGCTCTGCCTCATTGGCTGGTTGAGGTTGGGCAGGCAATTGGCTTGGACTCCGGTCGCCTTTATCGACATCGTGGGTGGGGGAATGATGGTGGCGTTGCCTCTTGATTCCGATGAAGCTATTTAGCTATGCATGTTACATTGACTTAATGATGATGTGCGAGAGCTCATTTGAGAGTTAGGGTTTCGTTTAACCCTAATTGTCTGTTGGACCTATGAGTTTTTCATGCTTTCTTGTTGTTTCTATGTTGTTTGGTGTTTTGTTTTAGGTATTTCTGATCTGAACCCTCAATCTTGGTCTTTCTGTTTTCTTGTGTACCTCTGGGTTCTGGTTATTAGGTGATGATGAAGGGCAAGCCGACCTTGAACCCTGATATTATTTTTGATATGTGACGGTGGTGTATGTTTCGATGTTCATAAGTCGATGATGATAACGGTCTGCCATCCGAGACCGTGTCCCAGTCGTTGATTGTTTAAAGTCGGCATGGTTTTACATTGGTTTGTTTCTGGTTTATTGTTGGTGGTTATGATACGTTGATGATTGTTGCCCGACCCGTGTCCCCGTTGTTGATTGTTTAAAGTTAGTAGGGTCTTACATTGTTTTGTTTCTGGTTTATTGATGGTGGTTATGATACGTTGATGATCGTTGCCCTAAGGGATCGATTAGTCGTAAGCATTGCTATGATGACTGTGGCAAAGATGGTTGCTTGGCGTGGCATAGTCAGTGAAGGCATGTGTGACGTTCTACACTTGTAACTTGTGTTGCAGTCATGGTAACTCAATACATAGATCTGAGCCCAATAGTTCCTCTTTTTGAAATAATTCGGTTTGCTTTTTACTTGCTTCATTAACATATACTTTAATGTGTTCCAGCTCCGTGAAAAAAAAGGCTACGATGGTAATGACGTGATGATCAGACAATATGAGTTTATATGAGCCTCGATTTAACCAGGTTGTCACGCGCGCAACGCGCGCACGGGAAACAACACTAGTTATGTTAAGATACATGATTTTGTTTTGTAATCATGTGAATTTATTTGTTTGGATCTTATGCTTTCTTATGACTTGAATTAAGTTATATTTGGTTGCCTAGTTTAAATTATCATCAGGATAGACAAAAAGAATAACAAAATTAAAAAACGATTTGGTCCCAGATCTAAGGACTTGGAGGTAGACATGGGCAAAAAACCGGTTCGGGAACCGGTTTGGCCAAAAAAACCGGAGCCGGTTTCAAAGAAAAACCGGTTTGGCTCAAACCGGTCCCGAACCAACCTGAACCGCCGGTTTGGTACCCCACCCTCGGTTTGAAAAGTTTAAAACCGGTTAAAACGGTCCTAAAACCGGTTTGTTAAAAAAACCGGTTTCAAACCGGTCCGAATCGGTTTGACTGATTCGAGTATTCGGTGAGCCAAACCGGTTTGAAAAAAAACCGGTTTGAACCCCTCACAAAAAAACCGGTTCGGTTTTGAACCCGAACCGGTTTGGATAAATAAACCGGTTTGTACACCTCTACTTGGAGGTGGCAGTTCGGTGGCAAAGAGTGGTCACCAAAACGAAGACAAAACTGCTATTGCAACGTGGTGGCTACGAATTGGTAGCACTGGCTGCACCGTGGTGTGGTAAAAACAGTAAAAATGCGAGATAAATTAACCAACGGCAAAATAACAGTTGCAACAATTCAAGTTGCAAAACAGTTGCAATATCATGGTCGAAAAAGCAATAATAAATGCCCAATTTGTAATAATGATGGTCATTTAGCCATGGGGCTAGAACATAATTTCTTTCAAAACGAACATATAAGAAGTGGTAAACATGCTGGCATGAACGCAGTGTCTTCACTACATACAAGAAGTGTGTTCATTTCGTCATAAACATCCTTTTTAAAGAAAGAAATACTAACATGGACAAATTTTGAGTCTTTTTATAAATTTCCCTCGTAAAATTTCACTATATATTTCTTCACATATGCTGATTTTTTATTTATAAACGACTACTAATGTACTTATAAATTCATCTAACTTGCCTACCGTAGGATTTGGATCTTTGACTTAAAAGATAGTAAACACCATTTAACTTATAAATTCTAATGTACTTATAAATCCATCTTACTTATAAATCCTAATGTACTTATAAATCCACCTATCTTGTTTATTGTACTTATAAATCCATCTCACTTATAAATCATAATGTACTTATAAATCCATCTAACTTGCCTACTGTGTTGGTGGCGATGGCTGGTGACCGGTGGTGGTTCCTGGTGGCGGCGATGGTGGCGGCCGATGGAAGTGGTGCATGGTGGCCGGTGGTGGCGGCCGGTGGTGGTGGCTGTGGTGGTTAGTGGTGGTGACTGGAGTGGCGGCGGCCGGCAATGGTGGATGTGATGGTGGACGGTGTTGATGGTGGTGGCGGCCGGTGTTGATGGTGGTGCATATTGTGGTGGTGGCCGGTGGTGATTGGTGGCGGTGATGTTGGCAGGTGGCTCTTGATCTTGGTGGTCGGTGGTGGTGGCTGTGATGGTTGTGATGGCTGGTGGTGGTGGTGGCCGATGGTGGTGTTGGTGGTGGCTGCTGGTGGTTGATGATGGTGAGTGGGTGATGATGGTGGTGACTATGGATAAAATGGGATGAAATGTAAAAAAAAAAAAAAAAGGTGGATGAAATGGATTTTGTGTGATTAGAGGGAATGACATTACTTGTGTAATTATCCATTCTATTCCTTTGACAACCAAACATGTTATTTTTCATTCACCATCGTTCATTCCATTACACCTCTCATTGATACCAAATATTAACTAAGTATATATATATATATATATATATATATATATATATATATATATATATATATATATATATATCAAACAAATATCTCAATATCATACAATTACTTTGCCCAAAATCAGAACGGACATATTTTGTAGATGGATGAACATCAGAAGATTAGCCTTCCTCTTTAAATGTTCACCACAATAGTTTAAGTTCATTCTTAAACCCTTTAGGTTGTTTATCAAATCGGTTTTCTGGTTATTTAAATTCGGTTTTCCAATTCAAAAGGACTAAGAAATAAATAAATACAAATGACTAAATAATATTATATATATACATATATAAAATAAAATAGATATCTATGTGATTTTTGAAAATTCAGGTTTGAAAATCACAAATTCAAATTCGATCTTAAAACCGAAATTTAAATTTGAATAGCTAACCCACCCGATTCGAATACTCAAATATCAAAATTGATTCATATCTTGATTTTTTTTTAAATTCTGAATCAAATCTTCATCATCTAACTACATGTACGCATATATAGCAGATATTATTAAACACTAAAAAAACAAATAAATAAAGAACACAAGTAAATTACCCAACACCATATATTATATAACTAAAGTTCCCAATTCTAGTAAACATAAGCAGCATCAAACAACAATGTATTCCCCTCTTAAAATTAAAATAAGCACCTCTTTTTGTTCATAACAACCAACATTCAAACTAAAAGACTAAACTCCCCTCTTATTTGTTCAGTCTTTCTTCACCAACTTCTTAACATGCCCAGTCTTGTGTTTGTGTCGGCTAACCAGTTCGACCGCATGTATGCTCAACACGAACATAAGGTCGTCGGCCGGTGTGCTCACTGATATGTTCGCTTCGAGCCCATTCACACCTAAACGTCATGTGACATCCTTTCCACGGGCACGTTAAATGCCCTTCGTCCTCATGGATACTCATATGCTTCAAAAGATACTTGTGTGAAATGAACATCCTTTGACATCCTCTTATGATGCACATATCCTGTTTGTGAGTTTTAAGATCTTGTATGGTTTTAAACCTCATATCACAACCTTCTATACCACAACAAAATGCTCCTTCCTCATCATCACTTGTGGCATCAACACACACTTTCTTGGCTAGATTATGGTGCTTTTTCGGCTTTGATGTGCCCACTGATTCTCGTGTTGTCTTTGCAACAGCATTTCTAGCCGTATTAATCGTTTGCAGCCTGAAAATGCGGGGAACATGCTTGTAATCACTTTCGTCACTGAAGCTATCAGATTCTTGTGTTTTCTTGTCAACAGCATATCTAGCCTTGCTAGTATTTTGCAGCCTGAAACTGCGGTTCAGTGGCGAATCAGCAGGCTCGTAATCACTTTCGTCACTGGAGCTCATGTCAGATTCTTGTGCTTTCTTGTCAACAGCATTTTTATCCTTACTAGTCTTTTGCAGGCTAAAAATGCGGTTCAGTGTCGAATCTGTTGGCTCATAATCACTTTCGTCACTAGAAATTATGTAAACTGCTGGTGGTTTCTTGTTAACAACATTTCTCGCCTTACTAATCATTTCCCGCCTGAAACTATTGTTCTGTGGGGAATCTACAGGCTTGTAATCATTTTTGTCGCTAGAATTCATGTCAGATTCTCGTGCTTTCTTGTCAGCAGCATATCGAGCATTACTAGTCTTTTGCCACATAAAACTGCTTTTCTCTGGCGAATCTGCGGGCTTGTAACTACTCACAATTGCTGGTGTTTTCTTGTTAACAACATTTTTAGCTTTACTAGTCTTTCGCGCCATGAAACGGCTGTTATGTGGTGAATCTACGGGCTTGTAAACACTTTTGTCGCTCGTCAAGTCAGACTTTTGTGCTTTCTTGTCAACAACATATGCAGCATTGCTAGTCTCTTGTCGCCTGAAACTGCTGTTAAGTGGTGAATCTGCAGGCGGCAGCGGCAGTGGTGGTGGTAGTGTCGATGCCGCTGCTTCGATGAACTTACCCTTTACGGGCCTCTTTCTCTTCCTCGTGTTTTTTCTAACTAGCAACTGTTTTTCATGATTGACATTCATCTTAGGAAACAAAGTAACTGTTTCATGATCTTCTTCTTGTATATCATGATCTTTTACGGCTAACAAAGGGTGAACTTGATTAGACATTGGGTCATTGGATGAAGAATGTTGCCCAAATGCTTTATAAATAACCGAATTATAAGGCATTTGTTTCTTATAGAGCGGGGAACGACAAAGTTTAGCAATGTGGAAAATATCAATCCCCAATTTAACCGCCCAATCATTGTTACTAGTTGCGGTTTCTTCTTCATCCAAAGCCTGTCGTATGATCACCTTATCTTGTTCAGTAACATTAATATATCCAACATTAGTCCACAGATCAACAGAAACTCCCACTTCTTTACCCATTGATCTTGCTGCATCATTTATCTCGCGATAATCTGCAAACATTGCACATTTATGCATCACTTTGGATCCTTTTACTTTTGAACAGGTTGATTCTGGCTATGTTTGAAAACATATCACATAAAAGTATAAAACAAAAAAAAGTCAAAAAGGTTGAAAGTAACACGAAATGTAATTTTAATGCATAAACCCTCCCTAATCATATTTGACGCACTAACAACATGTTTAAAAGTAAAAATTTTGGACCAAAAGTGTTATGGTTCAACCCGAACTATTTTGGAAAGAAGATTTTACCTTGATGACAAAGAAGCAGCATACAAACTCCACCAACTGGTCGGAGCCGTTGCTCTATTTCATGAGCATGCTCAAGACAAAAAACATGCATTCTTGAAGAGTCTCTTTCACTGGCTGATTTTATAGGCGCGCAACGCCTTAATGATGGTTTTCTGTAGGCAGAAGGTACTTCAGTAGTATATGCAAGCGTACCCAAGGAACGATTAGATTCCATAGCGAACTTGGTGAATTTAGAGTTTTCTTCAGAATCAGACAAATCACCATAAGCCGAAAACAAAAGATCAAGTGCTGAACTGTGTTTTGGTTCTTCGGTGGTTGAACTGTTCTTCAATAATTTCCCTTTTACATAAACAAAAACATATCAAGAAACATGCTAACAAGAAATATAGAGTATACAACATCATAATCACTAGATAACATTTGGTAAGATACTTACGGCAATGGTTCAATTTGGTAAGATAACTTTCTTTGATTGGTTTTGATAGTTACAAGTTTTATTTGAGTGGCCTACTTGGGTAATTAAAGTTTTTCGTAGTATACAAAACTTGTAACTATCAACCATGTCATCCTAAAAAGTATCATACCTGAAGAAAGTCCTGGATTCAATACATTTACATCCTCATTCGACATGAGATAATGTGCCGCTTCTTCTGATGGTTGTACAATCGCAACACACGAATAGCATGGTGACCCGCAAGTAACACATGAAAAAATCCTTGCAGGGTCGGCCTTCTTGTTGAGTTGCTTATATGAAGAATATAATCTTTTTTTCGGTCTGAAGTCATTATTCATATTGAAACCATGGGCAACTAAACTTTTCAAAAATTCTTCTGAAAGAAGGGTGATTGGAGATCCATTTGCGAGTGCATCAAGTAGCTCGTTATTACGCATAACATCTTGTATAAAAAACTGTTTCACGACGGTTTCTCCTTCATGCTTCATCCTATCTTTTAGTCGGGAACTTTGTGGTTCGGCCCTGCTGCATTTTTGTTTATAGTAAAACATAAAAACACAAAAGCGCTAAGCTTTCTTTTAGATCTAGACGAGACTAGTGGAGGTATCAAGATGGGCCATTTGTGTTGGGTAACGGGTTGAAACTAGTTTGGGTTGAAACAGGTTGGGTTGATCACAAAAATTCTTTTTTGTTTGTTATAAAGATCATTTTAGAAATAACTATTACATCGATCATTTTGACAAAAAAATTTACACAGTTTATATTCCATAAAACACAGATTTAGGCGATTTTAAACCTGTTTGACCCAATGGACATATTACTGTTGCCTTTATATACGATTTCAATCATTTTTTTCAAATTAAGAAGGTACTTGTAGAGGTGGAAAGATGGATAGGTCAGGTTCATACGCAAACACTTTTCTTTTTCTATAAATAACTTGCGTGTTAGTTTATTATGACAAAATAGAACTATTGTCATAATAATCTAAATTTTGGATAAAACGATTTAAGAGGGTATGCGTGCTAAAAATGATATTGAGCCACTTCAAAACTGTTTCACCTATAGCTCCATTCTTTTTCCCTTTTAAGTTATAAAATTTTCAATCGGTGTGTGATAAACCACAACCTAAATGGACACATAGAATATTCATAACAAATTTGGTTAAAGTTAGTGAATTAATCGAACCTTGAAGACAATGACAAAGCTAGATCATACAACAGCTGTGAATAAGAAACCATGGGAGCAATATCAATTGAAATCCTCCTAATCGCAGCCTCGCGTGCAACTGTCAGCCATCCTGGTGTCGCGATGTTTACAGCTTTCGCGTTAAAACCTATTTTTTAAACAAAAAGAATTGAAATATTTATAAACATAAATATCTCAACAAGAGAAATAAAGGTATTTCACTCACCATGGTTGAATCCAGAGTGATAAGCTCTAGGGAATGTAACAACAAATTCTCCAGCATTCTGCACAAGCCTTTTTAATAACATAACTTTTAATATCTACAAACAACTAAAAATATTATTTCTCATAACATTAAAAAGCCAGATAAATGAATAATTAGGGTTTTTGTGGTCCGCTTTAGTCAGATATGACAAAAATTCTTGGATTAATGGTTTGGTTTTACAGCTTAAAGTTTGAACAATTATTTATTTATTTTTTAAATTCATTACTTTGTATTAAAGTGTTTTAAAATAATAAACCTGATTTCTTACATAAATAATCACATTTTCAAAAATGAAAAAACTCATATTTCAAAAATGAAAAAAACACATTCACAAGTTATGAAGGTTACATGGCTAGCTTCAAGTTTAAAACCAGACCTAACCACTAAATGCCAAACCATTAAAACCGAACTGTATGAATCTCAAACCAGCCAGAACGATTGGCTTGCTTTGGTTCGGGTGGTCTGGTTAGTTTCAATGGATTTTAACAACGATAAGTATAATTAATTACCTGCAGCAAGGAACACCGGCTTTAACGAGTACTTCTGGTGATATGATTGTCGTCTTCCCGACAAGGGTAGCAAACGTCACTGCAAACAACACAAAGAAACCTTAACGTATAACGTAACCGAATAATTGATACAAACAGGAGAAACTGAAATTAACACACCTGTCGGACTGATCTGCCCATTGTAAGCGTGGGTTCGAATCACCTCTTCGAAAGCCAATGCCGCCTCTATAGGCACAGCATACCAGGTTTTCGCGGCACCCATGTGCATATAATTCAGGCTATGAAGATCATGATCTTCGACGTGCCACGCAAACCAACTATACAACATCCCGATATAAATCATCGGGGATGTGACCCCAGGGATTTCTTCTGTAAGAAACTTCAACAACGACCCGTTCGCCCTTGCAGCCCTTCTGGTGTTCCACTGACTGTCTCCGACGTTCGTTACGTTGGAGACCTCTTTCTTCCCCTGTTTCTGCTCTGTTTCATCAAAAGCAGATCCGGGCATGTCATTAGCGTATTCGACTTTGATCTGCTTGTCAAACTGAGCCTTCCAGTACAAAGTCTCCAGTTCCAATGCTGTGAAATCCCTTTTCGAATCCGACGCTTTCTTCAACTGATTCTTCTCGAATCTCTTCGCTTTGCGTCTGAAGTGGGGCAGAGTGTAGCTCTTCCCGCTCTGCCAGACCGATCTCTGCACCGGATGCTGGTTCTTTCGCGGGCAAAACCCGATCTGCTGCTGTCTGGTGGAGAATGTAGGTGACGAATCGAGGTTCTGGGACGACAGAGTGCGGTTCAGGTTCGCGATTATGGTTTTCGGAGACGAAACAGAGCAAGGGGGAACAATCTTGCAGATTCCATATCGGGATGCTTCTTCTTCGATTTTGAAGATATACGCGATTGGGTCCTCAAATTCGATCGGGGTTGGGTGGTATTCCGGTGCTAATGGCAGAGATTTCAGCCATGGAAACACCTCTTCCGCCATTGAATTAACAGTTCCCACCACTCAAGAACACACAAAACACACAATTGAGAGCAATTAGGTGTTAAAGAAACTGTATAAAAGATTACAGAAGCTTCAATGGACGTTTAAATGGATTTTGAAAGCGAAAAAGAGAGGTCAGAACTCGCAATTCACCATTTTTAATGCTAAATTAACAACTCCCACTATTCAAGAACACACAAAACACACAAAAGAAACTGTATAAGAGGTTAAAGAAGCTTCAATGGAGGTTTAGAGTGATTTCGAAAGCGAAAACAGAAGAAAGAACTCGCAATTCGCCATTATTACTGCTGAATTGCTCTGTAACGACACTCTCTGTTTTCTTTAATCTGAATTTGATTTAGGGTGCTTTTCTTTGCTGATTTGATTGGGTATTTATAGAGAAGAAATGGTGAAAACAGGGGGCAATGTACAAAACTGGTTTTGGGGAAAAAGGGTCTGGTTTTATGAGTAATTTGTGTTCTTGATATTACGAATTCAATGCTGTTGTTGGAATGAAGTCATCAGAGAGGATTTTTGGGTTGAAATTGGGGGTACGTGGCTTGAAAGCATGCATTTGAGTCTCTATTTAGCTTATGTTCACGTTTAATGATGGGTGAGTATTTGTTGAGGATGAATAAAGATGATGAATATTGAGTTGTAACCGTTTGGAATTATGTTGGGAGATGACAGAATTACAATTGGATTCTTGAAATAGGATACAATTTTGAAAAAGCAAATGTTACTTTGAACATTTTGATTTTGTTTTTGAATTTGAAATGGATGTTGTTTTAGTTTTGATTTCGATTCTGGTTTTGGTTTTGAGTTAGATTTAGAAAGAATGAAACAATTCGGTTTTGCGAGAGAAGCAATGAACAATTTCGAGGTTTTCAGTATAGACCGAGTGATCGACAGTCTTCATGGTTATATAAATGTTACGAGCGTTTTTTTATGTTGAACGAATAAGTAACGATAATATGTGTTATGATTAAGGTAGTTGTGAATGCTTTCGATATTTTCAGCTCATTGAATAAACGGAATATAAGAGTAATAGTAATATAGTAAAAAATTCGTTGTTGTTGTGATAACAATATGAATGTTTTCGTCATGGAAACAGAGCAACAATTCGTAGAATAAATAAAGTAATGATCAGATATTTGAACGTACATCGTTAAGATTAGAAACGATTATGAATGGTTTTAAGATTCTTATCTTCATGTGTAGCGAAGAATTCGTTGTTGCCTAAATTAAAAGAATGCTTCCAAATTGTATAAACAAAGTAACGGCTAAGATTTTTAAAACATAACGATATTTCAAAAGTAGCATAAAAGTTTTTAACGACTATTATTTAGTACCGCGAAAACGATAACAGTCAGGTGATAGAATTGCACAAAAGGGTTGTATATGTATTTAGGATTCTCATATAAAAGATTTAACGCTACCATCTAGTGGCATGAACACAATATTAGTTTGATATTTAAAAGTGTACATGCACAAAAAGAAGTAATAATTCATAGAAAACAACATTAATAATGAGATTTATGAGATACATTGTTAAGAATGTAAGCTGTTACAAATGGTGGTATTGAGATTCTTATCTAGAGGTGTAGCAAAAGAATTTGTTGTTGGCAAATATAAAAATGCTTCAAGCTGTGTAAAAAGAGTAACGACTATAATTTTAAAATATAACGAACATTTCTAATGTAGCATAGAAGTTTATAATGTCTATAATCTAGTAGGGGGATATTTTAAAATATACAGTTATCCACAATGGTTATAAATCTATGTCGGATTCTCATATAAAAGATTTTAACCGCTACTATCTAGTAGCATGAACATAGTATCAGTATGATATTTAAATTCATACATACACAACAAAGTAATAATTCGTAGAGTAAACAAAATAATAATCATATTTTGAGTATGCATCGTCAATTTAAAGTCGTTATGGATGGTTTTGAGATTCTTATTTTGAGGTCTAGCGAAAGAATTCATTGTTGCCAAAAATTAGAATGCTTTCAAGATTTATAATAGAGTAATGGCTATGATTTTAAAATATAACGACATTTCAAAAGTAGCATAAAGTTTTTTAACGACTATTATCTAGTAGCGTGAAAATGATAACATAATGTTATCCACAACGGTTATAAATGTATTTAGGGTTCTCATATAAAATATTTTAAGCGTTACTATCTACTAAGGTGAATACAGTAGCAGTTTGATATTTAAAAACTTAAACGCACAACAAAGTTGTAGTTCGTTGAATTATAAATAAAGTAATAATCATATATTTGAGCATACATCGCTAAGATTAAAGCTTGTTACAAATGTTTTGAGATTTTTTTATCGTAGGTGTATCGAAAGGAACCGTTGTTTTCAGAAATAAGAATGCTTCCAAGCTGTATAACCATTATGTTTTTGAGATTCTTATCTTTTGGTGTAGTAGAACAATTTGTTGTTGAAAAAAGATTAAGAACACTTTTAGAAAGAATACCTGTTACAATTTTTGAAAATATAATGACATTGTAAAAGCAATATATAAGTTTTTAATGACTATTACCTAGTATATACAGCTAAGTGACTAACCACAAGAATTATAAATATATGCTTAGGATTTTAAGTAAACTTTTAATGACTATCGCGAACACATTAATAGTTAGATATTTTAGAACATACATTTATCCGCAATAGTTATTAATGTATTTAGGATACTTAATCGTTGAAGTCACAAGTAGCAATAATTAATTAATTAATTTCAGTTTATATTTTTTAAAATAAAGTTTTCATAATTTTAAGATTTTTAAGTATTTTTTAAGAGTCATAAGGGAGAGAAAATATGATTCGGGGGCTAGAGCAAGAAAATGAAATCTGGTGTAGGAGAAATGAATTTGACGTGACATAGTACTTTTTAAATCTTGATTATTACTAAGAGTTTAATTTATTATTTAACTCGTGTATATACAAGTTTATATCCTAGTTTGCACTAAAACAAAAATAAATTGTATTAAACTTCTTAAATGCAATTAATTTGATTTTAAAAATTTTGATTGAAACTGAAAGTTGTTATGTTTAGAACAGAATAAGCTGAGAGTTCCATTTGTAACATATGTTTTAATGGAAACCCACGCACCAACCTGACCATGTGAGCATGACTAGGTAACCACTTGGCCAGGAGTTGGACTTGGCGGTCCACAATAGTTCACATTAACCAACGTGGAACACACATAGGTATATTTTTACGCTAGTCGTTTGCTCGTATTCACACATGTTGCGCCGCACTTCGTCGATGCCCACATAGAGCCATTCCCGATGCACCTCACAAGTGCACGAGTCCATGCTCTTGGACATTAAATGAATGCACTAAAGAAAGTAGAGCCATTCTCCTTGTAGGTTAAACATGAAGTACATAAAGAAAGTAGAAGAAACAAGATGGAAATCGGAACTTCTGAAGGTGGAGAAATATAAAAGAGAAGTTGCAAGACCACGCTAACTTAAAACGGGTATAACTTGAGCTAGGAAAAGAGTTATGAGACCCACGACCTATCAACAGAAAGGTCTCAAAAATTTACAAGTGAAAATCAAGGTTGTTTCACGGAGTGGCACCGCCGATGCTATCCTAGGCGCCACTGACGTGGTTACTGTCAGTAACCAACATTGAACAGTAGATCTCAGCCCAATTGACGTTGAGAGGCGTCGTTGATCCAGGCGCCATGTTTTGGTGGATTTTGACCTAATTTCAGAGGTTTTAAAGATGGATTAACCCTAGAACGAAAAACCCCTCTCTAGACTGCAATCAAGGATGAAAAAGTAACCATCTTTCACCATTCCAAAGCTTTCTAATATCAAGTTCATCCGCATTCACATGATCAATTATAGTTGTGTTGAATAATCAATGATGATGTAAGGCTAAATCAATTGTGATTCACTTTGGGGGACAAGTTTGTGCAAGTTTTTGTTTTTTTTAGTTTGTAACCTAGTTTTGATATTGGAACTTGAACCTTTTAAGTTCTATTGGATTCAATTCATAATTTGATTATGTTTAAACCTAATGTTAGTTTTATATAACATTGGTTTCCTTTAATCATTGTGTGATTTATTAGCAGAATTAGGGTTACATAATTCAAATTGGTTATTGTGTAAATGAATTCCTTTGAACTTTAATCCATAATTATCACTTAGTTCTTATCATGTGTAGGTCACCATTAATTACCTATCAATAGGTCTCATCAAAGAACATAACTTTGCCAAACCGGAATTTTGAAATGGCTTCTTTTTCCCTCAAGATTGCTAAAAATCTAAGGATTTATTTTGTAAAGTTAATTATTTCTCAAATCAATTAATCAAGAAATTTACTTTTCAATGTTTAATCTTCTTAGGTTAATCATTACTAGCACTTTTCTGTGATTCCCTGTGGATTCATCACCCTTCTTACCCTTACTATTAAGTGTGATTAGGCACTCTTTAATTAATATTTTTGACCAACCACATGACATTGATCAAGGGTCAGTTGTCTATCATTACGTATTGATTTCTTTTGTTATAAGTCGTGTTGGGTCGGATCACATAATTTTCATCAAATAATCAAGCATTCAAGTAACTAGTCAGCTGGATCACATAGTTTTCATCAATTAGTAAAGCATTCAAGCATTCAAGCATTCTCGTACAGACGACCTTACTTACCCGTACTAGTATAGGTGAGGTAAGTCTTAATTTAAATTGTTTTTGAGTAGACCACGACAATCTACATGAAAATGGCACCGTTGTCGGGGAATTAGTGTGCAAAGTGTTTTTAGTTCATTAGTTTTTTTGTTTATTTATTTGTCTTATTTATTCAACCGGTGCTACTTAGGTGTGTTTGCTTGTGTAGGTGACAACATTTTGTATACATATCCAAGTAATTTTTGTAGGCATAATAAAATCTCAAGGAATTTGATCGCATCATGAATTGTGATGAATATTATGATCCATATTTATATTGTGGGAGCCAATTTCATTAGGTTCAAGAATGTCTTGTGTTTCAAAAGAGATATAAAACATATAAGGATTGTGAAGGTAATACCATTGGAAGACAACAATATATGATGGCAAATTATGAGGATGATGAAGGTACACACTTATCTTATCCATACTATGAGTCAGTTCTACCGGATGATCAAGGATACTATCAGTCTAGAATGAATAGTTATTCAAGACAAGATTCAGATTGCAACAACTATGAATTGGAGATTGAACAAAGCTCAAGTTACGAGGAAGAGTATAACGATTATGGCTATGATTATCCTCATTCGACATACGAGGATCATTAAGAATATACTCAAGGTAACTACAACTAGAGAAATTATAATCAAAAGACCTACTATCAATGATCAACTCAACAACCTAGTTTACGTCAAAATGCTTACCCATCTAAAGTTGTCTTGAAATCTTTAAGAAAATCACATTTGTCCCAAATTGAGCAAGAGTTGGCAAAACCTAATCAATCAAAGCAAGACCGTATAAATGTGTTAGATTACAAGTATGATCTATTATGGAAGGAATAACAAATTGATTAGCAAGTCCTTTCGGGTATTAAAAGGTTTCAAGCAAAACAAGCATCGATATCTTCACGAATTGTGGAAGAGGTTGTGGATAATTATACCATGCCGATTGCCTTGATTGTTGAAGAATTTAAGGGTGAAACCACCATGGTTGAAATGATAACAAAGGAGCATGTGCAGAGTCTTACAGAGACTAAAATTAGCTTAACCAATAACGAGTTGATATTTGCACCAGGCATGGGTAATGATGAAACAGAAGAAGGGGTTATAGATCCTCTAGAGCATAAAGAAAGCAGTTTGAATCCACATGAACACATGACACCTTTCGAACCATAGATTGAAGCATTTAAAGTTCATCTTGATCCATGTATTGTATTTACTAGTCTAACTAACAAAGTTGAGGATGAGGGTTTGAAGAAAAATACAAAGAAAGTGGGATTTCAAGACATTGGACAGATCATCGTAAAGTGGCTTCGCAACAATTTCTCATTTTACATGCCAATCATTCAGAAGCAATTATGGAACAAACATCTCAACTACCGAGCATTTGTTGGGAACTCGGTAGGCAAATATGCACTTCGACCACCTTAGTGGTGACAGCTACGGTCTGGCTGAAGACCTAAAACTTAGCGCTACTTAGGAGGCAACCTGAGGTATTTTGTAAATTGTAGTTATTTATTATCTTAGTTTTTTTTGAACTTTATGGGCATGTTCACTAGAAAACCTCACAAGACTTCACTCGTTCACTCGGGCCTACCGAGGGGTTTAAAAGGCTTGTTGCATATGCTAAATACAACCGTGATTCCTACGAAAGTGAGTTTATTTGTTCTTTTTGTTTTTGAGTTTTTTGTCTTTTTAGTTAAATCACCAGATGCAAACATGCAAGTGTGGGGACGCACAAGGAGTTTTAGGAGCATATTTGAGTATATGTTTGGGAAGGTTTACCCACAGCTCCCATATAACGATGTTGAAGCACTTTTTGATCATTTGAGATCAGGTTCATGTGTACTTTCTTTGACTCTATTTGATTTTATTTGTTCTTGGGGGTGTTAAACGGTGATAAGATCGGGATTGTGATGTTTATGTTTAGGTTTATATTTGTTTTATATCATGTGTTTGGGTCTCATGGTTAAAGTGAAATGTAGATGGGGATTGTCAAATAAATCAACTCATACATTAGAGACAATATTAGGTTTAGTTGGATGTTTCTTGTTTTTATTTGCATATCATTTTACTTGCTAGAATTTAAAGCTATCGAACATTGGAAGTCTTGTGAATTAGGGTATGACCTTGGACCTTAACTAAGAGTTGATATAATAAAGAGAAATTATCTAAACGGGTTTCTATAATTGCATGATAATTTTGCTTGGGACAAGCAAAACTCAAGTGTGGGGACGTGATGTGTAGGGTTTTTCACTATATTAAAATGTTTAATTATGTGTTTTATGTGTTCAATATTATGGAATGCAATTACTTTGAGAGTTAATTGATTTTCAGGGTTGCGGAGCTAAAACGGACACATTTCGGGTGTTTTCGGGAGTTAGAATAGAAGCCGGAAGCTCATGAAGAAGGCAACACTTGAGAAATAAAAAAAATGAAGAAAAAAGTGAAGGGACGAAAATTACGTCCCCAAGGACGTAAATTACGTCTTATGTGTGATCAGCCAAAATAAAGCACGCAAACTAGGACGTAAAACATGAGGAAAAAATGCTGATTGGGGGGGGGGGTCGTAAATTACGTCCCTGAGGACATAAATTACGTCCCTGGGCTGACAGCTACGAATTTTTAGGGTTTTGTAACCTAATTAAAGGTTAAAAAGGGGACTGCGAATTACAACTTCACCAAGTTGTTTTTGGGCATTCAAGGAGCAATTTTGAAGAGCAAAGAACACCTACGGATCCATCCTTTCAGGCAATCAACTTCTACGACAACCGATTTCGATTCCATGACAACCATTAGCGGCTAAATCACCCGTGATCTTCTCCGGATGTATGGTTTGTGTTTAAGACATTTGTTTTAGTTGTTTTTAAATTGGGTTGAAGTTTTGATTGGCAAGTTAAGCTATATGATTTCATTTATTGGTTGATTACTTTAAATGATTTTTCTTTGTTTTGAATCTTAATCTAATACTCATTAGTTTTTGGTTTCTTTACATCATGAGCATTGTGAGTTTTATGTTTTGATTAGCAAATTGAAATTGATAGTTTGTGAATAAACCGTTCCATTTCTATCACTGAAATCAATCAAACAAATACAATTATGTCTATGTGATTGTTTGCTAAGAATAACTAGGTTACAACTTTGTTTTACAAACCTGAAACCCGAAGTGGATCATTCTTATTATTATTGTTTTCAAAACCAATCAAGTTTGTTGCTTTGCAATTTTGTTTTCTAAAGCAATCACAAATTCAAAGTTGTTTTCTTTATAAAATTAAAACCATTGAACTAGCGTTACACTTTCTACATATTTCTCGTGGAGGCGACTTACTTACCCGTACTAGTATAGGTGAGGTAAGTATTAATTTAAATTGTTTTTGAGTAGACCACGACAATCTACATCATAGCTACAAATGCAGAGGATTAGATTCCATAGCTAATTTGGGGTGCATTTCTTTGCTGATTTGAGTATGTATTTATAAACAAGAAATGGTGAGAAACATGGGGCCGTGTTGAAAAGTGGTTTTGGGGTTAAGAATCTGGTTTTATGAGTAATTTGTGTTCTTGAGGTTACGAATTCAATGCTGCAGTTCGAATGAGGTTATCAAATAAGATTTTTGGGTTGAAATTTGGGGTACGTGGCTTGAAAGCATGCATTTGGGTCTCTATTATGATTATGTTCACGTTAATCGGTGAAGAGGAATAAAAATGATGAATATTGAGTTGTAACCATTTGGATTTATGTTGGGAGATGATGATAGAATTACAATTGGATTCTTAAAATAGGATACAATTTGATTTTGTTTTTTGAATTTGAAATTGATGTTGCTTAAGTTTTAATTTTGATTTTGGTTTTGAGTTAGATTTAGAAACAATAGAAAAATTCGGTTTTCTGGAAGAAGCAATAAACAATTTTGAGATTTTCAGTATAGACTAGGTGAAGGACTGTAAAATAAATAAAATTTTATGGTTATATATATGTTATGAGCGTTTTTATGTTGAACAAACATAGCAACAATAATATGTGTTATGAAGAAAGGTAGTCGTGAATGCTTTCGAGATTTTTAGCTCATTGAATAAACAGAGTATAAGAGTAATAGTAAGATACCAAAAAATTCGTCATGGTTGTATAAACTGTATGAATGGTTTTTCATGGAAATAGAACAACATTTCCTAAATAAACAAAGTAATAATCAGATATCTGAGCGTAAAGAAGGGTTTTAAGATTCTTACCTTTACGTGTAGCGAAAGAATTTGTTGTTGCCTAAAATAAAAGAATGCTTCCAAATTGTATGAACAACGTAACAGCTATGATTAAAAAAAATATATAATGACATTTCAAAAGTAGCATAAATTTTTTTAACAACTATTATCTAGTAGCGCGAAATCAATAACAGTCTAATGATAGAATTGTTCATAACGGCTGTAAATGTATTTAGGATTCTCATATAAAAGATTTAACGCTACCCTCTAGCAGCGTGAACACAATATTAGTTTGATATTTAAAAGTGTACGTGCACAAAAGAAGTAATAATTCATAGAAAACAACATAATAATGAGCATACATAGTTAAGATTGTAAGCCGTCACAAATGATTGTTTTGAGATTCTTATGAGTAGCGTAAGAATTCGTTGTTGCCAAATATAAGAATGCTTCGCAAATAGAGTAATGACTATAATTTTAAAATATAACGAGCATTTCTACTGGAGCATAAAAGTATTTAACGAATATAATCTAGTAGGGGGCAGAGGATAACATGTAGATATTTTATAACATACGATTATTTACAATGGTTATAGTTATACTTAGGATTCTCATATAGAAGATTTTAACCGCTACTATCTAGTAGCATGAACATAGTATCAGTATGATATTTAAAAACATACATACATAACAAAGTAATAATTCGTAGAGTAAACAAAATTATAATCATATAAGCATGCATTGTCAATTTAAAGTCGTTCGGATGGTTTTGAGATTTTTATTTTGAGGTCTAGCGAAAGAATTCATTGTTGCCAAAAATAGGAATGCTTTCAAGATTAATAATAGAGTAATGGCGATGATTTTAAAACATAACCGACATTTTAAAAGTAGCATAACTTTTTTTTAACGACTATTATCTAGTATCGTGAAAATGATAACATACCGTTATCCACAATGGATATAAATGTATTTAGGATTCTCTTATAAAATATTTTAAGCGCTACTATCTAGTAAGGTGAACACAATATCAGTTGATACTTAAAAAAGTTAAACGCACAAAAAGTTATAATTCGTTTAATAAATAGAGTAATAATCATATATTTGAGCATACGTCGCTAAGATTAAAACTTGTTACAAATGGTTTTGAGATTCTTATCATAGGTGTTGCCAGAAATAAGAATGCTTTCAAGTTGTATAAGCGTCATGTGACATTCGGTAATTTTCCATTACCAAACTCCGTTAGTTCCGTTAAGTCTTGCATACACGTGTCGGGAGTACACACTAGTTGTCGTTGAACGTTGGTGACTTAATAATAATTAATAATGTGAAACAAATAATTACTATGTTGATTATTAGTTGTGATTATGTGATTTAAATGTTTATTGTAAATCTTATCGCAAAACGTGGAAACGTGTGTATTTAATTCGTGCATTGTGTGACTAGTAAAGATAAAGCATATAATTGTTATTATTAGTTCATATGTTTATTATTTTGGTTAAAAACATGTTAAAAGAGTAATTAAAAGCCTAGTTTTTATAAAATGTAAACTATAAGGGTTTAAATGGAAATTAGGGATTAATAAATAAAAAAAAACAAAAACCCTAGCCCCCACCCAACCCTTCGGCCGCGACTCACCCTCTACACACACACACACTTCGAATTCAGCCCTAGAACAAGCAAGAAATCCACGGTTTTGGTCGATTACAAGGATTATTACACGTTGGAAGCATCAAATCTTGTTCATTACACGATTTGAAGGTTAGATTTGTGTTTTTTTTGAGGTGTTTGGTGTTTGGCCGAAAGCATGGGTTCGAAACCTGCAATTGATGGTCGATTAATGCTTAGTTGTTGATGTTAATGTGTTTACTAGATAGATTACATGTTATTTAACGACAAGTATGCATAAAGATTGGATTTTTGGTTGTTCTTTCGGGTGATGAGCCCTTAGCCGAAAGTTTGATGCAATTTTGATCAAATTGGATGTTGAATGTTGGTTGTTTGATGTTGTAATGATGCTAGTTAGGTTGTATTCATATTAGTTAACGTTGATTTTGCAAGAAAGCTTCGATTTTGATTCATGGTTCATAGGTTACTAAGAATAGTAACTTTATTTTGCATGAAATGTTGAATTGATGATGAATTGGTGTTATGGATATGCTTATGATGATGATTAGATGCTAGATGGTTGATATGAACGTTAGGAAATCAAGAAGATGCGTGGTAGTTCATACATTGCTTAAAATAGTAACTTTTTGATGTTGAATGTGATGAATCATGATGATTTGGTGTTTTGATCATACTAGATGTTGTTATGAACTTGAATTAGTAAGTGATTGATGGATTCATGAATGTTTTAGGTGTTTGATGGATTTGGGATGAACTTTCCCAAAAGGGAAACTTTAATTGTGAAATCTCTTAAATATGATGATTTGGGTATGTTTGGGTAGGACCATGCTAGTGTGTTCATGGATGGTTTCTAAGGTGATTAAATGTGTTGTTTAGGTTATATGAATGTTGATTTGGTTTGTTACCTGTTTTGGCCTGTTTGTGGAAAAATCATGGTATGAGTCATATAGGTAAGCTAGGACTTTTGTTGATTAATGGTTGATTAAGAATGAACATTTTGGGTGATATGAGCTATGGAAATTGGTATGTTAATGATCATCATACACACGTACGAATCTGAGGCCCCTACTTAGTAGGATTGGCAGGGTTTAGGGTGTGAAGTCGTGAGTGGCTTCACATGGCATGTGATGCTTGATTTGATCCTTGTATGGTGTATTATTTGTGTTATAGATGTTATGAGCATGATAATAGTTTGAGATTCGCATGACTTGTATGATATCTGGCGGTATGATGATCTAATTAGTACATGTGGTTAATGAAGTGTTATATGTAATCAGTTTGTATGTAAATCATGTGTGATAGGCTGTTTGTTTGTTTGAATGGAATTTCACCTATAATGTCACCAACGGGTCAAACGGGTCAACTGGGTCAAATGTGTATTGTCTTCTAAAACTTTGAGTTCTTTGGTTTGTAAAGCACTTATGGTTTCCTTATGATTCTGTGTACACGTACTTATGTACTCTCATGTTCTAGGTAACCTTTGAAGGGTTGTCTTTGCACCTATCACCAGTTCTCTTTAGTCATTATCTTTACACACCAGGTGAGTTCATGCCCCTCTGTTTTTATAAACCTTCTTCTTGGGGGAGGTAGCATACTTGTACTCAAACGCTATTTTATTATTATAAGCTGTGTATGTTTTAACATAGTGCTTAATACCTTGAAAGTCCTCACACTTTCGGATCGTTAATAATGGTAACTAGCGGGAAATATTGGGTAGTACTACTGGGTCTGACGAGCCCCACCTGTGCGACTCGAGGTCAAACGGGTGCAATATTGTCCTAGACACAAATATCGTCACGACCTGTTAAGTCATGACGGGAGGCAACAAACGCAACACAGTCAGCTTCGATCGCGAAATCACTATGGTTATTACTTGTGAATATAGACTAGCTATCTATTTCAATGCACTTCTTATGTTATTTAAATGTTATTGTTTATGATAAACCCAAACTCTTGAACTCACCAACCATTGTGTTGACATTTTAGTATGCTATTCTCAGGTTGTTAACTTTGCTTGCCATTAGGAGCACCACACGGGTCCAACATGCATTCTAAGACTCTATTTTTAAAGAAATGTTTGTTGGTATATATTTACGAGTGTTTAAATGTTTGGGTTGGCGCATGTTTTGCCAAATATGCATTTTTATATTTTGGGTTTGTCTTATTTACAAAACGCTTCCGCATGGTTTTAAAGTTTGAACTTTGGTTGGTTTTATTTTTAATGTGGCATATAGTGTCGTTCTAAGTAACTATTGACTGTGATCCTGGTTTGTTCACACGCCTCGCGGTAAAACTCCGCACGTGGATTTTGAGGGTGTGACAGATTGGTATCTGAGCCATTGGTTATAGGGAATTAGGTTGCATACACACACTAGACTATAACCGCACAATTGTTAGTTACTTATCGCTTACTCTCCTTACTGTATACTCATTGGCATACGCAACACGTACTTCGCAGCATGGCATTGTCGTCCAGAAATTTAGGCAAGAGACCTGCACGATCTGAGTCACCTCCTACGTCTCCCGTACCCGATAGGGGATTTAACTGGCCCCGACATCCTTATCCTCCTGGCGAGATAGACTGGGATCAGCCTTTCATACCTCCTGAGCTCGATCCTCCGCGGAACTGGGATTTCTACCCCACCTACATAAACTGTATGGCTTATAGAGAGCGCGTACCACCAGTAGCTCCGACACGACCTAGGACTAGGTCATCGACCGCCTCTGCATTGCCTACTCTTCCTACCTTGAGCATCCCTCTCGAGCAGGAATTTGCAGCTTTGGTAGCCACTCTAGACACGGAGCGACAACGGATTAGAGGACTTATTGATGAGAACTCTGCATTACGATCTGAGATGCGTCAGTTGCGTTTCCAGGTAGAGACGCTTCAGGAGCGACTCTCGATGCCCATTGGTGGACATCATACTCTGGCAGGCAACGTTGTAGCACTTAGTGGGCGCATGGACGCACAGGATCACCATAACATAGTGATCGATGATAGGTTTGCTGATTTAGAGGCACAGCTAGCAGCACTTCAGGTTGTTGAAGCCCCTGCACCTTTGGTGGATCCTGATGAGGAAGACCCAGAAGAGGAACTCGAGGAAGCCCCCAAAGAAGAACCAGCAGAGATGGATGGGGACAGTGACGGATCTGACGTACTGGACTGATTCTACTTTTAAATGTCTTAGACTATGTATTGTTTCTTTTCTTTGAAACCTATGTGGGAAGGGTTGTTTCCTACCCAACTGACAAACTTAAATTTTGACATTGATGGAATATTTTGTGACTCAATTGCAATTTATTTATCTTTGGTTATTATTTTTGTTATAAATGTTCTGGTTGTGATGAATGCATTATTTCTTATTGTTTACTATACCTTGATGAGATTAATGTGTTGGATGTTACTCATTATTGTAATTATGAATTGTAAAGTGAAATATGGACGCACGAGGAAGAGGACGTGGGCGTGGTCGTGGACGTGGCGCCGGAGGACGTGGTGCCGGAGCCATAAACATGACGCCTGCGGAATTGGCGGCATTAATTAATGAACATGTTCAGGTGGCAGTAGCTGCTGCCCAACCGGGACAACCAGCAGGTAAATGATAACAAGAGGTTAAACTAATTATCCTAGTTATTTGTCTAGGATATCTGACTAATGTTTGGATTGTCAAAACAGGACCACCACCATGTACCTACAAGTCCTTCATGGACTGTAAACCCCATACCTACAGCGGGACGGAAGGGGCTGTAGGGCTTGTAAGGTGGTTTGAGAAGACAGAGTCTGTCTTCGCAAAATGCAACTGCCAGCCTGCTAATCAGGTGAAGTATGCCATCAGGACATTGGAAGGCGCAGCACTTTCCTGGTGGAATGCCCAGGTGCAAATGCTGGGTCAAGCCATGGCTAATGAACTACCTTGGGATGAGTTTAAGGGAAGAATACTGCCCCCGAAATGAAGTGCAGAAACTGGAGATTGAGTTCTGGCAACTCAAAATGCAAGGCTCAGAAATTGAAGCCTACACGACCCGTACTCATGAGTTAGCCACTTTATGCCCAGGGATGGTGAATGAAATGCACAAGAGGGTTGAGCATTATATACGGGGATTGGTGCCCGAAATTCAAAGTTTGGTAACTGCCTCTAACCCCACTATCATACAACAAGCTATCCGAACAGCCCACAGGCTGACTGATCAAGCAGTCGAGCAAGGTCGATTACCTAAGCGGGGTGTGGTGGCAAGCGTGCCAGACAATAAACGCAAATGGGATGGTTCAAGCAACATGGGATCGTCATCCAGCAGCCAATCTCAACCTCAACAACAGCAGCAAAGTCAGCAAAGTCAGCAACATCAACGGAAGTTCGATAACAATCGAAGCTTCAACCAGGCGACTCCCTAAAATCAAGGACCCGGTGGGTATGGCGGAAGACAGCCGAAGTACAACCGGTGTAACTACTACCATGTGGGTCGATGTGATAACTTCAAGTGACAACGTTGTGGGAAGATTGGTCACGCAGCCAAAGACTGCCTGGGTGAACTAATGAAAAAGCCACAACAATCACAAGAAACTCCGAAAGGTTGTTTTGAGTGCAGAAAAGAAGGCCATTACAAACGCAACTGCCCCCAACTTAAGAGGAATGGTAATGGCAACAGCAACAATAACAATGGCAACAATAATAACAACAACAATGGTAATGGCAACAATAATGGTGGAAACAACAATGGAGCCAAAGGAAGAGCCTTCGTCATTGGCTCAGGTGAGGCTCTAAACGATCCTACAACAGTAACTGGTAAATTTTCGGTTAATGGTCGTTTTGCTATCGTATTATTCGATACCGGAGCAGATAGAAGTTTCGTGTCCACTAGGTTCTGTAGTCTTTTAAGTGATATGCCCTCAGCCTTAGAATCTAAATACACCGTGGAGATAGCTAACGGCACACAGATTCACGTAACGCATATTCTTAGAGACTGCAAGATAGAGCTTGCTGGTCATACATTCACCATAGATCTCATGCCTGTTACGTTAGGAAGCTTTGATGTGGTAGTAGGCATGGATTGGCTTTCCGATAAACAAGCGGAAGTCATATACCACGAGAAGATCATACGGATTCCCATTGGCGAAGAAGTCCTTACGGTCAGAGGTGATAGGAGTGGTGCGGTGATAGGCATCATCTCGTTTATGAAGGCACAGAAGTTGTTACGAAAGGGTCGACTGGCCATATTGGCACTCGTCACAGATAAACAGACTGAGGAAAAGAAGATAGAGGATATCCCCGTAGTTTGCGAGTTTCCCGAGGTGTTTCCGGAAGACCTGCCTGGATTACCGCCTCATCATCAAGTTGAATTCCAGATTGAATTGACTCCAGGAGCCGCTCCAATTGCGAGAGCACCGTACCGGTTAGCTCCGAACGAACTGCAGGAATTATCCACCCAACTACAAGAGTTGTTGGATAAAGGGTTTATCCGACCGAGTTCGTCGCCCTGGGGAGCGCCAGTTCTATTTGTGAAGAAGAAGGATGGTACATTTAGAATGTGCATTGACTATAGGGAACTGAACAAGGTTACTATCAAGAATAGATATCCCTTACCTCGTATCGATGATTTGTTTGATCAACTGCAAGGATCAAGCTATTACTTTAAGATTGATCTGAGGTCTGGGTATCATCAGCTGAGAGTTAGAGAAGAGGACATCTCGAAGACTGCTTTCCGTACACGATATGGTCACTATGAATTTTTGGTCATGCCATTTGGGTTGACGAATGCACTAGCAGTATTCATGGTCTTATGAACCGCGTGTGCAAACCCTATCTTGATCAGTTTGTTATCGTCTTTATTGATGACATATTGATATACTCAAGGACTGAGGAAGAACATGGAGAGCACTTACGTTTAATCTTGGAATTACTTAGAGAGGAACAACTGTATGCAAAGTTTTCTAAGTGTGATTTCTGGATACGTGAGGTACAATTCTTGGGTCATATTATCAACGAGAAGGGAATACATGTTGATCCTGCTAAGATTGAAGCGATAAAGAATTGGTCTGTTCCTAAGACACCAAGCGAGATATGACAATTCCTTGGATTAGCGGGATATTATTGACGGTTCATCGAAGGATTCTCTAAGATTGCACAACCTCTCACAGCCTTGACTCATAAGGGAACGACGTATAAATGGGGTGAGAGTCAGGAATCTGCTTTCCAGTTGCTGAAACAGCTGTGTAGCGCACCAATATTAGCGTTACCGGATGGTAGTAATGACTTCTTAGTCTACTGCGATGCGTCTATTCAAGGACTTGGATGCGTCTTGATGCAGTGGGATAAGGTAATAGCTTACGCCTCTAGACAACTAAAGGTTCATGAGAAGAACTATACTACCCATGACTTGGAACTGGGTGCAGTAGTTTTTGCCTTGAAGATCTGGAGACATTACTTGTACGGTACCAAATGCACCATCTACACCAATCACAAGAGTCTTCAGCATATATTTGAGCAAAAGGAGTTGAATATGAGGCAAAGGCGCTGGGTAGAGTTATTGAATGACTATGACTGTGCTATCAAGTATCATCCGGGAAAAGCAAATGTAGTTGCTGACGCGCTGAGTAGAAAAGAGACCGCTAAGCCTCGACGAGTGCGAGCTCTGCAACTGACGATTAGTACGCAGCTACCTGAACAAATCCGAGAGGCTCAGACAGAAGCTCTGAAAGCAGAAAACATTGGGTCTGAATCGTTAAGGGGTATGGAAAAACAATTGGAAGTAAAAGCGGATGGAATTCGTTACTTCATAGAGAGACTTTGGGTACCTCTACATGGAAATCTGAGAGACTTGGTCATGAGTGAGGCACACAAGTCTAAGTACTCCATACATCCTGGATCTGACAAGATGTATCACGATCTGAAGGCGCACTATTGGTGGCCTAATATGAAAGCAGATATAGCTACTTATATGAGCAAGTGTCTGACCTGCTCAAAGGTGAAAGTGGAGTATCAGAAACCATCTGGTCTACTACAACAACCCGAGATCCCTATGTGGAAGTGGGATCAGATATCAATGGATTTTATTACTAAGTTACCTCGCACTTCTACGGGATGTGACACAATATGGGTTATCGTGGATCGATTAACAAAGTCTGCTTAATTCCTAGCGATAAAGGAAACAGACAAGATGGAGAAATTAACTCGACTCTATTTGAAGGAGATCGTTTCGAGGCATGGAGTACCGATCTCAATTATTTCTGACCGCGATTCTCGTTTCACATCACACTTCTGGCAGTCGTTGCAGAAAGCTCTTGGTACGCGATTGGATATGAGTACTACTTATTATCCACAGACTGATTGTCAAAGCGAGCGTACTATACAGACTTTGGAGGACATGTTACGTGCTTGTGTGATTGACTTCGGGAATAACTGGGAAGTTCACCTACCATTGGTGGAATTTTCTTACAACAACAGCTATCACACTAGCATAAAGGCGGCACCTTTTGAAGCTTTGTATGGGAGAAAGTGTAGATCACCAGTTTGCTGGGCTGAAATTGGTGATAGTCAATTAACGGGTCCTAAGTTAGTACACAAGACAACTGAGAAGATTGTCCAGATAAGAAACCGCATGGCCGCAGCGCGAGACAGACAGAAAAGCTATGCCGACAAGCGACGGAAACCTTTGGAATTTCAATTTGGTGACAAAGTCTTATTGAAAGACTCACTATGGAAAGGCGTAGTTCGGTTTGGTAAGCGAGGAAAGCTAAATCCGAGATATGTTGGACCATTTGAGATATTGGAAAGAATAGGTCCAGTAGCCTATCGACTAGTCTTACCTAATTCATTGAGTGGAATCCATGATGTATTCCATGTTTCAAATCTAAAGAAATGTTTAACGGATGAAACTATGATTGTACCGCTGGAAGAAGTTCAAGTAACCGAACAGTTACGCTTCATTGAGGAACCGGTCGAGGTGATGGATCGAGAGGTAAAGACACATAAGCAAATCAAGATACCCATTGTCAAAGTTCGTTGGAACTCGAGACGTGGACCAGAATTCACGTGGGAACGTGAGGACCAAATAAAGCTTAAGTATCCTCAGCTGTTTGAAAAGACGATGCTAGCCGGCGAAGGTACTGATTAAATTTCGAGACGAAATTTCTTTCAACATGGGGATGATGTGACAACTCACCCAAAACTCACTCGACTTTGATTTCCTTGTGCCAATGCAGTAGACCAGTGATGGAACACTCACCATGTAACGCAATTTTCGGGACGAAAATTCTTTCAACATGGGGATAATGTGACATCCGGTAATTTTCCATTACCAAACTCCGTTAGTTCCGTTAAGTCTTGCATACATGTGTCGGGAGCACACACTAGTTGTCGTTGAACGTTGGTGACTTAATAATAATTAATAATGTGAAACAAATAATTACTATGTTGATTATTAGTTATGATTATGTGATTTAAATGTTTATTGTAAATCTTATCGCATAACGTGGAAACGTGTTATTTAATTTGTGCATTGTGTGACTAGTAAAGATAAAGCATATAATTGTTATTATTAGTTCATATGTTTATTATTTTGGTTAAAAACATGTTAAAAGAGTAATTAAAAGCCTAGTTTTTATAAAATGTAAACTACAAGGGTTTAAATGGAAATTAGGGATTAATAAAAAAAAAACAAAACAAAAACCCTAGCCCCCACCCAACCCTTCGGCCGCTACTCACCCTCTACACACACACACTTCGAATTCAGCCCTAGAACAAGAAAGAAATCCACGGTTTTGGTCGATTACAAGGATTATTACACGTTGGAAGCATCAAATCTTGTTCATTACAAAAGGTTAGATTTGTGTTTTTTTTTGAGGTGTTTGGTGTTGGCCGAAAGCATGGGTTCGAAACCTGCAATTGATGGTCGATTAATGCTTAGTTGTTGATGTTAATGTGTTTACTAGATAGATTACATGTTATTTAACGTCAAGTATGCATAAAGATTGGATTTTTGGTTGTTCTTTCGGGTGATGAACCCTTAGCCGAAAGTTTGATGCAATTTTGATCAAATTGGATGTTGAATGTTGGTTGTTTGATGTTGTAATGATGCTAGTTAGGTTGTATGCATATTAGTTAACGTCGATTTTGCAAGAAAGCTTCGATTTTGATTCATGGTTCATAGGTTACTAAGAATAGTAACTTTATTTTGCATGAAATGTTGAATTGATGATGAATTGGTGTTATGGATATGCTTATGATTATGATTAGATGCTAGATTGTTGATATGAACGTTAGGAAATCAAGAAGATGCGTGGTAGTTCATACATTGCTTAAAATAGTAACTTTTTGATGTTGAATGTGATGAATCATGATGATTTTGTGTTTTGATCATGCTAGATGTTGTTATGAACTTGAATTAGTAAATGATTGATGGATTCATGAATGTTTTAGGTGTTTGATGGATTTGGGATGAACTTTCCCAAAAGGGAAACTTTAATTGTGAAATCTCTTAAATATGATGATTTGGGTATGTTTGGGACATTAGGACCATGCTAGTGTGTTCATGGATGGTTTCTAAGGTGATTAATTGTGTTTTTAGGTTATATGAATGTTGATTTGGTTTCTTACCTGTTTTGGCCTGTTTGTGGAAAAATCATGGTATGAGTCATATAGGTAAGCTAGGACTTTTGTTGATTGATGGTTGATTAAGAATGAACATTTTAGGTGATATGAGCTATGGAAATTGGTATGTTAATGATCATCATACACACGTGCGAATCTGAGGCTCCTACTTAGTAGGATTGACAGGGTTTAGGGTGTGAAGTCATGAGTGGCTTCACATGGCATGTGATGCGTGATTTGATCCTTGTATGGTGTATTATTTGTGTTATAGATGTTATGAGCATGATAATAGTTTGAGATTCGCATGACTTGTATGATATTTGGCGGTATGATGATCTAATTAGTATATGTAGTTAATGAAGTGTTATATGTAATCAGTTTGTATGTTAATCATGTGTGATGGGCTGTTATGCTTGTTTGAATGGAATTTCACCTATAATGTCACCAACGGGTCAAACGGGTCAACTGGGTCAAATGTGTCTTGTCTTCTAAAACTTTGAGTTCTTTGGTTTGTAAAGCACTTACTATGATTCTGTGTACACGTACTTATGTACTCTCGTGTTCTAGGTAACCTTTGAAGGGTTGTCTTTGCACCTATCACCAGTTCTCTTTAGTCATTATCTTTACACACCAGGTGAGTTCATGCCCCTTTATTTTTATAAGCCTTCTTCTTGGGGGAGGTAGCATACTTGTACTCAAATGCTATTTTATTAGTATAAGTTGTGTATGTTTTAACATAGTGCTTAATACCTTGAAAGTCCTCACACTTTCGGATCGTTAATAATGGTAACTAGCGGGAAATCTTGGGTAGTACTACTGGGTCTGATGAGCCCCACCTGTGCGACTCGAGGTCAAACGGGTGCAATATTGTCCTAGACACAAATATCGTCACGACCTGGTAAGTCGTGACGGGAGGCAACAAACGCAACACAGTCAGCTTCGATCGCGAAATCACTATGGTTATTACTTGTGAATATAGACTAGCTATCTATTTCAATGCACTTCTTATGTTATGTAAATGTTATTGTTTATGATAAACGCAAACTCTTGAACTCACCAACCATCGTGTTGACATTTTAGTATGCTATTCTCAGGTTGTTAACTCTGCTTGCCATTAGGAGCACCACACGGGTCCAGCATGCATTCTAAGACTCTATTTTTAAAGACATGTTTGTTGGTATCTATTTACGAGTATTTAAATGTTTGGGTTGGCGCATGTTTTGCCAAATATGCATTTTTATATTTTGGGTTTGTCTTATTTACAAAACGCTTCCTCATGGTTTTAAAGTTTGAACTTTGGTTGGTTTTATTTTTAATGTGGCATATAGTGTCGTTTAAGTAACTATTGACTGTGATCCTGGTTTGTTCACACGCCTAGCGGTAAAACTCCGCACGTGGATTTTGAGGGTGTGACACGTTATGTTTTTGATATTCTTATCTTTTGGTGTAGTAAAACAATTTGTTGTTGCAAAAAGAGTAAGAACACTTTTAGAAAGAATACCGGTTACAATTTTTCAAAATATAATGACATTGTAAAAGCAATATAAGTTTTAAATGACTATTAGCTAGTATATACAGATAAGTGACTAACTACAACAATTATAAATATATGCTTAGGATTTGAAGTAAAACTTTTAATGACTATTGCGAACACATTAATAGTTAGATATTTTAGAACATACATTTTTCTGCAATAGTTATACATGTATTTAATATTCTTAATCGTTGAAGTCACAAGTAGCAATTAACATAAAGAGGACATGTAATTATTGCAAAAAGTAATAATTCATCTTAGACAAACTTTTGTTGAACAACAATATTTTTTCTGTACTAATAGTTTTTCTTTCCCCTAAATACTACATATCTTGCATTTATTTGAAACTACATCACTTTAAGAGAATGCAACCACCATACCACTAAGATCATGTTTTCTTACAAAAATTTAATTGTAATATGTTTATACAACAGTATAACATTGTATTTAAAACACGGAACTTATCATTATCTTCCTGTTACTATATTTAGTCTCTTAACAATAAACTATTTGGTTTATCATTGATGATCTCGAGTTCGATTAATTGAGGTTTATTACGCTATATTTTTATTTTTATAAAAAAAATGAAATTCGTGTATATAAATTATAAAAATAAATATTAGTTTTAAATAGCTAAGGAAATAACTTTCATCAAGAAACCCAAATTAATAAATGATCCAATGTCTTATCATTATTTATTTTAGATTCTATGCCAACTTAAGAATGAATTACATTCAAGAACCAAGGATTGTATTCCGTGCACAAAATTTATGGATTTTGTGGGGTCAATTCAATATTTTAATATCAGAGATATGAGTTGTTATTTTAGTTGGTATTTAAACTTCTCAATTCTTTAATAAATTTTATATCTTTATACTAATAATATGTAACCAAAATAACACGTGATAATCATATTTTTTCTTAAAATTTTTTAGTTATTCCTTCTCATTAAATTTTTTTTGCTTCTTCTCTATCAAGTATTTACATTAATTACTAATAATATTATTTAATTCATTTTTAATTTAAAATTGTTTTATAAATAAACTAAGAAATAGATTTTTTTAATAATGTTAGTTCTAAATAAATAAATTTTATAAAATAAGAAATTTTTCTAAAGATCAAACTTTTTAATAATATGAAATATTTAAACAAAATGATGTTTTTACAAGGTAAATTTTTTATAAATATAAATAATTAAAACTGGGAGTTATAGTAAGGAATTTTTTAAAAATAACATTTTTTAAAACAGTTTGTTTTGAAAAAAAATATTTAAGTTTTTTATAAAAACAAAAAAAATTAAAAATAAAAGTTTAAAAAAATTGATATTTTATCTTAAAATATTATTTTATAATTAATAAAATTTTGTTCTATTTAATATGTTATTTATTAAACCCGTGTTGTGACATCCGGTAATTTTCCGTTACCAAACTCCGTTAGTTCCGTTAGGTCTTGCATACACGTGTCATGAGATCTGGTTATAACAATTCATTGGGTATTGCAAGGTGTTAGCAAGTCTAATTCTTGATTTCTACTCGATTAAAGGTTAGATTTTGATTGATTTTTCATGGTTTTTGATTCAAGAACAACCCTAGTTCAATTAACATGATTAAACTCGAAATTGATGTTGTTTCATGATAGTGTGATGCTAGTTGTATTGTATTGTATTGATGTTAGTTTATGTGGATTATGCAAGAAATTCATGGATTTGATGTGTTGTTCATACCTTGCTATAAATAGAAACTTTTAGGTATGAGATTTGGGAATTATGATGAATGAATGATGTTTATCATGTTTAGATGATTGTTATGAACTTGATTAGGTATAAAGTTGATGAATTTATGAATGAATTGGATTTTAGATTGATTTTGGGTGTTACTTTTTTGAAAGGGAAACTTTATTCATGAAGATCATTGGAAATTGTGAATTAGACATGTTCATGATATAAGGATCATGTTAGAATGCTTGTTGATGATGTCTAATGTGGTAGAATGTGTTAATTGAGTTGTATGGACGCTTGATGCATTACTTAGGAAATTTATGTTCTTATGGAATGCTACATGATAACGGGTTATGTTAGGAGATTATGAAACTATGCTTGGGATTATAATAGATCATTGTTGTGTATGTTGGTTGGCATGAATCTTGTTGAATAACGTGATAGTGATCGTCATACACGCGTGCGAATCTAAGGCCCCTACTTAGTAGGATTGGCAAGGTTTAGTGTGTGAAGTCATAAGTGGCATGTAGTGCATGATTAGACTCCATGTATGAATTATTAGTTGTGATGTAATTATGATTGTGTTGAGCATGTTCATTTTTTGAGATTCGTATGCGTTGTATGATAATATATGTGGGTATGATGATCTTCATAGAACTTAAGATTGACGTTGTGACATACGTGAATAACTTGTATGATAACCATGTATGATGAATTGCTATACTTGATCAGATATGATTTCAATTAACATGTCACCAACAGGTCAAACGGGTCAACTAGGTCAAATAAGTCTTGTTTTTTTCAGAACCTTAGGTCAACGTATTTAATGAGCACCTAAGGTTGTTAAGCTTTCTATGTACACGTACTTATGTACTTGCATGTTCTAGGTAACCTGTGACGGGTTGTCTTTCCAATCATCGTTAGCTCTTTGTTATTGTTCGTTTGCACACCAGGTGAGTTCATGCCCCACTTTTAAACACTCTCTTTTTGGGAGAGATACCATACTCTATTACTAACGCTTTATTATTATAAGCTGTGTATAGTGTTACATAGCGTGTTATATCTTGAAAGCCTTCATACTTTAAGATCGTTAATAACGGTAAATAGCGAGAAATTTTGGGTAGTACTACTAGGTCTGACAAGCCCCACCCGTGCGACTCGAGGTCAAACGGGTGCAATATTGTCCTAACACAAACATCGTTACGACCTGGTATGTCGTGACAGGAGGCAAACAAACAAAACATAGTCAGCTTCGATCGTGAAATCGCTATGGTTATTACTTATGAATTTAGACTAGCTATCTATTTCATTGCACTTCTTATGTTTTACAATTGTTACTATTTATATTAAACGCAAACTCTTGAACTCACCAACCGTTATGTTGACACTTTAGTATGCTATTCTCAGGTCGTTAACTCCAGTTGCCAGTAGGAGCACATCGCAAGTCCAGCATGCATTCTAAAGCTTCATATTATGTCTTGACATTTGGTTTTCAACTTATACGTGTTTACAAACTATGAGTTGGCGCGTGTTTTGCCAATGTTACATGTTAGTGCTTTAGGTTTGACTTATTTACAAAACGCTTTCGTACAGTTTTAAAGTTATAAACTCTGGTTTGTTTTAAATGTTTCATATAGTGTCGTTCTGAGTAACTAATGACTTAGATCCTGGTTTGTTCACATGCTTCACGATAGAACCCCACACGTGGAATTTGAGGGTGTGACACGTGTAATACACCGGGTACTAAAGCTAGTTGTTGTTAGTATATGAAAGTTTAAAAGAATTTTTTTCAAAAAAATTAAGGGTTCTCATTGGGAATCTCTCTAAATTTTTTGAAAGTCATTTGAGGTTTTTTTCTTTGTTAATTAATTTAATCATTCTATATTCTTCTGCAATCAAAGTGCCATTGAATACACAAGAAATATATCAAATGTATACTTTATATATTTAGGTGCTAAATATATATATATATATATATATATATATATATATATATATATATATATATATATATATATATATATATATATATATATATATATATATATATATACACACACACACACAAACACACACATAAACACACCTAAAAAAACACACACATATATATATGTATATGTATAACATGTTTTTTCATATGAGAGTTGGGTTGTGACATAAACGGTGTGTCCCACCATCAAAAGTTTGCTCTTTTAGTCTATGTTGAATTTATCCTAGTAAAAATCAAGATGTTGCCATTAAAATAATATAAAAAATAAAAATAACCGGATTCATTTCGTGGATATCTTTTTATCTAGTAGAGCAAAAAGAATAATAACTAGGTAATGGTCATTGAAAAAACAACTATACATTTGATAATATAATGTTATCTTAAATAGTTATAAATGTCTTTAGGATTCTCATGTATAAGGTTTTAACGCTATTATTTAGTAACACGGGCATAATAATAGTTAGAAATTTCAAGTTATAGACTTTCACATTAGTATTCAAAGTATTTAAAATTTTCATATTGTTGAAGTCACTAGTAACAATCAACTGGTATTGTCATAGTATAAATGATATTCAATGTAAAAGACTAAGATTGATCCTATGCTAGACATGTGTCTTGTATTGTTTTTAAAGAGAAAAATATTTTGGATATTGTGTCATATAAGTTAGGTCTTTGTTTCTAATATATTAAGCCATTGTATCTAATGTTTTTTAAAATTGTGTTTTATGTTTTTAATCATTTTGTGTTCTTTTTACTATTTTTTTATGTATATAAATTAATTATTATTTTATCATTATGTTTACACATTAGAAGTACATACTAATACTGTTTACACATTTAACATTGTTTTTATGTTTAATATCATTTTATGTTATTTTATCATTGTTTTTTAATATATCAAATAATTTGTTTGTTATTTTATCATTGTGTTTTACATAATAGAAGCACACACAACCATGTTAATTCATTATGTGTTTTAAGAACTCATCATAAAAAACCACAATGGTGTTTAAAAAACACAATTTGATAAAAAAATATCAACAAAAGTGAATATGACCAAAATATTATATGTAAAAATTATGAACATTAAAAAATAGAGGAATTTGAACGGAAGTAAAAAAATAGATATGACTAAAATTTTCTTCCAACAAGTTTTTTCTATAATTTGATCTTAACTATTTAGTTAAAAGATGATTGGCTTAAAATTTCTTCTTACATATTTTACATATAATATTCTTTTTATTTGAATCTTTACCATGATTAACAACATAAGGATATACAATCATTATAAAAAAGTCATCTTACACCAACAAAATATCGTTATTGTGAAATTGTATTAATATTAAAAGGCAACTTTCTTTTTGAGGAGAGTTATTATGGTTAACGGTGCTACTTATGAAAACATATAATACTACCTCTCACTGCATGTGTCTCCTATTTAAAGAGAGATCCGGTGGTTCTTTGCCTCACCTACGTCCTCTTTTTGTCAGGTCGTTTTCTGACTAGCGTAGTTGATGGGTGATCGCTTTCATCTTCTTTAATGTAGCCGACAGCCGGCGGCCTTTGCGGCTCATGTGCTTCCTATCTTTGTAAGGAGTTGCAATGTAGCTAGGGTTTCGTTGCATGTGGTGTTGGTTGATCGGGTGGTGAAAGTTCAATGTTTAATAGTTTTATTTTTGTGTTTTATGTGTAAATTTATGAGAAATAGAGTTATTTTTGGGATTATCTTGTGTTTGTAGGTCAAACGTGAAGAATACGAAGAAATTGGAAGAAACGGGACGAGAATTGGAGCTCGAGAAGTAAAGATATGATCAACCGAAGTTGCACGACAACGGTATCTTAAAAAGGACATAACTTGAGCTAGGAAAGGAGTTACAGGATCCACGACCTATCAGCGAAAAGATCTCGAAAAGTTGTACATGTAAATCAAGGTTGTACAGGGGGTGGCGCCACCGACGCCTCCATAGGCGCCACCGACGCCGGGGTCCGGGTTTTTGTTGAGATTTGACCTAAATTGAAGAGATTTAAAAAGGAAAAAACCCTAATACGAATTTGAACTTTTACAACAACAATCTTGGACGAAAATTAACAATATTGGATCATTCTCAAGCTCTTCTAACATCAAGATTATCAAATCTACAAGATTCATTCAATTGGCTTTGAAGATTCAATGATAAGGCAAGACTAATTCGTTTATGATTCACTTCGGGGGACGGGTTTGTGCAAGTTCTTATTTTTCTTAGTTTTAACCTAGATTTGAAATTGGATCTTGAATCTTTTAAGTTCGTTTGGATTCAATTTATGATGTGATTATTTAAACGGTTTGATTATGCTTAAACCTAATTTTGATATTCTATAACTTTGGTTGTCTTTAATCATTGTGTGATTGATTATTAGAATTAGGTTTCATTATTCAAATTTGTAATTATGTGAATAAGGTCCTTTAAGCTTTAATCCATGATTATCACTTAAATCCTATCATGTGTAAGTCACCTTTAATGGCTTCTCACTAGGTTTCATTCAAGAAAAATTATAACTTTGTCAAACCTGAATCCTGAAGTGGGTTACTTTTTCTCCAAGATTGTTAAAAACCTAAACTTTTATTTCATTCATTTAATTGTTTCTCAAATAAATCCATAAATCAATTCATTTTCAATGTTTAATGTTTTTAGATTAATCATTGCTAGCACTTCCTTGTGATTCCTTGTGGATTCGACACCCTTCTTGCCCTTTACTATTAAGGGTGATTAAGGACTCTTTAATTAATATTTTTGACCGACCACACGACATCGATCAAAAATGGTGCCGTTGCCGGGGAATCGTTGCGCTTAGTGTTAGTAATAGTTATTTGTTTTCTTAAAAAATCCATTAAAAAACATTTTCTTTTTCTTGTTTTTAGTTATTTGTTATTTTCGTCTTTTGGAATTACACGGGTATTTGTTTCTTGTGTGTAGGTAGTTCAAGACTCTTATGCATACGAGACATTCCGGAAGGACTTCACCGTTACTCTTTGATCCTGAGATTGAAAAAACAACACCAGACAACCAAGTCTTTCACAAAGCAAATCCTTCAATAGCTCCTATTCCACGAGGTAGTTGGTCTAAAGAAGGAACTTCATCAGCCAAAGCTAGGAGGATCTTACGAAGACTTTCCAAAACACCGGAAAGTAATCCACTCAACAATATGAATAACTCGATTAATCAAGGTGCTCCGTCTAATCAACCTCCGCCACAAAGAGAACAACCTTTAGGTGATATTCCTCCCCCAATGTTCGCACCACATAATACTCCACCAACTCGGCAACAAGCCCCGCCATTTAACCCAGTTCAAGGAAACCCTATACCTTAACCACCATAATTCCAAATGGGTGAAAATACTCGTATATACCCACAACCCAATCCACCCATTCAGCAAGAACCGGTTAGAAATGTTAACTATGAGGTTCCAAGAAATCCTTCAGTTCAGTTCAATCAATCAAACTTGAGCCAGAATGATGGTGTTAATGATGATGAGGACATAAGGGATCGAGTACCGAATTGGGATGATGAAATAGGGCATGAAAATTCAAATGCTGATTATGGAGGGGGAGATGAAGATGGATTTGGGTTTAACTATGGCTATCAACATCAGGGAGGTTATAATCAACATTTTAACCCAATCTTTCAAATGGCTAATCAAGGTCCACCAAGAGGCATGAGGCAACCAATGAATCAACATCCTCAACCGGGTTTTCCTCAACATCATGATGGTCTTCCACAAGTCCATCATCGTGCCCCAATCCGAGGAGTTGAAAGCCATTTCAGACCCTAAATTGCAGTTAACTCATCTCCAATAGTAAGCCCTGTTGCACATGGTAGAGCTTTTGAAGTGAGACCACAAGGATTGAACATATTGCCACCTTTCTATGGTAAGAGAACTGAGGAACCTTATCTTCATATTTCTGAATTTGAAGCGGTGTGTGGCACAATTGGAGGACAAGGGTTTACACCGGATCAAGTAAAGCTAGTATTGTTTCAATTCACATTGAAGGATGCTGCAAAACAATGGTTTTTATCTTTGCCATCCGCAAGCATCTTTACGTGGGAGGATATGCAACAACAATTCTTAGAAGAATACTACACACCTCAACGTACAAGTGATGCAATGGCCAATATTCAGAACTTCCAACAACAACCGGGTGAGCTTTTCTATGAAGCTTGGAAAAGATTTAAACAATTGTTAAGAAATTGCCCTCATCATTGTATTGCACAATGGGAGTTAATCAATGCGTTCTATGATGGTTTATCCACCGATGACATTCGGGATGTGAACTCCACCACGGGAGGAACATTTCTTTCAAATCATGTGGAGGTGGATTGGGAATTCTTAGAGAAGATGGCGGTGAACTCAAAAAGGCAAGCTCAATCCTATCGGAAGAAGAAACATTCCATTGTTAGATCCGTATGCACTATTAATGCCAATGAAAGATTAGAACAATTGGAGAGAGCCAATCAAATGTTGGAACGTTAACTGGCGAGTTTGAATCTTAATGGAGGAAATGTGACACCTCAAGGCGGCCTAGTTTTTCCCGTGTGTGAAGGATGTGGCGAATTGGGACATGCCATTGTGGATTGCCCGGTGCAATTGGGTCGAGTTGAGGAAGAGGTCAACCAAGTATATGGTGATCGAAAGCAATATGATATGAATTCTAATACATATCATCCAGGTTTGCGTAATCATCCTAATTTTAAGTATGGTAACACATCTAACCAATCTATTCCTCATTTTCAGGTGTCAAATCAGGGAGGTCAACCATATCAGAATCGTCAACCGTCATATAATAACCAAAATTACAACCAAGGGGGATATAACAAATGATATCAGAGAAATTATCAACCTAATGTTGATCAAAGAGGCTCAAACAACACATCAGAAATAATGGACTTTCTTAGAGAGATTAAGAAAGACAACGAGGTACGAGACAAAACAGTGGAGGCATTAGCTAAGCAAGTTGGTTAATAGGCAGAGGAGATGGCACATTTGAAAAGAAACCAGGAACATTGCCTAGTGACACCACTATTAACCCTCAACATCAAACGTCTGGTGCAAGGAACACAAAGAGTGCAAACATCAATCAGGTAATTATTCTTCGCTCTGGTAAAGTGTATGACAACAAAGCGGTCACTCCACCATCGTTTCAAGAAGGAGTGGTGGAGGATCTTGGTGTGGATGGGAAAAGTGACGATGAGTGTGAGTCGGATATACATTTAGTTAAAAAACAGATAAAAGTCACTTTTCAAGATACACAAAAACCCATGCTTAAAAAAGAGTTACCTAAGGTCAACGATAAGGATATGGAGGTTAATACCATCCCTTATGTAACCTTTCGTATGTTCGTTATCTAAATATTAACGTCGTTATGTTCTTGTAAGGACTTTTTTTGTCATTAATGAAACTTTGAGGGCTTATTTATGCTTGTTTCTTTGTTAATTTAAAAGTTAATAAATTAAATTACTAAATAATAGTAATAATGGTAATTACAACTTCTACTTATTATTATAAAACTTAACTTAAGTTATGATAACAATAATAATAATAATAATAGAAATAATAAATTTTAAAAGTTAAATAATTAACAAGTTTAAAACATTTAAAACTTAAAGTTTAATTAAGTTGAGGGGGCCTTTAAGACAATTTGCAAACTTAAAATAGAAGTTTTGTACATAAAATATTTCCCCTAAAGCTATAAATATTCAAAACCCAAACCCCCTCCCCTCTTTTCCCCCGTGATTCCGGCGGCCAACCACCGGCCGCACTCCGGCGACACTCCAAACGCCCAAATCGGTCGAGTTTGATTCAATTAAACCGCTCTAACATCTTTGGGGGTGTTATTCGAACTTGATTACCTCAATTAATTCGCTTAAAGAGCACGTTTAACAACCTTAATCGAAACCGAAACATCGGATTATCCTAATCGATTCAACACCAGGAATTACATCAAATTAAGTCGTTTAATTTATTAGAAACATTTGTATAATCATTGCAAAGCTAAATGCGTAGTTTAATTCGAGTTAAGCAATCAATTACTCACTTAATCATAACTGAAATAGTCGAATCAAAATCGAAACCCATCCGGCACTTTAACGTACAAATTGAAACTATTTAACAGAGGGGAAAGCTTCCAGTCGACCCCTTTCAACTTTCTGAACCTCCAATTGCTCGAAGAATCCACTCGATCATTGATTTCAAGCACCGCACCCTTTTCATTCGCGTGTGAACCGAAGTTTACCGGATGTAATTACACCGATTTGTTCTTAATCAAGTAAGTTTAATACACCATTATACTCGATTATACTTAGGGATCAAAAGCCCTAAGGTTAATCGGGTTGAAACACTTGAATCGATGCTCAATTTTGGATTCAATCGATCTAGGGTTCATTGGTTTGGGGGTTTCATTGTGTTTGTATTTTTAAGATTTAAAACCCACACTCTTACCGGGCTTAGGCGCCCTCGCCTACTGGTTAAGAGCTCATGTTTCATCCCGGGTTCGAACCCGGGCACCCACACATTTTTTTTAAGGCTTTTTCTTAACAAATTTAATTACAGAAAAATCTTAATAATTATAAAAATTATTTTTGTAAACTTTAATTATTTTTAAAGACACCAAATTGTTTTTTGTAAATTTCTTAATTTAAATACTTTAATATTCTTTTAATAAAACAATATAACAAAAATTATTTTTAGTTAGTTCTTAAAAAAATGAATTTAAAATGATAGTTTAAATTAATAAATATTATTGGTCCAAACGTTACTTTTAGTTTAATCGTGTTATTTTAAATAATTATAGAAATTATTTACACTTTATATTTAATTTTACCGTTGTTATAAATACTTTAATTTCGTTAAATTATCTAAATAGTATAATACTTTTCGTTGAAATAAAATATAATTGATTCCATTATTAAATTCCATCTATATCAAAAACCCCAAAATCTCTATTGAAACCCTAGTTCACGTTTAATCATGAATATTACCTTTAAACTTAACCTTGAAATATATACGTTAGTTATCTTGTAAAAGGAATCGTTGGAGCAACGTTTAATTTCTTGTTATCATCTTATATATATCATGTGAGTTTTCACGCCCATCTTTTACTTTATTTCACATCTTTGGGGTGAGACATGTTAACTTTATAAACTTGCACTTATAAACATCTTGGTACTTGTAAATACACATGCAATTCATCTTTACTTTTTATCATGATTATTTGTAATATTATGAGTCTTATATGATGGACATTATATGTTGACAATCATTAACTATTGCTAGCCTGGCGACGTCATAGATCTATGGGCCTGACAAGCCTATTTGGTGCTAAAGCCGAGGTTATTGCCGACTCCTGATGATGTATGCTTGTTCATCATGGGAACCAAGTACACTTAGCTAATCATTATAACTTGTAAATGATATTCTTGGTCAAGGTTTAATTGTAGCTATATGTTATGTATAAACTTGCTTTACTTGTAACCATTGACATGAATTGCTACTTGTAAACTTATATATATATATATATATATATATATATTATATATATATATATATATATATATATATATATATATATATATATATATATATATATATATATATGTATGCTAACCCATGGAAACTCACCAACTTTCAAAGTTGACCTTTATTTTTAACGTGTTTCAGGAAATGCACAAGGTTGATGATTATCTTTTGAAGCATGCTTACACTTAGGATTTGGACCTAGGAAAAATAAATAAAATATCTTGAAACTTGGAAGTTGAACTTTGTTTACTTTATTTCGTTGAGACATTTAGTTGTAATGTTTATTTCAACTTATGAATAATTATATTTACAATTTATGGTAGTGTTATGTGGCTGTGAACAATCTTAACCCTCACATCTCGACGTTTCCACCGTTAAGGTTGGGGTGTGACAGATTGGTATCAGAGCCCATAACTATAGGGATCTAGGTTATTAGAAATGGTGACCTAGACTATAGTTGATGCATGAACCTTATAAGAGTAATCTTTATGATCTTGTAAATATATATGTTGCACGCTACATAATGCTACTTGTTTAGGAGGGCCTCTTAATGTGCAACTTGATGCCTTTAGTTAGGATTGCCTTGTAATTGAGAAACTTGGTTGCTTCGTCTCCCCTAAAACTTATTCTTAACCCTTACCCTCATGACGATGAAATCTCCTAAACTTATTCTCGACGACATGCGGGATCATACGCATTATAACGAAAGGTTCAAATCTTTAGACTTTATGTCTAATCTATAAAAATCTCATCAAGGTTTTAATTCCATGAGTCTGAAGGGATATTGTGTGACTCATAGACACCTGTATTCTGGATTCCTGGCAAAAAGCCCTCGGGCTAAGGTTAGCATTTCGCATAAATCCCAATCAACCGTGGGACTAGTTATGCTTACCTGGGGATTTCTGGGATATGGTCAATATACACAAGTTTCTAAGGCAATTGGGTTAAGTCACCTTGACGTGTCAACGTTTCCAAATGGTAATGTGTTACCAAATGGAATCATTCCATGTGTGTTTTATAAGTCTTGAATAATATTTGTTTGATTTACTATCTTTACCTCAAAATTCCTATGACTAACTTACTTTGTATCCAGCATGTCTCGTCATCATGGAAAGCGTGGTAGCTCCGACCGCAATTAGCCGCCATGATTGCCCGTCAAATGGCTGCTGTCATTCCGACCATGGTTGTCGAACTGAGTGCACCTTGATGGCCAATGCTAGTAACAACACTAATGGCAATGGGCAAGGAGAGAATAGTGCAAATCAAGGAAGAAACAACCAAACCTGCACGTTTAAGCACTTCAACTTGTGCAAACCCACTAGCTTTAGTGGGAAGGAAGGAGCCACTGGACTTCTCGAGTGGTTTGAAAGCATGGAAAACACCTTCATCAACTGTGAGTGTCCCGAGGCACTCAAAGTCCATTATGCCACAAGTGTTCTTCAACAAAGAGCACTTACGTGGTGGAATAATGAGAAGAGGAACCGTGGTGCTGATGCTGTGTTGGCACTAACTTGGGATGAATTCAAGAACATTGCCATCCAAAGTTCTGCCCGAGAAGTGAGCTGCAAAAGTTGGAGGAGGAGTTTTGGAATCTCAAGCAAGATGGTGGAGATCATTTGGCCAATTCAACTAGGCATCACGAGTTGAGCATCCTGTTGCCTCACATGGTTGACACTGTTCCTAGAAACATTGAGAAGTTTATCAAGGGGGTACCACCTCAAATCCAGGATGTCGTGGTGGGAAGTAGACCCACAACTTTGGAAGATGCCATTACCATCACCGCTCAACTTACTGAAAACCATATTCGAGCGGGCACCTTGTCTGTCAAAGGTGCTAAAAAGACTGAAAATGCGGTCCCTGAAGCAGCTAAGGAGAGTAAGAATGAATCGTCTTACAACAACAAGAAACGCAAGTTCACACAGGCTAGTAATTTCGCTATGGCTACACCCAAGGTACCTCAAAGACAACCCGTTTCTGTGGCACAAGCACCTGTAGGTAGGACCTATGCTGATCCTCTACCTTTGTGCAATGTCTGTAGGTACCATCATGCGGGTAATACCCGTGCCGTATCTGTACACTGTGTGGTAAGTATGGACACTTGGTGGCTACTTGTCACCGTGCACCAAACAATGCCACTTTGGTTGCTAATCGTGCTTGCTACAATTGTGGGGAACCTGGTCATTTTCGCCCATAATGCCCTCGTCTGGCGGGTAATGTACCACAAGCCCAAGGACGTGCTTCAACATCAATGCAAACCAAGCACAAGCAAACAACGATGTGGTGAACGGTATGTCAAATCCAACCCCAACTTTATGATCTAAGCTCTTTTGTTGCTTTACATGTATTGTTAAACGTCTTTAAAACTGAACAGGTATGTTTCTTATTAATAATTCTTATGCCTACATTCTGTTTGACTCTGGAGCCGATAAGAGTTTTGTCTCGTTAGAATTTGAGCCTATACTTGCTAAGCCACATACGAAATTAGAAAGACCTCTTACTGTCGAAGTCGCCGATGGAGAACCCATCACCGTTGGTGTCGTTATTCGTGATTGCATTTTGAGCCTAAACGAACTTGCTTTCATTATCGATCTTATTCCTATGAAACTTGGAAGCTTTGACGTTATCATTGGCATGGATTGGTTAGCCAAACATCATGCTGAAATTATTTGTTTCGAGAAGTGCATTCGAATTCCTTTGCCTTCGGGGGATACATTGAAAGTATTCGGCAAAAAATCCTCCAAAGGACTCAAACTCATGTCGTGTACTCAAGCCCGAAAATGTCTAAGCAAGAATTACATGGCTTTCTTGGCTTACGTGGTCAACACGAAAGTCAAAGAGAAGGACCTTAAGGATGTCCCGATTGTACGAGACTTTCCTGAAGTATTTCCCGATGACCTTAGTGGTTTACCTCCCGTGTGTGAAGTCGAGTTTAAGATCGATTTAATTCCGGGAGCGAACCCCGTGGCTAAGTCACTATATCGACTTGCACCGTCGGAAATGCAAGAGCTAGCTAGTCAACTTCAAGAACTGTCCAACAAGGGCTTTATCCGTCCTAGCTCATCGCCTTGGGGTGCACCTGTTCTGTTCGTGAAGAAGAAAGATGGATCGTTTCGTATGTGCATCGATTATCATGAGCTTAACAAACTTACCATCAAGAACCGCTACCCTCTTCCTCGCATCGATGATCTTTTTGACCAACTTCAAGGAGCTGCTATTTTCTCAAAGATTGACTTATGTTCTGGCTATCATCAATTACGAGTTCATGATGATGATATCCTAAAAACTGCGTTCCGTACTCGATATGGACACTATGAGTTCATGGTTATGCCTTTGGTTTAACAAATGCTCCTGCTGTCTTTATGGATCTCATGAATCGAGTATGCAAGCCGTATCTAGACAAGTTTGTGATTGTCTTTTTGACGACATACTTATCTATTCCAAGTCCAACACCGATCACGAACTTCACTTACGACAAGTTCTTGAGCTATTGAAGAAAGAACTACTGTACGCAAAGTTCTCATAGTGCGAATTTTGGCTTGAGGAGGTCCAATTTCTAGGACACGTGGTGAATAGCCAAGGAATTCACATTGACCCTGTGAAGGTGGAAGCTGTGAAAAATTGGTGTGTTCCTACAACTCCAACCGAAGTTCGTTCTTTCCTTGGTCTTGCTGGCTATTATCGACGTTTCATTGCCAACTTCTCTAGAATCGCGAAGCCGCTTACTTCCTTGACTCAAAACAATAAACCATTCGAGTGGGGGTCTGAACAAGAGGAAGCCTTTGAAGCATTAAAGCACAAGTTGTGTAATGCTCCTATCTTGACCCTTCCTGATGGAAACGATGACTTCATCGTGTATTGTGATGCATCTAAACAAGGCCTTGGTTGTGCTCTCATGCAACGAGGAAAGGTCATAGCATATGCATCGAGGCAATTGAAGGTCCATGAGGTGAATTACACGACACATGATCTTGAACGTGGTGCTGTGGTTTTTGCCCTAAAGATTTGGAGACATTACCTTTATGGCACGCAATGTATAGTCTACACCGATCAAAAAGCCTACAACACTTTTTCAATCAAAAGGATCTCAACATGAGACAACGACGTTGGGTCGAGTTGATTAGTGATTATGACTGTGACATTCGTTACCACCCTGGAAAGGCAAATGTCGTAGCCGATGCACTAAGTCGTAAGATTCATAATAAGATGATCTCGTTTCAAGAAATTCGCGATCGACGACAATGGTTTGATACCTTGGGAGAATTTGATACTGAGATTCGTCTGGATGTTAACGAGACTACGGTGCTGCTGCAAAATTGAGGATTGAGAATGACATCGAGACCTGCATCTTGGAGGCTCAACAAGCGGTTCAAGAGGAAGGTAAAATGGGAGAGGAATGGAGTACAATCTTCGAGCTCAACTGGAAACGAAACCCAATGGTTGATGTATTTCTTGAATCGAATTTGGGTTCCAAACCGTGATAATCTTCGTACCTTTATCATGAATGAAGCTCATCAAACTCGTTACTCAATTCATCCTGGTTCCGATAAGATGTATATGGATCTGCGTGGTCAATACTGGTGGCCTGGAATGAAGAAAGACATAGCAACTTACGTAGCTAAGTGTCTTACGTGTACGAAGGTTAAAGCTGAACATCAACGTCCTAGTGGATTGCTTGAACAACCCGAGATTCCTATGTGGAAATGGGAACACATATCTATGGACTTCATAACCAAACTACCTCGCACCTCTCGTGGTCATGATAGCATATGGGTGATCGTTGACTTATTCACCAAGTCGGCACATTTCATACCCATACGTGACACTTACAAAACATCAAGGTTAGCTCGTATATACATTGATGAGATTGTGAGTTGTCATGGCGTACCTTTGCATACCATATCCGACAGAGAAGCTCGTTTCACTTCGTATTTTTGGCCGTCTATGCAAGAACTCTTGGGTACTCAACTGGATTTAAGCACGGCTTACCATCCTCAAATGGACGGTCAAACCTAGCGAACCATTCAAACCCTAGAGGATTTGCTATGTCTTTGTGTCCTTGACTTTGGTGGTGACTGGGATACGCATTTACCTCTCGCGGAATTTTCGTATAATAATAGTTACCACTCGAGTATCAAGATGGCACCTTTCGAAGCACTTTATGGTCGTAAATGTCGTTCCCCGATCTGTTGGACTGATATTGGTGAAAATTTCATCACTGGTCCTGAACTCATACAAGAAACGACCGATAAAGTCTCCATGATTTGCAAGAACCTTGAAGTGGCTAGAAGTCGACAAAAGAGTTATGCCAATAAACTACGCAAGCCGTTGGAATTCCAAGTTGGGGATATGGTTCTTCTTAAAGTCTCACCATGGAAGGGAGTTGTTCGCTTTGGAAAGAAGGGTAAACTAGCTCCACGATTTGTAGGACCTTTCAAGATCCTGAAAAGGATCGGGAAAGTGGCTTATAAACTGGAACTACCTTCCGATCTTAGAGGAGTTCATCCTGTTTTCCATGTCTGAAATCTGAGGAAGTGTTTGGCTGACGAAAGTCTGCATGTCCCGTTGGATGACATCCAGATCGACGAGTCATTACATTTTGTTGAGAAACCCGTTGAAGTTATAGATCGCATTATGAAGAAGACTAGGACCACTACAACCCCAATCGTCAAGGTTCGTTGGGAGAATAAGCGTGGACCTGAATTACTTGGGAGCGTGAGGAGCATATGAAGAAGAAATACCCGTATTTGTTCGTTTAGTTTCATTCTTAATTTCGGGACGAAATTCTTATAAGTTGGGGAGACTGTAACCTTTCGTATTTTTGTTATCTAAATATTAACATCGTTATGTTCTTGTAAGGACTTTTTTTTGTCATTAATGAAACTTTGAGGGCTTATTTATGCTTGTTTCTTTGTTAATTTAAAAGTTAATAAATTAAATTACTAAATAATAGTAATAATGGTAATTACAACTTCTACTTATTATTAAAACTTAACTTAAGTTATGATAACAATAATAATAATAATAATAGAAATAATAATTTTTAAAAGTTAAATAATTAACAAGTTTAAAACATTTAAAACTTAAAGTTTAATTAAGTTGAGGGGGCCTTTAAGACAATTTGCAAACTTAAAATAGAAGTTTTGTACATAAAATATTAAGTTGAAAACCGCAGGGACTAAAGCTGTAAATATTCAAAACCCAAACCCCCTCCCCTCTTTTCCCTCGTGATTCCGGCGGCCAACCACCGGCCACACTCCGGCGACACTCCAAACGCCCAAATCGGTCGAGTTTGATTCAATTAAACCGCTCTAACATCTTTGGGGGTGTTATTCGAACTTGATTACCTCAATTAATTCGCTTAAAGAGCACGTTTAACAACCTTAATCGAAACCGAAACATCGGATTATCCTAATCGATTCAACACCAGGAATTACATCAAATTAAGTCGTTTAATTTATTAGAAACATTTGTATAATCATTGCAAAGCTAAATGCGTAGTTTAATTCGAGTTAAGCAATTAATTACTCACTTAATCATAACTGAAATAGTCGAATCAAAATTGAAACCCATCCGGCACTTTAACATACAAATTGAAACTATTTAACAGAGGGGAAAACTTCCATTCGACCCCTTTCAACTTTCTGAACCTCCAATTGCTCGAAGAATCCACTCGATCATTGATTTCAAGCACCCTTTTCATTCGCGTGTGAACCGAAGTTTACCGGATGTAATTAAACCGATTTGTTCTTAATCAAGTAAGTTTAATACACCATTATACTCGATTATACCTAGGGATCAAAAGCCCTAAGGTTAATCGGGTTGAAACACTTGAATCGATGCTCAATTTTGGATTCAATCGATCTAGGGTTCATTGGTTTGGGGGTTTCGTTGTGTTTGTGTTTTTAAGATTTAAAACCCACACTCTTAGCAGGCTTAGGCGCCCTCACCTACTGTTAAGAGCTCATGTTTCATCCTTGGGGTCTCGGGTTCGAACCCGAGCACCCACACATTTTTTTAATGGCTTTTTCTTAACAAATTTAATTACAGAAAAATCTTAATAATTATAAAAATTATTTTTGTAAACTTTAATTATTTTTAAAGACACCAAATTGTTTTCTGTAAATTTCTGAATTTAAATACTTTAATATTCTTTTAATAAAACAATATAACAAAAATTATTTTTAGTTAGTTTTTAAAAAATGAATTTAAAATGATAGTTTAAATTAATAAATTATTATTGGTCCAAACGTTACTTTTAGTTTAATCGTGTTATTTTAAATAGTTATAGAAATTATTTACACTTTATATTTAATTTTACCGTTGTTATAAATACTTTAATTTCGTTAAATTATCTAAATGGTATAATATTTTTCGTTGAAATAAAATATAATTGATTCCATTATTAAATTCCATCTATATCAAAAACCCCAAAATCTCTATTGAAACCTTAGTTCACGTTTAATCATTAATATTACCTTTAAACTTAACCTTGAAATATATACGTTAGGTATCTTGTAAAAGGAATCGTTGGAGCACCGTTTAATTTCTTGTTATCATCTTATATATATCATGTGAGTTTTCATACCTATCTTTTATTTTATTTCACACCTTTTGGGGTGAGACATGTTAACTTTATAAACTTACACTTGTAAACATCTTGGTACTTGTAAATACACATTCAATTCATCTTTACTTTTTGTCATGGTTATTTGTAATATTGTGAGTCTTATATGATGGACATTATATATTGACAATCATTAACTATTGCTAGCCTGGCGACGTCATAGATCTATGGGTCTGACAAGCCTATTTGGTGCTAAAGCCGAGGTTATTGCCGGCTCCTGATGACGTATGCTTGTTCATCATGGGAACCAAGTACACTTAGCTAATCGTTATAACTTGTAAATGATATTCTTGGTCAAGGTTTGTTTGTAGCTATATGTTATCTATAAACTTGCTTTACTTGTAACCATTGACATGAATTGCTACTTGTAAACTTTTATATATATATGTATGCTTAACCCATGGAACTAAATATTAAAATCACGTTAAACCTAGTTGGGTAAATTTCTCGTTTACTTGAGTATAATTAACTTGCTAGAATGTAAATCTATTGAACAATGTAAGTCTTATGAATAAGGGCATGACCTTGGACCTTAAATGATTTTTAATAAGTGATTAGTGATGTATATTATCAATGAAGGTTTTATAAATCACAATTGAGCTTTGTTTGAGGACAAGCAAAAGGTAAGTGTGGGGATTGTGATCGGGTGGTGAAAGTTCAATGTTTAATAGCTTTATTTCCGTGTTTTATGTATAAATTTATAAGAAATAGAGTTACTTTTAGGATTATCTTGTGTTTGTAGGTCAAACGTGAAGAATACGAAGAAATTGGAAGAAACGGGACGAGAATTGGAGCTCGAGAAGTAAAGATATGATCAACTGAAGTTGCACGACAACGGTATCTTAAAATGGGCATAACTTGAGCTAGGAAAGGAGTTACGGGACCCATGACCTATCAACGGAAAGATCTCGAAAAGTTTCACATGAAAATCAAGGTTGTATAGGGGGGTGACGCTACCGACGCCTCCATAGGCGCCAACGACGCCGGGGTCCGGGTTTTTGTTGAGATTTGACCTAAATTGAAGGGATTTAAAAAGGAAAAAACCTTAATGCGAATTTGAACTTTTACAACAGCAATCTTGGACGAAAATTAAAAATCTTGGATCATTCTCAAGCTCTTCTAACATCAAGATTATCAAATCTACAAGATTCATTCAATTGGCTTTGAAGATTCAAAGATGAGGCAAGGCTAATTCGTTTGTGATTCACTTCGGGGGACGGGTTTGTGCAAGTTCTTATTTTTCTTAGTTGTAACCTAGATTTGAGATTGGATCTTGAACCTTTTAAGTTCGTTTGGATTCAATTTATGATGTGATTATTTAAACGGTTTGATTATGCTTAAACCTAATTTTGATATTCTATAACTTTGTTTGTCTTTAATCATTGTGTAATTGATTATTAGAATTAGGGTTTTATTATTCAAATTGGTAATTGTGTGAATAAGGTCCTTTAAGCTTTAATCCATGATTATCACTTAAATCTATCATGTGTAAGTCACCTTTAATGACTTCTCACTAGGTTTCATTCAAGAAAAATTGTAACTTTGTCAAACCTAAATCCTGAAGTGGGTTACTTTTTTTCCAAGATTGTTAAAAACCTAAACTTTTATTTCATTCATTTAATTGTTTCTCAAATAAATCCATAAATCAATTCATTTTCAATGTTTAATGTTTGTAGATTAATCATTGCTAGCACTTCCCTGTGATTCCCTGTGGATTCGACACCCTTCTTACCCTTTACTATTAAGGGTAATTAAAGACTCTTTAATTAATATTTTTGACCGACCACATGACATCGATCATTGTTTTTGTTGCTATATACAGAGAGAGACGATTAGTGACCCTAGGGCTTCAGAGGGGATGTCGTCACTGAAGTTTGCCTCTCCTTTGGCCTTGGATGTCGCAGTATGTCACACCCTAACCAATGGCTGAATTATCAGGGCAGACGAATTTGAATCGATTGATCATGGCACATGCTATTAAATGCATTGAAATAATATTAAATGCAACTTTTCATTATTAAAACTAATTAAATAATCCATTACAATCAAGCAATAATTCAAAACAAACTTTCTAGTGGTCTTTATTTATTCTAGATCATGAAGAAGTCATCTAAACTGTATTTCCTGAAATCATGTGAAAAAGTATCAAGTCAGCAAACGAATTTGCTGGTGAGTAAGCATAGATATTGACATACATATATAGATTGATTAAAATAATTGAAAACAATTTAATTCACATGACAATGTCAAGAATTATAGTGCAATTGTGTAACATAAAAGACAAATCAAACATAATCAAACCAAATGATTGAATTGACTCGGTTCGCAAACGAAGCTTTGTGATTGATTGAATGAATCTGGTTCCAATCACCACTCGAATAATCATATGGGATGGGTTTATCAAACCAATAGATCCATCAACACCACTCGAATAATCTCTATCATTGTTACCATGGTTGTATGAATTAATAATTGTTGTATCATTTAGTTTCTAATTATGCACATATAATTTCAAGTAATAACATAACATATATTGAATTTAATTTTGAAATAGAATAATAATGACTAAGTATGAGTCACATGATTTTTGCATAAAAATAAAACATATGAAAATAGGCTATGAATACTCACCTTGATAATTAAGTGACATTGTAATAGTGAATTGTTATAATAGACATCAAAATTCTTACGAGTCAACCTAATAAATAGTGTCCTAAGATTAGAGTAATAATATGATTTATGGACACGATGTGAAATAAGGTTTCAATTGAAATTTGAGTTTAACAAACAGTATAAATAAAAAAATTCAACCATTACATATTTTGATTAAATAAAATTAAAATAAATTGATTAAATATTTGATATTGAAAACGATGATGACTCATTAGTGAAATTAAATTATAAATATTTAATTTATAATTTTGATTAAATAAAGTAATGAGTATTATTTATTAAATAAAGTTTGAGATTTTGGAAATGATTTTGGATAAATAAATAAATACTTAATTAAATAATTAATTATCTAAATGATTTGAAAAATATTATATTAAAAAATTTGCAATTTCTAATGATTTGTTTGCTTTGAAATATTTTTAATATTAATTAAAACTTATAAATGAATTTATAGTGTTTTATAACCTTAAAGAAATAAAATGTGAAATTAAAACATTTAGAATTTTCAAAAATTAAATAATAATTATAAATAGATTTAATTAACAAAATAATTTTTATATTACTTTAATAATAAAATTATATTTTTCTAGAACTTAAATGATTAAAAATAATAAGTTTAACATAAAATGGGGAGTGCCTAGTTCAACTCGGGTCTCCCCATTATATGCCATTTGTTTTAACCATTGGGCCAAAGCTTAGAATATGTCAAAATTAGATTTCAGTTTAATAAAAACAATAACTATCAAATTTCTAAATCCTATGAACCCTAGCTTTCGATTTCAATCAATCTAAAGTATAATTCAATCTTGTTAATCATAATAACCATGGGGCTTTAGTTCCCCATGTGAAACCGAGTGTATATGTGCCTTGAATTACCTGTTTAACTACCAAATTGATGATGAATGAAGAAGGTGATAAGCGTGACTGTGGTTCGAATAAATTTCAAGAGAATGGTGATGACTATCTTCGATTGATGAGTTGAATAGCTTCCACAGATAGCAAGGAATAAAAGCGCATGATCAATTGAACTTTAGAATACCCCGAGAGTATGAGCACTTCGGTTGTAGGTTGTTTGAATGTGGTGTTCAAAGGTTGTATGTGCGTGTGTTTAGAAGGTAATTGAGAGTTCAAAGAGTGAAATGGAGTCGAGTGAATTGTTTTGCTACAATTATATAATGCTAATTGGGTCGGTTTTGATTAGAACGATTTAATGGACTTGAATTGGGGGTTTCGGGTTTGATTCTGAAACAATTCAAACATTTGTTAACCAATTGATACTAATACCTTAATTAAAATGATTGTAGCTACATTTCAACTCGATCATTGGAAGCGATTTAACTGATTACTAGTTGAAACAGTTCGATGGGTTGAATGGAATTTGGTTTCTATTTGAATGTGTCCTATTCATAAAATGGATGGGGCGGTTTGATTGGTTTAATTGGGTCAAATTATATGGTTTTGGTGTTGTCCGATTTTGGCCGGAATGTTGGCCAGAATCAAAGCCGACGGGGAAAGGGAGAAGGGTTGGGTTATTTTGAATATTTTTCAATTTGGTCCATGAATAATAAACTCTTAGCATTTTATATTGAAAACTATAATTCTGTGTATTACACGTGGTTGTATAATAGCAATTATAATTCTATAGTGTGTAGAGGATAAAAATAGTTTAACTACACATAAAGAAAAGGCGAACTATAGGCTCTCAATTAAGTTAAATTCATGTCCAACTAACTAATATTTTGAGCAGTAAATACAAATAGGCAAATGTGTCTAATATTATACACTTAAACACACATAACTATACAATAATCTTCACACACACGCTGCATGACTCTTAAATCTACTTATTCTCGCCATGTCAGCGAGAAAATTTTATTCACTATTTTTAACTTTAAAAGAAAATAAAAATTAAAATCCTGTCATATGCAAGCAATTCTCTAAACAATTCACTCTGAAAAAACTTAATCTCTCACCATGTACCTTAAGCAAGTAGTTTTGAAAGATCTTGCCAACGTCGTAAGATGTATCAAGGAGTTAAACGATTTTTCAGTTTATTATGAGCACTCAGCACAATAAAAGTACTTTGATTAACTGATAAAATACTTTACTATTTTAAAAACTTTCATTTAAAAAAATTATTGCTTTGAAAATAGGCTGTTTTTTAATCAGTATCTCATTGTTAAATGACTCCAGGTTTGTTTTTTAAAAATATTTTTATATAAACTTTGATTTTTTAAATAGATTGATTTTAAAATACTTCATAATTTAAAAAAGTTTCATTATTTTAGAAAAAAAATCATAGTTTTAGACAATTTTGATTTTGAAAAAGTATATTTTTTTAATCAAAATACTTAGTTTTTAATTTATGAAGACATATTTTTAAAAATTAATGAATAAAAAAGGACTTGGATTTATAATATAGAAAGAGAAAGAGAAAAATTCAGAAATTAGTTATTTGACTTTTTAAAATAAAATAAATAGTATGGGCGAAAAAACTAAGATGAGATGGCTTGTGTGAATAACATGTGACATCACATGTAAAGAATTAGTAGGTTAAATTTTTTAATTAGGTTTCAAAAATGGCAATTAAAACCCTAGACTTCATAAGATCTAAATTTTTTATAATTAAACAAATTATTTATTTTAAAAACTTTATGAAGTTTGTAGATCTTGTAAAACTTGTAGTTTAATTATTTATTTTAATTTAATTATTAAGACTCATAAATGACATATAAAACTTTATAACTTTATAAATTTATTTATAAATTATAAAATTACTATAAATTGATTAAATGATTTAATAAATAAAAATAAATAATGCAAATTTACAATATTGATTAATTAACACATTTATTGCATTTGAATCATCACAATAAATAAATATTTAATAATGAATTTTTCTTTATATGAAACATCAAATGGGTTTGGGTTTATAATTTGAAATGAGTCAGATGTTAGAGGCTTGTGATTGTTTCCGCTTTGGGTGCCCTAGGCATAGAATTCTTTTACTGCTTTGGGTAACCTAGTCGTAGATCTTTTAGGGTTACAGAGGGGACGCTGAGTGTGGTGGTTGCTAGTGACCGTCTGTGTCCAAATCGGTAATGTGTGGACTCATTTGGGTGGATGATGTACTCCTTTGTCCGTGGATGATGCTATGCATGATTTTCACTACTTTTGGTGACCCCAATCGACCACCTCTTTGGGGTCACAAAGGGGATGTCGGTGCTAGGAGTCACCGGTGACTGAACATGGAAGTTGATAAGAACTTTTCTTTTGTTTTCTAACGATTATGGTGATTGTAGATGTGAATCAATTGTCGAGGGGATGATGGTGGATTACTATGCATCTGAGTCCCTTTTTGTTTACAAAGATGATGGTGATTGTAGATTTGATTCAATTATTATTAATATGAAGGTGGCCTAGCATGGCAACTACAGTTGTAGTCATGGATGCATCTGACTCTTTTGGTTTAGCAACGACGATTACGATTGTAGATCTGAGTCAATTGGTTTTATTAGTTTTGTTTGCGGTGGTTGTGTCGGTGGTGGTGATGTTTCTGTGTCATGATAATCCTAGGAGTAGTTGTGTTGGTGGTGAGGTCGATAGCGTTTGATGATGCTTAGCTTCGAAACGATGATGATGATTGTAAATCTGAATCGATTTGTTTATTTCTTTTTGTTTATTATTATTATTTTTAATTAAACCTCTTTTTAGCTCCAACTCTTTAACATTTCGTATTCCTCGTCACGAAGCGAAGGTGTAAAATACTAGTTTCTTTTACGCTTTACGAAATCATTATACAAGTATTTTCATTATGTAATGTTAAGGATTTTTGCAACAAGATGATCAAAGGATTACTATGAAGTTGTAGTGGGTTGAGAAATCTACTATTTCTTATCTGTTCAAAATTCCACTATCTTTTTCCACTAAGAAGCACCTTAGTTTAATAGTCAAAGAAAAGTTAAACAAATAAATCTATATTATATAACAAAAAAATAACTTAGGGGACACGGGGCACATTTCTAACACCTCAAAAAATATGTTATCCCACCTCTCTCTTATTAAATAGGGATAATCAAAATAGAAACATAAATAAACTTAATATGGGCTAAATTGTTTAAATAAGTCAGGTATTTGAACTTATAAGAATTTTTACAACGTGTGTCCAAGAGTTTAAAATGGGTTTCTACTTATAAAATTTTGAATCATAATTTGATATTTCTTGAGAATCGGTGTCAATGTATCACATCTAGGTTTCATGAGGTCGGTGTCAATGTTTCATAGGGTCGGTATTTAAACTTCTTGAGGGCGGTCAAAATTTAAACATATATATACTAAAAAAACAAATGTTTCATGGTATGAACGTATGTAAGTTGTTGAACGAACATATTAACTATTTAATATGTTATGATTAAAAGCTTTTGTGAATGCTTTTAAGATCTTCATCTTGTCATATAAATATAGTAACACTAAGACACTTAAAAACGTATAGTTACATATGTAGGGAATTAGATTCCATAGCTAACTTTGGATGCATTTCTTTGCTGATTTAAGTATGTGTTTATAAAGAAGAAATGGTGAAAATAGGGGCAGTGTTGAAAAGTGGTTTTGGGAAAAGAGTCTGGTTTTATGAGTAATTTGTGTCCTTGATGTCACGAATCCAATGCTGTGGTTCGAATGAAGTCATCAAAGAGGAATTTTGGGTTGAAATTGGGGGTACGTGGCTTGAAATCATGCATTTGAGTCTCTATTTTGCTTTTGTTCACGTTAAATGATCCATAACGATGAATAAAGATGAGAATATTGTGTTGTAACTGTTTGGAATAATGTTGAGAGATGATAGGATGACAATTGGATTCTTGAAATAGGATACAATTTTTGAAAAAGCTAATGTTAATTTGAACATTTTGATTTTGAATTGGAATTTGGTATTGATTTTGAAATTGATGTTTTTGGTTATGATTTGGTTTGGTTTGAGGTGGAAAGAAAGGAAGACTCCAATATTTTGGAAGAGGAAATGATCATTTTTGAGATTTTTAGTATAAACCGAATGACTGAGGATATATATTTTAATATTCATGGTTATATAAATGATATGAGGGTTTTTTTTTTTTAATGAACAGAGTAACGATAAAATGTGTTATGGTTAATGGTAGTCGTGAATGCTTTCGCGACTATCAGCTCATCGAATAAACAGAGTAAAAGTGTAACAGTTAGATAGTATTAATGTTTTCTTCAATGAAGCAAAGTAACTATTTGTAAAATAAACAAAGTAATAAATGGATGTTTGAGCTTAAACTGTTAAGATTATCAGCCGTTATAAATGGTAATAAGGTTCTTATCTTGTGGTGTAGCACAAGAACTCATTGTAGGAAAAAAAATCAACTTGTATGGGCAAAGTAACAACTATGATTTTATAATATAATGGCATTTCAAAAGCAGCATAAAAGTTTTTAATGACTTTATCCAGTAGTGTGAAAACGATAACAGTCTGATATTTAAAAATATACAACTATCCAAAAATGGTTACATATGTATCTAGGATTCACATATAAAGTATTTTAACTACTGCTATCCAGTAGCGTGAACATAGTATCAGTTTGATATTAGAGAACACACATGCACAACAAAGTAATAATTTGAGAATAAACAAAGTAATAATCTGTTACGAATTGTTTAGAGATTGTTATATTGAATTGCTCTGTAATTGAACTCTCTTCTGTCTTCTTCACTCTGAAAGTTTGATTCGGGGTGCATTTCAATGTTGTTGAAGAAATGGTGAAAACAGGGGGCGGTGTTCAAAAATGGTTTTGGGGAAAAGGATCTGGTTTTATGAGTAATTTGTGTTCTTGATATCACGAATTCAATGTTGTTGTTGGAATGAAGTCATCAGAGAGGAAATTTGGGTTGAAATTGGGGGTACGTGGGTTGAAATCATGCAATTGAGTCTCTATTTTGCTTATGTTCACGTTTATTGATCGGTGATGATGAATATTGTGTTGTAACTGTTTGGTATAATGTTCAGAGATGATAAGATTACAATTGGATTCTTGAAATAGGATACAATATTTGAAAAAGCCAATGTTACATTGAACAATTTGATTTGGAATTTGATTTTAATTCTGAAATTGATGTTTTTAGTTTTGGTTTTAAGTTTTGAATTGACGTGGAAAGAATGACACAATTCGATGGAAGAAGTAATGAACATTTTTTAGATTTTTCGATATAAACAGGCCGACTGTGAAAATATTTAAAAGTATACAGCTATGTGAAAGGTATGAGCATTTTTATGCTATTGAACGGACAAAGTAACGATGAAATGAGTTATGATTAAAGGTAGTCGTGAATGCTTACATGACTTTCATCTAGAGTAATAGTTACATACTAAAAGATTTATCTTTGTTATATAATTGGTATGAAGTTTTCATCATGGAAACAGAGTAACAATTCGTAGAGTAAACAAAGTAACAATCCAATATTTGAGCATAAATTGTTAAGATTATCAGCCGTTATAAATGGTTTTGGGATTCTTACTTTGAGGTGTAGCAAAAGAACTCGTTCTAGCTAAAAATCAAGTTGTATAGGTAGAATAACGGCTATGATTTTAAAATATAACGACATTTCAAAAGTAGCGTAAAAGTTTTTAACTACTATTATCTAGTAGCGCGAAAATAATAACAGTCATTTGGAAATATACAACTATTCACAACAGTCATAGATGTATTTAAGATTCACGCATAAAAGATTTTAACCGCTACTATCTAGTAGCGTGAACACAGTATCAATTCGATATTTAAAAACGTACATGCACAACAAAGTAATAATTCGTAGGATAAACAAATTAATATTCAGATATTAGAGCATACAACTAGGGGTGTTCATCCGATCGGATAACAGATTATTTGGATTATTCAGATCGGATTATTCGGATTTGAAAATTTCAGGACCCTATCCGAAATCCGATCCGATCCGAATAAGGTTTTTTCTATCCGATCCGAATCTACCTGAATTCAATTCGGATCGGATTCGGATATATCCGAATTTATCTGAATAATCCAAATAAACCAAATAACAATTTTTTTCTGTTTTTTTTTTCTATTTTTTTTGCTAATTTTTTATTCTTATCATTTTATAAGTTGGAAATCACAATAAAAGATATAAAGCTAAAAAATAAAATTTGACTTGTACACGAATTCAAAATTAAAACATAATACGTAATTGTATAGAACCCGAAGATTAGTTACTCAAATTTAGAACGACGGTCGATTATTGCGTAATTATGTGTAAAGATTCTTGTGTACTGAGTTGAAAACATAATAGATAGTTGAGTAATGAGTATTGGGCTAAAAACATAGTTGAAGTCTTATTCGGATTAATCGGATATCCGAATAATCCGAATAAAAAAATTGTGATATCCGAAATCCGATCCGAATAAGAATTTCGGATTCGGATGAGGTCCGATCCGAATATCCGAATAAGGATTCGGATCGATTTATTCGGATTCGGATACGGATCGGATTTCGGATTTTCGGATATCGGATTTTTTGAATACCCCTACATACAACAACGTTACTTTTATAAGCCATTTATGAATGGTTTGGAGATTCTTATCTTCAAGTGTTGCGGAAGAATTCAATGTCGCCAAAATTAAGAATGATTTCAACTTGTATAAACAAAGTAACGTCTATGTTTTAAAATATAACGACATTTCAAAGTTAGTATAAAAGTTTTTAACAACTATTTTATAGTAGCGTAAAAAGGATAACAATTACGTATTTGAAGATGTACAACTACCCACGACGGCTATAAATTTATTTTCATTCTCATATAAAAGATTTTAATTGCTACTATCTAGTAGCACGAACACAACAGTTTGATATTTAAAAACAAAGTAATAGTTCGTTAAATAAGCAAAGTAATAATTAGATATTTGAGCATACTGTATAATCTGTCATGAATGAGTTCAAGATTCTTATCCTGAGATGGAGCGAATCAATTTGTTGTTGACATAAATAAAAATGATTTTCAAGGTGTATAAACAGAGTATTAACTGTAATTTTAAAATATAACGAAACTAGGTTAGTACCCGTGAACTATACGGTAGATGAAAACAAAATTTATTATACTCTATATTATCTCATAATATTTATAATCTATATTATCTCATAATGTATTAGAATATATAGGGAGGCATGTGTGTACCAACTTAATCATGTATAAAATAAATCTATTATTTATCTCATAAATCACTATATCTAAAAATATATTAAAATATTGGAGATTATATGTTGTAAGACATATTTTAATGTTTTCATTATTTTATTTATTACGTAGAGAAGTCCTAAAATACACGTTTAAAAGATTTTATTATATTTAAAAATTCAACTTCTCTTTGTACAGAAAAAATAATTATATATATAGACAGATACACAAAAACAAAATAAATTCTGGTCCCATTATAATTTTATTTACAGTTTGAAGTTTTTTAAATTAGGAAAATAATTAATCAAAGATTGCATTAATGACATTATCATTATTTTTAAATTTTAAAATTGATATCAAAGTTTATGCGGGAAAATAAATATGAGAAGGCATCAGAGGGTACCGTGTATCCCCGAAAACCTTCTTTTATTATATAATTAGCTTTAGTAAACCTGTATATTACACGGGTTGAATTAATAAAATATTAAATAGAATAAAAATTATTAATTATAAAATAATATTCTAAGATAATATATAATTAAAATTATGTATTAGTAATGATTATAGTAATAAAAACAATGATATTAACTTTTAAAAATTTTATTTTTAATTTTTTTTTTCAAAAAAAAAAAAACATTTGTTTCAAAATAAACTGTTCAAAAAATGTAATTTTTAACTTTTTTTATTATAATTCTTAATTTTAATTATTTTTGGTTTATAAATTTTATTTATTAAAAATACTAATTTAAAATATTCCTTATTTTAAAAAAAATTTGATATTGGAAAAATATATTTTATAAAAAATATGTTTATTTAGAAATAACATTAATAAAAAGATGTTTTTTTAATTTTTTTAAAAAATATCTTAAATCTAAAAAAAATTAAAATAAAACTATTGGTAATTAATGTAATTGTTTAATAGGAGAAAAAATCGGAGAATTTTGATGAGACATAATATAATTATTTAAAGAAGAAATGGTGAAAAAGAGGGGGCAGTGTTGAAAAGTGGTTTTGGGGAAAAAGGGTCTGGTTTTATGAGTATTTTGTGTTCTTGATATCACGAATTCAATGCTGTTGTTCGAATGAAGTCATTAAAGAGGAAATTTGGGTTGAAATTGGGGGTACGTGGCTTGAAAGCATGCATTTGAGTCTCTATTTTGCTTATGTTCACGTTTAATGATGGGTGAGTATTTGTTGAGGATGAATAAAGATGACGAATATTGAGTTGTAACCTTTTGAATTTATGTTGGGAGATGATGATAGAATTACAATTGGATTCTTGAAATAGGATACATTTTTGAAAAAGCTAATGTTACTTTGAACATGTTGATTTTGTTTTTGAATTTGAAATTGATGTTGTTTTAGTTTTGATTTTGATTTTGGTTTTGAGTTAGATTTAGAAAGAATGGAAAAATTCACTTTGTGAGAGAAGCAATGAACAACTTCGAGATTTTAGGTATAAACCGAGTGATCGACTGTAAAATAATTAAAATTTTATGGTTATATAAATGTTATGAACGATTTTATGTTAAACGAATAGAGTAACGATAATATGTGTTATGATTAAAGGTAGTCGTGAATGCTTTCAAGATTTTTAGCTCATTGAATAAACAGAGTATAAGAATAATAGTATGATACTAAAAAATTCGTTGTTGTTGTATAAGCAGCATGAATGTTTTCGTACGGAAACACAACAACAATTCTTAGAATAAATAAAGTAATAATTAAATATTTGAACGCACATCGTTAAGATTAGAAACGGTTATGAATGGTTTTAAGATTCTTATCTTCATGTGTAGCGAAAGAATTCGTCATTGCCTAAATTAAAAGAATGCTTCCAAATTGTATAAACAAAGTAACGGCTAAGATTTTTAAAATATAATGACATTTCAAAAGTAGCATAAAAGGTTTTAACGACAATTATTTAGTAGCGCGAAAACGATCATAGTCAGGTGACAGAATTGCTCATAAGGGCGCTACCATCTAATAGCATGAGCATAATATTAGTTTGATATTTAAAAGTGTATGTGCACAAAAGAAGTAATAATTAGAAAACAACTATTAATAATGAGATCTTTGAGAATACATCTATAACCTCTAATAAAGCAAGGTTTTCTTTGCCACTTGTCTTTCTCTTATCTTATTTTTTTGCCACTTGTCATTCTTCTAGACGCATATTAATTTTCCCTCCAAAAAGGTATTATAGTAATTTAAATATCAAACAAATTTATCTCTCTTATTAAAAATGAATTATATTTATTGTTATATTTTTCTCTCTTATTAAATCAAACTATCTTTTTTCAAAATAGATTTTATTAAGGAAATTGGAAATCACATCTTTTAATTAAAATCTAAATAATAAAAACTAAAATTTTATATAATATGAAATTTTCTAACACACTAAACCTTTTAAACAAAATATTTTAAATCATTTTATTTTTAAAAAAGGTTATAAACAGCTGAATTTTTTTAAAAAGCTTACTTATTGAAACAACAAGAATCATTATAAACCAACATTTTTAAAAAACATGACTTTCATAAAAAAAATATTTAAACAAAACTTAAAACGAATGTTTAAATATGAAACGTTTTAGATAAGATAGTTAAAATTAGTATAATTATTTTATTTCTTGAACTATTACGTATATATAACTATAATTATATTTTATATTAAAATATTATACTGTAACTCTTCGTGTTTATTACTAAGTATAATCCATTTAATTAATGGTTTTTATCCTATCTGTCTATCTATAAAAAAAATTAAGTAAGCGTGAAATAATTGTAAGACTCATTATTCTTATTTTCTCATTTCTCAATGTTGTTAATAATAATACCGAATACTAATAATATTACTTCTACCATATTCAAATTAAAAATGTATAATTTAATAAATTAAAAACCTGTTTTTTTATTAAAAACACAGTTTTTAAAATCATAATTTTATAAAATACAGAATACAACAAACTTTTTTTTATCATTTTTCTTAAAAACAAAATATTTAAAAATCATAATTTTTTAAAAAAAAAGTAATACATTATTTATTTACTTAAAATAACTATTTGTACGTAATTATAAACATATTTTATCTTCAATCATGATCTTATAATTCATAATTTTTAATACTAATTATTTAATATTTTATTTATTCAATCCGTGTAATACACGGGCTCTAACCTAGTTGTTAAGAATATAAGTCGTTACAAATGGTGGTATTGAGATTTTTATTTTGACGTGGCGAAAGAATTCGTCGTTGCCAAAAATAAGAAATGCTTCAAGCTGTGTAAATAGAGTAATGACTATAATTGAAAAATATAACGAACATTTCTAACGTAGCATAAGGACTATAATCTAGTAGGGGAGAAAGGATAACATGTAGATATTATAAAATATACGGTTATCTGCAATGGTTATAAATAAACTTAGGATTCTCATATAAAATATTTTAACCGTTACTATCTAGTAGCATGAACATAGTATCAGTATGATATTTAAAACATACATACATTATAAAGTAATAATTTGTAGAGTAAACAAAATAATAATAATATATTTGAGCATGCATCGTCAATTTAAAATCGTCATGGATGGTTTTGAGATTCTTATTTTGAGGTCTAGCTAAAGAATTCATTGTTGTCAAAAATAGGAATGTTTTCAAGATTTATATATAACAGAGTAATGGCTATTTTTATAAAAAAGTAACGACACTTTAAAAGTAGCATAAAATTTTTTAACGACTATTACCTAGTAGCACGAAAATGATAACATACTGTTATCCACAGCGGTTATAAATGTATTTAGGATTTTCAAATAAAATATTTTGAGCGCTACTATCTAGTAAGGTGAACATAGTTTCAGTTTGATATAGAAAACCTTAAATCCCAACAAAGTTATAATTTGTTGAATAAATAGAGTAATAATCATATATTTGAGCATACATCGCGAAGATTAAAGCATGTTACAAATGGTTTTGAGATTTTTATAGTAGGTGTAGCGAAAGTAACCTTTGTTTCCAGAAATAAGAATGCTTTCAAGCTGCATAAGCTTTATGTTTTTGAGATTCTTATCTTTTGGTGTAGTAAAACAATTTGTTGTTGCAAAAAGATTAAGAACACTTTTAGAAAGAATACCCGTTACAAATTTTGATAATATAGTGACATTGTAAAAGCAGTATATATATAAGTTTTTAATGACTATTACCTAGTATATATATACAGCTAAGTGACTAACCACAACAATTATAAATATATGCGTAGGATTTCAAGTAAAACTTTTAATGACTATTGCGAACGCATTAATAGTTAGATATTTAGAACATACATTTATTTTATCCGCAATAGTTATAAATGTATTTAGGATTCTTAAACGTTGAAGTCAAAAGTAGCAATTAATTTTTTATTTAATTTAATTAATTAATTAATTTCGGTTTATATTTTTTAAAATCAAGTTTTCATAATTTTAAGACTTTTAAGTATTTTTTAAGAATCATAAGGGAGAAAAAATATGACTTGACTGCTAGAGCAAGAAAATGAAATATGGTGTAGGAGAAATGAATTTGACATGACATATTACTTTTTAAATCTTGATTACTACTAAGAGTTTAATTTATTATTTAGCTCATGTATACACAAGTTTATATCCTATTTTGCACTATAACAAAATTCAATTGTATTAAACTTCTTAAATACAATTAATGTAATTTTAACTTTTTTGATTGAAACTAAAAATTGTTATGTTTAGAACAGAATAAACGAAGAGTTCCAGTTGTAACATATATATTAGTGGAACCTCATGCACTAACCTGACAATGCGAGCATGACTAGGTAACCGAACGTTTTTTAAAAATGGGTGAAATTTTAAATTTTTGTTAACATGGAGGGTGTTTCTTGGAGAAATTTGGAAACAAGGGTACCCGCCACCGTGGATGGCGGGTTCTGCCACATCTTTAGAAATTCCTAGAACTCGCCGGTGTGGATGGCGGGTTCTGGTACACCTCTCAGAACTCGCCGCCGGAGATGGCGGGTTCTGATTCACAGACAAACCACAACCACACAATCCACCAACTTATCCACCAACTTTTCCTTTCGATTTCAACCGCTCAAATCACCTGCTCAACTCTATTTTATTTTCTTTATAAACACCTCATTTAACCCATATTAACATATATTTTTTACATATCTTCATATACAAAAAAATTCTTACAAAATGAGTTGGCAAATTACACCGGTTCCTATTAACAATGAGTTATTATTCTTGCGTGGTGAGCATAGAGCAGCTCGCTATTTTCAAAATTCACCGAGTGATGCTGGTATATTTAGAGCTAGAAGGGGTGATTTCCTACCATGTTAAAATTTTTATCACCCCTTCTAGCTCTAAATATACCAGCATCACTCGGTGGATTTTGAAAATAGTGAGTTGCTCTATGCTCACCACCCAAGAATAATAACTCATTGTTAATAGGACCCGGTGTAATTCGCCAACTCATTTTGTAAGAATTTTTTTGTATAATGAAGATATGTAAAAAATGTATGTTAATGTGGGTTGAACGGGGTGTTTATAAAGAAAATAAAATGGAGTTGAGTATGTGATTTGCGCGGTTGAAATCGAAAGGAAAAGTTGGTGGATTGTGTGGTTGTACGTGGTTTGTCCGTGAATCAGAACCCGCCATCCCCGGCGGCGAGTTCTAAGAGGTGTACCAGAACCCGCCATCCACACTGGCGAGTTCTGGGAATTTCTGAAGATGTGGCAGAACCCGCAACCCACGGTGGCGGGTACCCTTGTTTCCAAATTTCTCCATGAAACACCCTCCATGTCAACAAAAATTTAAAATTTCACCCATTTTTAAAAAAAGTTCCTATGTAACCACCTAAACTGGAGTTGGACTTGGCAGTCCATAATAGTTCACATTAACCAACATACAACAAACATAGGTATGTTTTTACGCTAGACGTTTGCTCGTATTCACACATGTTGCGCCACACTTCACTGAAGCCCACATAGAGCCATACCAGATGCGCCGTACAACTGCACGAGTCCATGCTCTCGGATCAAAAGAAGGCCATGCAAGCATGACACTGAGTGAATGCACTAAAGGCGTTTCTGGAGCAGCTCATGGTGATGCAAATGTGCAAAGTACGCAATCTAAGCATCACATTATGTCCATCGCCCTCGACATACATGCAAGTGCGACTGCCAGTTAGGGTGCGTCACACCTGGGCTCCCCACTTATGTCTTCTTGATAATATTTAAAGGAAGGTCCCACTTAGGTTTTTTTACACGAGTCATTTGCTTGTATTCACACACACATGGGCGAAGTATTGTAGGGGCCGGGAGGGGCCCCCACCCTCTCTCTTTTTTCGTCAGTAGTGTTAATTTTTGGTTCGGTAGTGTAAATTTTTGATCCAGTAGTGTAATTTTTTTAACATATGACGAGTACGCCCACCCCAAAAAAAAAATTTTCGCCCCCTGCCCCCTCTATAAAATTGTCCAAACTCCGCCACTGCACACACATGTTGCGTTGCACTCACCGAAGCCCGCAAAGAAGGATAATCAAAGAAAAGTTAAAACAAATAAATCTATTTCTTGTGTGTTCTGAATTTTACTATCTTTTTCCAACTAAGAAGCACCTTAGTTTAATAGTCAAAGAAAAGTTAAAACAAATAAATCTATACTATATAAAAAATAACTTACGGAACACGTGACAAATTTCTAGTACCAAATAAATATGTTATCCCACCTCTCTCTTATTAAATATGGATAATAAAAAAACATAAAATAAAATAAATATGGGCTAAATTGTTTAAATAACTCAGGTGTTTGAATATATAAGAGTTTTTAAAACATGTGTCCAAGAGTTTAAAATGGGTTTATACTTATAAAATTTGTGAAACGTTAATTTGATATTTCTTGAGGTTTGGTGTCAATGTTTCACTTCTAGGTTTCGTGAGGTTGGTGTCAATGTTTTACAGGATTGGTGTTTAAACTTCTTGAGAGCGGTCAAAATTTAAACATATATACTAAAAAAACAAATATTTCATGGTATGAACGCATGTATGTTGTTGAACGAACATATTAACTATTTAATATGTTATGATTAAAAGCTTTTGTGAATGTTTTTAAGATTTTCATCTCGTCATATAAATATAGTAACTAAGACACTTAAAAATGTAGAGTTACATATATAGGGGATTAGATCCCATAGCTAACTTGGAATGCATTTCTTTGCTGATTTGAGTATGTGTTTATAAAGAAGAAATGGTGAAAACAGGGGCAGGGTCGAAAAGTGTTTTGGGAAAAGAGTCTGATTTTATGAGTAACTAGTTTTAGTTAATAAATAAAATATTAAATAAAATAAAATTATTAATTATAAAACGATATACTAAAACATGATATGATTGGAATTATGTATAATAATAAATATAAGTAATAAGACAAAATATAACTTTTAAATTTTTATTTTTTTTCAAAGATATAGTAAACATTTGTTTGAAAATAACCTTTTAAAAAAATTTTATTTTTAAATTTTTTTTTACTATAACTTTGTATTTTAATTATTTTTTAATAAAAAATTTACTTAAAAAACTAATTTTATAATATTTCGTAAAAATAGTTTATTTTTTAGAAAAAAGTTCTTTTTATAAAAGCTATTTCTATAGAAATAATATAAATAAAAAGATCTCTTTCTTAATTTATTAAATAACTAATTATAATGTAAAATGAATAATGAATAAATAATATTATTAGTAATTAATGTTGTTATTAAATAGAAGACAAAAGCTGAAAAAAATTGATGAGAATAAATGTGATGCTAACACGTGCCACCCCCATTTACTCTTTTATTAGAGTGGTGTGACGACCCAAAAATTAAGGCTAGATAAATTTAATACTAAAAATTAATATAAGTTAGTTCTATATATATACACATAAATTAAATTAAAATTTTCTAAGATGACTTTATGTGAGAAATTTTTATATCTATATATGTTAGCATATATAAATAGGTGTATATGTTCTATAATCTTGCATGATCATTTACGTGTGCATGTATGTATGCTTTTGTGACTTTCGTGATATTAAGGATACCAAATTATAAGATTATGTGATTAGTTATTTGATTTACATATTATGCTTCCATTTGATGTGTAGTGAACTAAGATTACAACTTAATCGAACAATAACCAAATGAGTAAACTTTTAGAGAATTTACATGAAAAACCTAAACCAAACTAATCCTAAATACTTGAACATTAAACTAAAACACAAGCCTAGCATTAGTAATCGGCCCATTAGAATGTTATTAAACATGGATTAGTAGCTAAGTATCACACCAACACTAGCCTAATGACTAAGAGTGTCATTAGCACCTAAGCTTGACACCTAGCAAGACTTGACACTAATCACCTCCAAAAATTGACACATACCATAACAACTCACCCAAGCTATGAAGTAGGTGATCATTACTTGGTGTCCTTGTGTCCAACTCTCGGCCACCATCAACACAACAACCGCCATCAACCAAAAACACCACCATCTTCATCACCTTCTTCATATAGTTTCTTTCTCTCGGCCAAGATACCATAACAACCACCAACACCCTTTGGGTTCCCTTGCTCACGGCACAAACACAAACCAACACTACCACCACCACTCACTTGACAATCTCTCGGTCCACAAAGCTACACCAACCGCCACATAGTCTTTTGGTCTTTATCTCAACATCCTTTAAACATCAACACTTGAACACCTCATTTGGTAATCATCTTTCAAGATTAGAGCAACTTCAAGTGATCAACATGAACCCTAAAAGCAAGTCTTTAAACTTCCTTCCATTTCAAACAAGGTTTGGTTCTCAAAATTTGTGATTAACAAATTAAGAAGTTATATATGTATAATCTACATATATGATCAACCCTTTAAGATTAACCACCAAGGTTATTTACAAAATCTTATGAACAATTGATTTTTATCAAAAATCAGTAAGAAAAAGGTTTAAAAACAGAAAATTTAAGGATTTTATAAAAACCAAGAATTTAGACACAAATTTAAAGGGTTGAAAATATGTTATTTCATGATTTATTAAGTAAAATAGATTAAGTATTTAAATAACTATGATTGTGGGAATAAAATAAAAATTTAGAAATCTATTAGAAAATATTGGAAATAATAATCTGAAAATTTTGGGAAAATGTTATAGGATATATTAATTTATATGATTAATTCAAGGAAATAGAAGAAAAATACCAAACAGGAGATTTTACCATGATAAAAATCTGTAAAAATTATATGATGACCCTAACAGTATGTTGGAATTACAGAATAAATTTCGTGAATTAATTCATTAAGATAATAAAGTTAAATATCTTAGAAAGAATAATATGAAGAAAATCAAAAATAATAACAAAACAGTAGGTAAAATCATGAAAATTTTACATATAATTTTAAATATTGAGTAGAACAATATGTATAATATTTAGAAATTTTGGAGATAGTTATATATTTCTTCCATTTAATGAGAAATTTGTAAAAATTATAGGAATTATATGTAAATAAGTATTAGTTGAAATTTTTATGTTTTAATTTGAATTTTAAGGTATTACTTCTTGTAAAATTTGGTAATTTTTCGACAACTATAGCTATTTTTTAGAAATTTTGATTTGATTAAAAATATAAATACTGAAAATTTTAAAGAAATAAGATTTATTTCTAACAAATAATTATTTTATAAGAAATATTTGACTTGTTTCTGGAAATAAGGTGAGTAACATAGCCTTTTTTTCTTTATAAGTTTTTGGGGGAAAAACATACTATGTATTTTACTACGGATGCTAACGTGAATAAGAATTTAGATAAGTTACTGTCATTTACTGCCATAAGTTACAACCATTAATTCTTATAAGAAACCATCAGATAATATAGGTAGCGCTACTTAGGAACATGTTTCCTGCGCCAACAAAATAAGTGTTGTGATGTTATATTATTTGATATCGTGATTTATATGTATGACAGTTATGAATCACTTGGCATATAACTAGTTTGGTTGTGATCTTATTTATGTTGCATCAGTAAGAAAATTTTTGATAAGTTATTAAACCTATGTTCTCACCAACTTATTGTTGACCATTTTGAGTATGCTTTTTCAGGAAATCGTAATGTTTTATAATTTCGTGTACATGTTTAGTATCTGCAATGATTGGCACGGCTATGTAGGAGAGCTGTGCATATGAGTGGTTATTGATCTATCAGATTTCAGTCTCTTCGTGGATGTTCATGTCCACTACTAGCTGAATAATAAATGAAATGATAAAAACGTGTACTAAGAATAGGATTACTAATGTAAAAGTCTAAGTTACTAGACCCAGTTTTGTATAATGTAATCCTGCAAAATATGACTAATGGTAGAATTTTGTTTAGTTAAATTGTTGTGATTACATATTATTATAACCAATGAGTTTTGAACCGAAAAGTCACACCCAAACATTTCACGCTTTCACCGGGATGTGACAAGTGGCAAGATTTGTGTTCTTGATGTCACGAATCCAATGCTATGGTTCGAATAAAGTCATCAAAGAGGAATTTTGGGTTGAAATTGGGGGTACGTGGCTTGAAATCATGCATTTGAGTCTCTATTTGCTTTGTTCACGTTAAATGATTCATGAAGATGAATAAAGATGATGAATATTGTGTTGTAACCGTTTGGAATAATGTTGAGAGATGATACGATTACAATTGGATTCTTGAAATAGGATACAATTTTTGAGAAAGCTAAAGTTAATTTGAATATTTTGATTTTGAATTGAATTTGGTATTGATTTTGAAATTGATGTTTTTGGTTATGATTTGGTTTGGTTTGAGGTGGAAAGAAAGGAACACTTCAATTTTTTGGAAGAAGAAATGATCATTTTTGAGATATTTAGTATAAACCGAATGGCTGAGGATATATATTTTAATATTCATGGTTATATAAATGATATGATGGTTTTTTTTGTTAAGCGAACAGAGTAACGATAAAATGTGTTATGGTTAAAAGTAGTCGTGAATGCTTTCGCGACTATCAGCTCATCGAATAAATAGAGTAAAAGTGTAACAGTTAGATACTAAATATTTTTTGGTTGTTATATAAACGGTATGAATGTTTTCTTCAATGAAACAAAGTAACTATTCGTAAAATAAACAAAATAATAAATTGACATTTGAGCTTAAACTGTTAAGATTATCAGCCGTTATAAATGGTAATAGGGTTCTTACCTTGTGGTGTAACAAAAGAACTCATTGTAGGAAAAAAAAATCAACTTGTATAGGCAAAGTAACAACTATGATTTTATAATATAATGGCCTTTCAAAAGCAGCATAAAAGTTTTTAATGACTTTATCTAGTAGCGTGAAAACGATAATAATCTGATATTTAAAAATATACAACTATCCAAAAATGGTTATCTAGGATTCACATATAAAGTATTTTAACTGCTGCTATCTAGTAGCGTGAACACAATATTAGTTTTATATTAGAGAACGCACATGCGTAGCAAAGTAATAATTTGAGAATAAACAAAGTAATAATCAGATATTTGAGCATACAATGTTAAGGTCAAAAACTGTTACGAATTGTTTAGAGATTGTTATATTGAAGTGTAGCGAAAGAATTCATTGTTGCCATAAATAAGAATGCTTTCAACTTGTATAAACAAAGCAACTTCTATGAATTTAAAATATGACGACATTTCAAAAGTTGTGTAAAAGTTTTTAACAACTATTCTATAGTAGCTCGAAAAGGAAAACAATTAGGTATTTGAAAGTATACAACTATCCACAACTGTTATAAATGCATTTAAGATTCTCATATTAAATATTAACCACTACTAGCTAGTAGCGTGAACACAATAAGCGTACATGAGAAACAAAGTAATTCTTCATAGAATGAACCAAGTAACAATTAGATACTTTAGCGTACCTTGTTAAGATTATAAGCCATTAAGAATGGCTTTTAGATTATTCTCTTGAATTGTAGCTAAAGAATTCGTTGTTTTCAAAAATAAGAATGCTGTAAGCTGTATAAACAGAGTAGCAACTATCACTTTAAAATATAACAAACATCTCAAAAGTAGCATGAATGTATTTAATGACTTTTATCTAGTACCGCAATAACGACAAACTTGTATTTGAAAATATATAGCTATCCACAACAGTTATAAATCTACTTAGGATTCATATTAACAAATTTAACCGCAACTAATCTACTATCTAGTAGCATGAACACACTATCAATTTGATATTTAAATACGTACATGCACAACAAAATAATAATTCATAGATTGAGCATACATCGTTAACATTATAAGCCGTACGGATGGTTTTGAAATTCTTATCTTGATGTGTAACGAGATAATTCGTAGTTGTCAAAATAAGAATGCTTTCAAGTTGTATAAATCGAGTAACAAACAATCATTTTAAAATATAGGGCTTTCAAAAGTAGCATAAAAGTTTTTAACGATTATTATCTAGTAGTATAAAATTTTAACACTTAGGTACGTGTTTTAACACATACAATTATCCACAAAGGTTATAAATGCATTTAGGATTCTTATATAAAAGATTTTAACTAATGCTATCTAGTTGCATGAACACAGTTCGGTTTGATATTTAAAAACATGCATGCATAACAATGTAATAATTGGTTAAAGAAAAAAAAGTAATTATCAACTATTTGAGCATCCATCATTAGGATTATAAGCTTTGTTACGAATAATTTTGAAATTATTATCCTGAGGTGGAGTGAAATAATTTGTTGTTGCCATAAATAAAAATGATTTCAAGGTGTATAAACAATGTGACAACTATTTTTTGTTTAAAAAAATAAAGTCCTTTTAAAAGTAGCACATAAATTTTTAACGACTATTATCTGGTAGCGTAAAAACGATAACACTCATGCATTTGAAAATATACAGTTATTCACAACGGCTATAAAGTATTTAGGATTCTCATAAATATTTTTTAACCACTACAATCTAATAGAATGAACATAGTATCTGTTTGATATTTAAAAACGTACATGCACAATAGTAATAAATGTATGTAGGATTCTCATGTTAAAATCACAAGACACAATTAACAACATAGGAAATGCAATTATTATTAGGATAGAGTTATAGTAAAAAGATGATTTAATCTAGATAGTCTAAAAAAGACTGTGAGCTTGACACTTGTCCTTTTATTATTTTAAATATGAGAGCATTTTGGTCATTGTGTCAAATACGTCAGCTCATTGTTTTATACGTTCATTGTGTCAAATATCAGTTCATTGTGTCATAGATTTTACATTATTTGTTATATGTATTAATCATTGTGTTTTATGTTTTAGATTATTTTATATTATTTTTGTCATTGATTATATAGACTTGTTATCTATTATTGTGTTTCACAATTAAAAATACACAATAATATGCTTTCATCAATGTAGTTTTTAAAACTTATAGTATTAAAAATAACATAATATGTTATTTTTATCATTGTGTTTTTATAATTTATATAAATTTATTGTTGTCTATCATTGTGTTTTACAATTAGAAGTATACAATAATATATTTCATCAATGTATTTTTCAAAACTTATAGTGTTTTAGATAACACAATAATGATCAAAATACACAATGCGACATTGTGTATTTTGTCTGTATTAGATTAATTAGTTGTTAATGTATAATTGTGTTATACATATTAAATACACATAACAATGTTATTCCATCATTATTTATTTCTTAAATTCATCATTTTAGAAAAATACAATAGTATTCAAGAAACACAATAATTAACAAAAAGACACAATAAGTTGCAGTAAAGACACAATGACGAGATGTGAATTTAAAAACGTAAAAAATATATTATATGTTTATATAACAATACAGTACTCGATTTAAAGAAAAAAAACACTCGTTTTTATGGTGTAATTTTTGTAAAAAAAATAATATCGTACATAAAAGTTACGAACATTTAAAAAAATGGGAGGAACTTGCAAAAAGTCAACAAAAGGGGATATTACTAAAATGCTTCTATGACAAACTTTTTCCTATAATTTAATTTCAACCATTGATTAAAAAGATTGATAATTGAGATTACTTATTACATTTTTTAGTTTTAATAAACTTTGTATTTAAATCTTTCTTTTATTATTAACGTAGTAACGACTATGATTTTAAATTATCACTACATTTCAAACACAATATGAAAGTTTTAACAACTACCATCTAGTTGGGGAAAAACAATAACAATTAGGTGTTTGAAATATACAGTTATCCACAATGATTATTTTTTATAGGATTCTTATAATTTAACTATAATTATCTGGTAGCGCAAACAAAGTTCAATATTTAAAAACATACATAATATATATATATATATATATTATATATATATATATATATATATATATATATATATATATATATATATATATATATATCCAAACATTTATAAATGTATATAGGATTCTTATGTGGTTGACGTCACAAGACACAATTCACAAAGTAAGGCAATGCAATTATTATAAAAATCATAACTCATCTTACACGATAAAAATAATGTTTATTTGAATATATCGATACGAATATACAAATCATTGTCTACGAGTATTTCAGAATTCATATGATGATAATAAATATATAATGTTATATCAGAGTAATAGTAAGATGCTTAAAATTTCCTTATTGCTATATACCAACGTTTTGTTCTTATGGAATCATAGTAACATTTTATAGAATAAACACATTGACAGTCAGATATCTGAGAACAAATCATAAAGATTATAAGCAATTACGAATGGTTATGAGATTGCTATCATGTGGTGAAATGAAACAATTCGTTGTTGCAAAAAATAAGAATGTTTCCAAGTAGTATAAACAAAGCAACAACTATGATTCTAAAATATAAAAAACATTTCAAAAGTAATGTAAAAGATTTTAGCAACTACCATCAAGGATTATTTAGAGTTTTTTCTCAAAAAAGTGTACTTACAAAACTTATTTACCAAATAGGTGTAGTTTGAAAAATATTTATTAAAATGGTGTTTGTTTCTCACTCTTTATTTTATTGGATAACTTCAATTTTTAGATAATGATTAATTTAAATATTGGATTATTTGATATTTGAATTTTGAGAAAAAAAAATTTTTTATTGATTATTTACGGAAAGTTTTAGAAATATATATAAAGCTAGATATTCTATTGTTTCTTCTTATTTTAGCCCACCCAAATTTAACCCTTTCAAGAAATGTAGATACGTGTGTCATATACACGTGCCTACAGATTTATTAATTTTTATTAAATGTATTATTTATTCTTATAATCTTATTGTCTTTTAAAATTTAAAGATTTGCTTATAATTGGTCTTATACATTTTTTTAGATTTTAGCAATTAGATAATTTTGTTAAAATTTAGTGACAAAAAACTTTAAAAATATTTGAATATAAATAGTGAACTTATTAATCGATTGATAATGATTGAAAGCTCTAAGTTAATAACCATATTCTTATTTATTTTAAAATATAACAAACAAAAGAATTAAATATTCAGTTAGTAGGTACAGAACTTCAAACGACTCAAGCTAAATCTTGTTAGGTTGAGCTCAAAAACTACTCATTTACAAACTGAGTTGAGCTCAAACACAAATTATAAACAAATGTTATATCTATAATAGTAAAATAAAAAATAAAACAAGAAGTTAATTCTGAACCATAGGCTTATTAAAACTTTCAAATAATGTATCTAATAAAAAGATAATAAATTTATATGTCTGTACGTATGCATTTATATTTTTTTATATATATTGGTAAAATTTAAAATCAAACAAAAAGTTGTACTTTAAACACTAACATTATTAGAATTTTAGAACGATATACTTTAACAAAAACAATAAGTTTGTTTGTTTAGACATCTGCATTTATATTTTTGGGAAGGGGTTAAAATTTGAATGGGCTCAATTTTAATATATATAATATTTAAATATGAAAGTACGTTAATTTAATCTATTCACGGTAAAGAAACGATGGATTATTTAATTTCTTTTGTATTTTATAAATTTGTATAATCCTGAAACACGAGTTCAAGATTCATATATTGATAATAAATATATATAATGTTATACCGTTGTATAACCATAGTAACAGGAAGACACTTAAAAGTTTGGTGTTCTTAAATAAAAGATACAAATGTTTTCATCTTAAAATTAGAGTAACAACTCTTAGAATAGAAAAATAACAATAAGATAATTGAGAATAAATAAGATGTTTAACCTGTCAACAATAAACTTATCGTGACAATCTCAAGTTGCGATTGATTTGGAGAATGACCTGTATATGGGTTCGGAAAACGATGAACAACACATATAGAAAACCTTGTTGCGATTGATTTGGAGAGTGTGTGCAGATGGATAGGGAGAATGATGATCAACAGGTACCGATATCGTTGGAGAGTATATGAAATTAACCGATTGAGATAAAATATCAAAATAAATGTATTTTAGTTAGTTTAACCAAGCATACTTGTGTAACATTATCATATTCAATTTCGCCTATATAAATAGTACTAGTTTTAGTAAAACCCGTGTATTACACGGGTTGAATAAATAAAATTAATATAATAAAAATTAATAATTATAAAATGATATTCAAATATATGATATGACTGAAATTACATATGAGAAAGGACTATAAATAATAAAACAGTGATATCAACTTTTTAAAATTTTGTTTTTAAACTTTTTTTCCAAAAAAGATAAACATTTTGTTCTAAAACAAAACGTATAAAAATGTCATTTTTAAAAATTTTCTTATTATAACTCCTAAATTTGATTACTTTTGGTTTTTAAAAAAATTGACTTTTTAAAAATACCAATTTTAAAATATTTCATATTTTTAAAAAAGTTTTATGCTTTAGAAAAAAATATTGTTTCATAAAAAATCTATTTATTTAGAAATAACATTAATAAATAGATTTCTTTCTTACTTTATTAAATTTAAAAAATATTAAAAAATATTATTAATAATTAAGGTAATTATTTAATATGAGAGAGAGGCGGAAAAATTTTGGTGAGGATAATTGTGGTGCTGCCACGTATCATCTCAAGTTACTCTTATATTAGAGTATAAAGATGATTTGAATCAATGGTTCTCCCAGTAAATTATTTCTTAAGGGGCAGAAATCAATGAGTGTCAATTGTCTATCGTTGATACTGTTTTTTTTTTTAATTATGAGTCGTGGTGGGTTGAACTATAAAATTTTCATCAAATAATCAAGCATTCAAACAACTAAATAGGTAATAAATCAAATATATTAATCCATAACTTTATAATCTAATATTTGAAAATCGTTTTCTAAATTAAAGATTTTGAGGTTGTTTAGAATTAGATTTGACAGAGGAGGACGGGTAACCATAGACCGAGGGGCGGTTGGTGGTACCGGATCCAACAAAGCTTTCATCAAACCATCCTCCCTTCAAGGTTTCATTAGGTTAATTTTCTAATTGTAGGGCTAATGGAGCAATAGACTAATTGTTTTAAATAGTTATTGAATATCGATGAGATTTATTGGGCTTGATTATGATTATGGATGACAAATATTTCATGGTATGAATGTATGTATGTCGTTGAACGAACATATTGACTATAGAATATGTTATGATTTAAAACTTTTGTGAGTGTTTTTTAGATTTTCAACTCTTCACATAAACAAATTAACACTAAGATCTTAAAAAGTACAGTTACATATGTAGGGGATTTCTATTTAGTGATGATCAAACGCTTGGATGAAGCTGAGAGTGATGAATTGTAGTTTAAGATTGAAGTTATTTGATGGTTCAATCCGAATATGTCAATAAGATAAAAATCAGTATATAATCAAGATCAAATGTTTGTGTGTGTGAATTACGAAGTAGATGAATAGACAAAAAATGAAAAATTCGTATGTGTTAGGAATTGGTCGAAAAATGCTTCAAACCGCCTTGGGCAAGTTTCTTCTGAATTCAAAAAACACTTAAATTGAAGTCCAACATTAGTCTTAATTTCACATGTGAAATTTCAAAAAAAACAAATTCTAATGCATTTTACTAGAAGCAACTTTTATCAAAATAATAAGCTGTAAACTTTCTAAAATGCCCCTTTGAGCAAGGGTGAGGAGAAGGGGACCGCAGGTAGTGGCAGCAACACATACCGCGGCAGTGCGTGTGGTTGTGGTAGTGGCGATTCCTCTACTTCGTTGAACTTACCCTCTACAGGCCTCTTTCGCTTCCTTGGGTTTATTCTAACTATCAAATGTTCATGTCTGATATTCATTTTAGGAAACCAAAAACCTGTTTCATGATCTTCTTCTTGTATATCATGATCTCTTACTGCTAACAAAGGATGAACTTGATTAGACATCCAAACTTTCCCACACCATCTACCTGCCACAGTAATCTTTCTCTTCCTGCCCGATTGATTAGGTGTCATGATCAGGTCATTGGATGGAGAATATTGCCCAAATGCTTTATAAATAACCGAATTATAAGGCATTTGCTTCTTGTAAACCGGAGAAGCACAAAGTTTAGCACTATAGAAAATATCAATCCCCAATTTAACCGCCCAATCTTTCTTACTAGTTGCGGTTTCTTCATCATCCAAAGCCCATTGTATTATCGCCTTATCTTGTTTAGTGACATCTATATATCCAACATCAGACAGCACATCATCAGACATTCCCAGTTCTTTACCCATTGATCTTGCTGCATCATTTATCTCGCGATAATCTGCAAACATTGCACATTTATGCGTTTATTTTAACCCTTTTATTTGTGAACCGGTTGAATCTGGTTATGTTTGAAATGCTAATGACATTTGTAAAAATAAAAACTTTAGACAAAAGTATTGTGGGTTAACCTGATTCGTTTTGGAAATAAGATTATACCTTGATGACAGAGAAGCAACATACAAACTCCACCAACTAGTCGGAGCCGTTGCTCTACTTCACGAGCATGCTCAAGACAAAAAACATGCATTCTTGAAAAGTCTCTCTCACAGGCTGAAGTCATAGGTCCGCAACGCATTAATGAAGGTTTTTTGTTGGTAGAAGGTACATCTGTAGCATATTCAAGTGTATCCAAAGAACGATTAAATTTCGTAGCAAACTTGGTTCATTTTGGTAATATAACTTTCTTTGATATGTTTTGGTAGTTACAAGCTTTTAACTGAACAGCCTACTAACGTAATTAAAGTTTTTTACGGTAATTACCAAAGCGGGCCAATCAGAAAACCTATAACTATCAAAACGGGTGTTCCCCAAAAGTACTTTTTTTAATAAAAACGGGTCACCCCCAAAGTGTTTTTCTATCAAAACGGGCCACCCTCAAAAGTATTATTCTGTCATAATAGGCTACCCGAAAGGCATACCTAAAGAAAGTCCTGGATCCAATACATCTACATCCTCATTCACCATGAGATAATGTGCAGCTTCTTCTGATGGTTGTGCAATCGCGACACACGAGTAGCACGGGGACCCGCAAGTAATACATGAAAAAATCATTGCAGGGTCAGCTTTCTTGTCGAAACCATGAAAAACTAAACTTTCTAATACATCTTCTGAAAGAAGGTTGATTGGAGATCCATTCCCGAGTGCATTAAGTAGCTCATTATTACGAATAACATCTTGCATAAACAAATGTTTCACGTCGTCATCTCCTTTATGTTTTATCTTATCTTTTAGTCGGGTACTTTGTGGTTCGGGCCTGATGCATTTTTGTTCACTGTAAAACATTAAAAAAATGCAAAAGCATTAAGCATTCTTTTAGATCTAGACGGGACTAGTAGAGGTAGCAAGATGAGCAGGTCATTTGTGTTAAAAATGATATTGGGTCACTTTAAAACCGTTTAACCCGTTAGACCCATTACATTTCCCTTTTAAGTTCATAAAATTTTCGATCCATGTGTGATAAACCACAACTCAAATCGACACATTGAATATTCACAACAAATTTGGTAAAGGTTAGAGAATTGATCAAACCTTGAAGGTAATGACAAAGCTAGATCATACAGTAGCTGGGAATAAGAAAACATGGGTGCAATATCAATTGAAACCCTCCTGATCGCAGCCTCGCGTGCCACTTTTAGCCATCCTGGTGTCGCAATGTTTACTGCTTCCGCACAGTTAAAACCTATTTTTAAAATAAAATGAATTGAAATCTTTACTGTTTTCTTGACATAAATATCTTAACAAAAAAAATAAAGGTATTTTGCTCACCATGGCTGAAACCAGAGTGATAAGCTCTAGGGAAGGTAACAACAAATTCTCCAGCATTCTGCACAAGCCTGTTTAATAACATAACTTCTTGTATCTATAGATAGTTAAAAGTAATACTTTTGTAACATCAAAAAGCCAATAAAAGAATAATTATTGGTGTCCGTGGTCCTCTTCAGTCACATCATATGATTTGGTTTAACAGTTTGACGTTTAAGCTAATTGTTTATCTATTCTTTTAACAGATTTAACACCCTAATTACCTGCAACAAGGAACGCCTGCCTTAACCAATTCTTCCGGTGACATGACTGTCGTCTTCCCGGCAAGGGTAGCAAATGTCACTACAAACAACACAAAGAAACCTTAACTTATAATGTAACCGATTAATCAATTCAAACAAGCTGAAATTAACATGCCTGATGGACTGATCTGCCCCTTGTAAGCGTGGGTTCGAACCACCTCTTCAAAGGCCAATGCCGCCTCCATAGGCACACCATACCACGTTTTCGCGGCACCCATGTGCATATAGTTGACGCTATGGAGATCATGATCTTCGATGTGCCACGCGAACCAGCTATACAACATCCCGATATAGATCATCGGTGACGTCACTCCCGGGATTTCTTCTTTAAGAAACTTTAACAACGACCCGTTCGCCCTTGCAACCCTTCTCATGTTCCACTGACTGTTAGAGGCCTGTTTTTTCCCCTGTTTCTGCCCTGTTTCATCAAACACCGATCCAAGCATATCGTTTGCATATTCTACAGTAATCTGCTCATCAAACTGAGCCTTCCAGTAGAGAGTCTCTAGCTCCAATGGTGTGAGATCCCTTTTCATATCCAACACTTTCTTTAGCATATTGTTCTTGAATCTCATTGCTTTGAGTTTAAATTCGGGCAGAGTGTAGTTCTTCCCGCTTTGCCAGATCGATCTCTGCACCGGATGCTGATTCTCTTGCGGGCTAAACCCGATCTGCTGCTCTCTGGTGGTGAATGTAGGTGACGAATCGCGGTTCTGTGAGGACAGAGTGCGGTTCAGGTTCGCAATTATGGCTTTCGACGACGAAACAGAGCAAGGGGGAACAATCTTGCAGATTCCATAGCGGGATGCTTTTTCTTCGATTTTGAAGATATACGCGATTGGGTCCTCAAATTCGATTGGGGTTGGGTGGTATTCGGGTGCTAATGGCAGAGATTTCAGCCATGGAAACATTTCTTCCGCCATCGAATTAACACACAAGAACGCACACAAACACACAAAACACACACTACAGAGGAATTTAGGTGTTGAGGATAGTGTATAAGAGGCTACAGGAGCTTCAATGGCTATTTATTATGGAATTTTAAAGCAAAAACAGACGGAAAAACTCGCAATTAACAATTCCCACCACTCAAGAACACACAAAAGAGAGAAATTTAGGTGTTGAAGAAACTGTATAAGAGATAACAGAAGCTTTAATGGAGATTTTCAGTGATTTTGAATCGCAATTCGCCATTTTTACTGCTGAATTGCTCTGTAATTGAACTCTCTTCTGCCTTCTTCTCTCTGAAAGTTTGATTTGGGGTGCTTTTCTTTGCTGATTTGAGTGGGTATTTATAGAAACGCAATGGTGAAAACAGGGGGCAGTGTTGAAAAGTGGTTTTGGGGAAAAAGGGTCTGGTTTTATGAGTAATTTGTGTTCTTGATATCACGAATTCAATGCTGTTGTTGAAATGAAGTCATCAGAGAGGAAATTTGGGTTGAAATTGTGGGTACGTGGCTTGAAAGCATGCATTTGGGTCTCTGTTTTGCTTATGTTCACGTTTAATGATCGGTGATGATGAATAAAGATGATGAATATTGTGTTGTAACCGTTTGGAATAATGTTGAGAGATGATAAGATTACAATTGGATTCTTGAAATAGGATACAATCTTTGAAAAAGCCAATGTTACTTTTGAACATTTTGATTTGGAATTTAAATTTGATTTTAATTTTGAAATTGATGTTGTTTTTAGTTTTGGTTTTAATTTTGGTTGTGGTTTTGAGTTGATGTGGAAAGAATGAAGCAATTCCATGGAAGAAGTAATGAACGTTTTCGAGATTTTTCGGTATAAATAGGCCGGCGGTGAAAATATTTAAAAGTATATAGTTATATAAAAGGTATGAGCATTTTTATGCTATTGAACGGACAAAGTAACGATGAAATGAGTTATGATTAAAGGTAGTCGTGGATGCCTTCAGGACCTTCATCTTATAGACTAAACAGAGTAATAGTTACATGCTAAAAGATTTGTCTTTGTTATATAAACGGTATGATGTTTTCATCATGGAAACAGAGTAACAAAAAATCAAGTTGTATAAGTAGAGTAAAGGCTATGATTTTAAAATATAACGACATTTCAAAAGTAGCGTAAAGGTTTTTAACGACTATCATATAGTAGCGCGAAAATGATAATAGTCATTTGAAAATATACAGCTATTCACAACGGTCATAAATGTATTTACGATTCGCGCATAAAAGATTATAACTGCTACTATCTAAGAGCATTCACAGCTCGTTCCCTAAATTTATATGAGTGTATTCCCTATATTATATGGTATGGTTATAAGTGGTTGTGAGTGAAGGATATAGGAAATTTACTGTTCAATCTGTATTTTTGAGAAACACTGTTCAAAGCCCTATAATGTTTTTAATATATTTTAAGTGGCTGTGAATGAAAGAAAGAGAAAAAGAAATGATAAAGATATAAAAAGTATTATTTAATTGAAAAAAAGAGAGAAAAACTAATGATTTTTAATGTAATTATATAAATAAAGATGAAGAATTAATTGTGAATGCTCTAATAGCGTGAACACACTATCAATTCGACATTTAAAAACATACATGCACAACAAAGTAATAATTCGTAGGATAAACAAATTAATATTTAAATATCAGAGCATAAAACGCTAAGGTTATAAGCCATTATGAATGGTTTGGAGATTCCCATCTTCAGGTGTCGCAAAAGAATTCGATGACACCAAAATTAAGAATGATTACAACCTGTATAAACAAAGTATGTTTTAATATATAAGGACATTTCAAAAATAGTGTAAAAGTTTTTAACGACTATTTTATAGTAGCGTAAAAAGGATAACAATTACGTATTTGAAGATGTACAACTACCCACAACGGTTATAAAATTATTTAGATTCTCATATAAAAGATATTAATTGCTACTATCTAGTAGCACGAACACAATATAACTTTTATTTAAAAACAAAGTAATAGTTCGTTAAATAAACAATATAATAATTAGATATTTTAGCATACATCGTTAAGATTATAATTTGCCATGAATGAGTTCGAGATTCTTAAAATATAACGTCGCTAGATTAGTACCCATGGATTACACGATAGATCAAAACAAAATTTACTATAATCTATATTATCTATAATATATTAGAATATATCGAGAGGCATGTGTGTACCAACTTAATCACGTATAAAATAAATCTATTTATTATCTCATAAATCACTCTATCTTAATTGTAATATATTAAAACTAGCTTTATTAAGCTCGTGTATTACACGGGTTAAATAAATTAAATATTAAATAGAATAAAATTTTATTAGTTATAAAATGATATGATTAAAATCTTCATAATTATAAATAAAATGAAATTTTTATTTCAAAACAAACGTTTTAAAAAATTATCATTTTTAAAAACTTTATATTATAACTCCCAACTTTGGTTATATTTTATTTATAAAAGTTTTACTTTTTAAAAACATCAATTTTAAAAAAATTTGTATTTTTAAAAATTTTAATGTTTTAGAAATTTTCTTATTTTATAAAACAATATTTCTTTAGAAATAACATTAATAAGAAGACCTTTTTATTAATTTATTAAAAAACTATTTTAGTCTAAAAGATTTAAATAATGTTTTTAGTAATTAATGTGATTATTAAATGGGAGACAGAAACAAGAGAAATTAATAAGAAAGAATCTGGTGTTGTTATATGTCCATGTTTATTTACTTTTTATTAAAATAGGTAAATAGGTATATGTTGGAGATTATATATTGTAAAACGTATTTTAATTTTTTAATTATTATATTAGTTTCGTAGAGAAGTCCTAAATTACATGTTTAAAAGATTTTATTATATTTATGAAATTCAACTTCTATTTAAAGTTTGAAGTTTTTTAAATTAGCAAAATAAATAATCAAAGAATAAATTAATGACATTATCATTATTCTTATATTTTAAAATTGATACTAGAGTTTAGGTAGGAAAATAAATATGAAAAGACATCAGAGAGTCTCATGTATCCCCAAAAACCTTCGTTTATTATAAAATAGATTTAATAAACCCATGTATTACATGGGTTGAATAAATAAATTTTAAATAGAATGAAAATTTATTAATTATAAAACGATATTCTAAGATAAGATAAGATTGTATAAGTAAGGACTATATGTAATAAAAACAATGATAGCAACCTTTTAAACTTTTGTTTTAATTTTTTTTTTTGTTTTTTTCAAACTACATTAAGCATTTTCTTTTAAAATAAGCTGTTCTAAAAAATATCATATTTCAAATCTTTATTTTTATAATTCCCAATTTTAATTATATTTAGTTTATAAAAATTTTACTTTTCTAAAAACACTAAATTTTTACTATTTTGTATTTTTAGAAATAATATTATTTTATAAAAATTTTAATATTTAGAAATAACATTAATAAAAAGATTTATTTTTTAATTTATTAAAAAATATTTGAATTCTAAAAAAGAAATTAAAATAAAACTATTGTTAATTAATATATTATTTAATAGGAGAAAGAAGTTTGAGAATTTTAATGAGAAATATTATGGAGTTATTATGTGTTCTTTTTAGTTACTATTTTATTATAGTAAGAAAGAAAAGATTATAGATTAAAGATAATATGTTGTAAAATATTTTTAATGTTTTCATTATTATTTTTATTACATAGAGAAGTCATAAATTATACGTTTAAAAAGATTTTATTATATTTTAAATTTTCAAGTTTACTTTTTATAGAAAAATAATTATATCTATAAATAGATAAAGAAAAATAAAATAAATTTGGTTCTCATAATAATTTTCTCAAAAAAAAAAAACATTTTATTTAAAGTTTGAAGTTTTTATAAATTAGAAAAATATTTAATCAAAGATTACATTAATGACATTAGCATTATTCTTAAATTCTAAAATTGATATTAGAGTTTAGGTGGAAAAATAGATATGAGAATGCACTAGAAACTGCCATGTGTCCCCAAAAAAATTTATTTTATTATATAGTATAAATAGATTGAAGATCATATATTATTAGACATTTTTTTAATGTTTTCATTATTATGTTTATTACGTAGAGAAGTCTTGAATTACATGTTTAAAAGATTTTGTTATATTTAAAATTTTCAACTTTTCTTTTTACAAAAAAATAATTATATATATAAATAGATACACAAAAACGAAATCAATTTTGGTCCCATAATACTTTTCTCAAAAGAAAAAAAAACATTTTATTTAAATTTTGAAGTTTTTTAAATTAGGAAAATATTTAATCAAAGATTAGATTAATGATAATATCATTATTCTTAAATTCTAAAATTGATATTAGAGTTTAGGTGTGAAAATAAATATAAGAAGTCATCAGAGAGTGTCTTGTGTCCCCAAAATATTCTTTTAGTATATACTATAAATTTCAAAAGTAGCACAAAAGTTTTTAACTATTATTATCTAGTAGCGCAAAATAATAACAGTTAGGCATTTGAAAATATACAGTTATCATCAACGCCTATAAATGTATTTAGGATTCTCACATAAAAGAGTTTAACATCTAAAATCTAGTAGATGAACATAGGTGTTGTTTGTTTTTTCTGCAACAAAACGCCTACAGTCTGCGGACCACATCTACAAGAGAAGAGGTGGACCAAACCTCTGCAGTCTGCAACAAGAAAAGTGTCTATTTTTTAACGTCTGTAGACTGCTAAAATCAACTGGTGATGGTATACGGTGGTGGTGATGGTAGATGGTGGGTGGTGGCGGACGGTGGGTGCTGGTGGTGGCGGATGGTGGGTGGAGGAGGATGGTGGTGGTGGCGGACGGTGGTGGTGCAGGTGGGCGGTGGTGGTGGACATGGGTGGTGGTGGGTGATGGTGTTTAATCCTCTGCAGACTTTAAAAGACTTTAGAAGTGGTTGTGCCAAGTCTGCACTATGCAGACCTCGCGCAGACCTTTTTTAATGACAAGTCTTCCAAAAAACAAACACTCTATAGACCTCAACGTTTACGCGTGGTTTGTACAACACAGACAAAAATGGTCAGAAAGAGCTTTTTTGGAAAAACAAACACCGCATAGTATCTGCTTGATATTTACATACGTTGATACTAGTGTGTTGGAATAGTGTTGTAAGTGTCTAAACGTTATATATTACGTATGATTATTCGTTTATATGCATGTGATTAAGTTGAATAGGTTAACTATGAGTTAGAAGTGATTTTGTAGGTAAAATAATAAAGTTGGAAGCTTACATGGTGAAACAAGGCATTGGAAGGGTCAAGAAACAAAGTTTCAAAGTGCAGCAGAAAGGCTTCCATCGTAGCCTACCGTAGCCACCGTAGGCTACGCCAGCCCAATAAAAAAAATCAGCAGAAAGCCCCCTAGCGTAGGCTACGGTGGCCAGCGTAGCCTACGCCAGGGCACTTTTTGAAAACCTATAAAACCGCGTTTTTGTTATGTTTCACCCACCACTTGCCCTCCATTGGACCTAGATCGATTTAACATGAATTTTGGGTGTTTCTAGGCCTAAAATTCATCATTCCAACTCTCAAAAACAAGATACAATCATCCGGAATGCAGATCAACAACGGTTTTGAAGATCATTCAAGAACGATGAGCGGCTAATCTTCTCGTGATCTACTTCGGGTATTAGGTTTTGTGTGATTAGGTTTTTGTTTATGTTTAACTTCGTTTGGATTAAACTTTAGAACCTGTTAAGTTCTTTTATAAGTTTAACTTGTATTTTGGTTATTTAAACAATGATTTTGGTGAACTTTTATTTAAATATCATTTAATCTTCCGGAAATTATATGATTGCAAGTTTTGGTTTCCAATCGATTTGGCATTGTGTATTAAGACCTATTAAGTCTTGATTATCGATATCACTTAATCATCGCACGTACAAAATCCCTATTAAGGATTTTCCATGAAGTTGAATTAAACAACTACTGAAAACCAAACCTAGATCCGAAGTGGATTACTCTTTCGTATAATCGTTTTCTTAACCAAGTTTCATTATTTGCAATTCGTTTTCATAGTTTACTTGTTAATCATTACAAAATCTAATTTTTATAGCCAATGGGCAATAGTTAAGTAAGTTGATAGTTTAATTAGTCATTATTTTATAAATCAAAGTACAATACACCGACCACTAATTTCACGAGGATCGACAACCCTACTTATCCTAACTAGTTTAAGATGAATAGGAACATACATTTTAACATTTTATTTGATTGATACTTCGACATCGATCAAATTTTGGCGCCGTTGCCGGGGAATCGGTGCGCTTGGTGTTTTGTTATTTTATTTGTTTTAAAAAAAATCTTTTTTGTTACTTGTCTTATTTTATTTGTTTTAATTTTCGTGTTACGCTTGGTGTTTTCAGTGTGCAGGTGACAGTTGCATGCATACTCGATATTCGGGTAGGAAATCACCACTAGTATTCGATCCAGAGATAGAGAAATCAGCAAGGTATAATCGTGTTTTGCATCGATTAGGATTACCAACTACATCAATTTCACAAGCTATTGATCAAGCAGCTGATAGTTTGTCTGATTCAACTCATATGGATAATCCAAACAACCAACCACCTCAAAATAAACCCTCCTCCCAATAACCAAAACCAAAACCCAAATCCACCCCCACCACCAAATAACAACTGCAACAACAACCTAAATCAACCACCACCCAACAATAATATGAATCAAAATAACCAATCAAGGAGATGACTTTGATTATGTAAGCATGCATAGTGTTCACACGGGTGATGAGAATTATGAAGATGAGTGGAATAACAATGATGAACCCTATAATGATGCAAATTATGATGCTTGGAATGGGAATTTCGGTGGAGGTGATGGACAAAATGGAAATAACAATTGGGGGAATGATCAACATGGGTGGAATGCACCACCTATCAATCAACAATGGGGTAGGGTTAATAATAATGTCAATCAGCTAAGAAGACCTCAATGAGCTCAAGTACAAGGTGTGGATAGCCATTTCAAACCGCCTATTTCTGAAAATCCAAACCCTATCGCACCTCCAAACCGTAAGGGAAGAACTTTTGATGTACGTCCTCACTACCTAACCATTCTTCCTGCATTTAGACGCACTGCAACGGAAGAACCATATGTGCATCTTGCTGAATTTGATGCCATATGTAGTACTATTGGTGGAAACCACTTCACATAAGATGAAGTAAGACTGAGATTGTTTCAATTTACTTTGAAAGATAGAGCTAAGCAATGGTTCCTCACTTTGCCTGACAATAATATTCATACTTAGCAAGAGATGCAAAGGGTTTTTCTTGAAGAATATCATTCTATGGGTGAGACAAGTGATGCAAGAGAGGCCATTCGATCTTTTCAACAACAAGTGGGTGAGCAATTTATGAGGCATTTACAAGATTCAAGGAATTGATCCGTATGTGTCCTCATCATGGTATTGAAAGGTGGGAATTGATTACGGCATTTTCAGATGGACTAACACCGGAAGAAAGGAAATACTTGTATTCTACAAGTAATGGAACATTCTTCTAATCATGAAGATATGGATTGGGAATTCCTAGAACCTAGAACGAATGTGCAAGAATTCTAAAGCTCAAGCTTCGGCTAGTAGACGGTTAAAGCCCGCTCCGGCAAGGTCAACCACCATTGATTATGAGAATAAAGAAAGAATTGAATTTTTGGAAAGACAATTAGCCAAGTTAGGACATGCGGGGACTAAAGATGTAGCTTCAATTGGATTTAATGTATGCAATGAATGTGGTGACTTGGGGCATGCAAGTGCAAAGTGTCCGTTGCTTTTAGGTCAATATGAAGAGGTGAATCAAGTATATGGAGAGAGAAAATAGTTTTATATGAACTCTAATACTTATCACCCTGGTTTGAGGAATTATCCACACTTTCAGTACGAAAATGCTTCAAACCAGATGAACCCTAATTTTCAAGGTAATATTCAAGGTGGTCAAGCTTATCAGAACCAAGCACAAGGGAATTATAATCAAAGTGGTTATCAAAGAACTTCGTATTCTCAAGAAAACAATCAAGTAAACTACATTCATAGGGATCAACAAGATAGTTCATCACGTAACTATCAAAGTAATTCTCAATCGAGACAACTTGGTGGTGAAGAGTCTACAAATGCAAAGTTGGATGCCTTGATGAACATGATGAAAGAGAATATGAAAGAGAACAAGAAAGAAAATGAAATTAGGGACAAGGCTTATGAAGTCTTAAATAAACAAGTGGGTCAACTTGTAGAGGATGTGGCTCAAATTAAAAGGAACCATAGAAAGCTACCGAGTGATACCACGGTCAATCCTCAACATCAAGGAACCAACACAGAAAACATGAGAACTGTTCACATTAATTCGGTTAGTATCCTTCCTGACTCTGAAATTATTGGTAATGACTTTACTTCTCTTTCACAACAAGTTACAGATAAGGAAGATAAAGCCGATACAGTGGAAGAGAGTGACCCAGGAGCACCCATCATTCCAATAAAAGTGGGGAAGTTAAAGATAAAAAGAGCACTTTTGGATTATGGAGCAGCTGTTAGTATCTTGCCAGGTATGTTATATGATCAGTATGACTTCGGTCCTTTAGAAGAAGTTGACACCACTATGGTGTTAGCTGACTGGACTTAAAAATGTCCTCGAGGGATGGTAAAGAATGTTATAATCAAGTTGGGAGAATTTTACTATCCCGTGGACTTTATGGTACTTGATTATGCACCAATGAGGATAAATGAGCAACCAAATGTCATATTTGGTCGACTATTTTTAGCAACTGCCAATGCTCAAATCAATTGTCAGGATGGAACAATTGACATGACTTACGAAACTCGTAAGTTACGTTTTAATGTATTTTCCAAGTCGGTTAATTATTTTGTTAATGATAAAGTTTTTATGGCAGATATGACTAAAGTGTGTGTTCCTACTTATACTTCACATGTAAGCACGAACACCACTTTTGAGAATGATTTTGGGTATGATAGGGCTAAGCATGTGGACTTGAAGGAAATGGTGTATTTAAAAGAAAAGAAAAGGCGAATTATTAAGATGGAAACAAAAGATGAGAAACCTAAAATGAAGAAAAAAGTTAGCGATCCACTTGATCCTATAAAAGACAGACTTGATGCATTAATGTTTGGGCCATAATGCGATATAGTTGAAGACCCACCAGATCATTTGAAGAATACCAGAGTCAAGCATCCAACTCGACCACCATGAGTGGTCGCAGGTACGGTCAGGCTGAAGACCTAAAACTTAGCGCTAATCGGGAGGCAACCTGAATTTAATTTTTATGTTTTGTGTTTGATATGTTTGTTTAAGTAGTTTATTTTGATAATCGTTACGTTTGTGTCTGGGTTGGTTCGGGTTGGAAAAGTCGTTTGTGTTGATTAATTGAATAAATTTATTTGCAAAGAAGAAAAAAAAATCACACACTTAACTTAAATACCATACATTGGGGATAATGTATCTCAAGTGTGGGGATGAGAGAAAATTTGGAAAAAAATTATAGTTTTTAAGCAATCCAATTGAACACGAAAACGACAATCATACCAATTGATTCTTGCCTTGTTTGATGTAAGGGTCCTTAGTCATGGTCTAACTCTAAGATAGCAAAATTAATTGTGTTAGCAAGGTTTTTAGAAAACAAATTAACTACCTAGTTAAAGTTAACAGGCTATTGGTGTAATAAAAGAATGCGCAAACCGGCAATCCTAATTCCTACTTGGCGAGATTTCGAAGCTTACTAGATTGTTAGTTCACATAAAAAAAATTTGTTTCCATTGTTGAGTGTAGGCCATATGATTCTTTGTTTTAGAACTTGTGTGATTTGATACATACTGAGATGGTGAATTTGATAAATACACATAAATGATAGAGGCAATCTAGGATTCCTTTTTTCTTTTAATACCATTTTTGTGTTTTATCACTTTACCTGAAATTCCCCCTAGTAGCCACTTTCGAGCCTTAAACCGTTTATTTTTGACAACCCCATATCATTAAAACCCAAATCAATTTTTACCCAATGTGACTTAGTTACCACTGTTGATACATTTGTATTAGTTTCAGCATTTGATTTCTGGTAATAGTTAAAAAAAAGAAAAATAAATAAATAAAAAAATGAGAGAAAAGAAAAATACAAATTATTGGTTATGGGTTAAATATGCACCCATGCTTTTGTTTTGTTTGAGTAGTAGTTATGCCAATAAGAATGTCAACAGTTGGTATTGCCTTGATTTTATATTTTAGCCACATTCACAGCGGAGCATTCCTACCTTAACCTAAGCCCAAAACCCGTAAGTCCTTTTGATGTGTGCATTGTCTATGTGTTACCGTGGAAGTTTGATTGTCACCCAAACATATGATAACAAACTTTCATATGTGGACCTTTTGAGTGATATATTGGTGCAATTTTCACCAATGTAGAAATAAACCGAGAGGAGTGAAAAATGGTGAGGGGTGTGTTGCATGACAATAAAAGCCGAAAGCTTGTTAGGTTTAATTAGTCAGATTTTATTTTAAATTAAATGTAACATCTCTTACTTGCTAAACTAACATGATTATTGTAATTCTGGAATGGGTATGACCTTGGACCATAGCTAAGACATAGCAAGGGATTTTGGTTTATAATGTCGTTAAATGTTTTGAATTAGATTTGCTTGAGGGCAAGCAAAGGTTAAGTGTTGGGATGTGATACTAGTGTGTTGGAATAGTGTTGTAAATGTTTAAACGTTATATATTATGTATGATTATTCGTTTATATGCATGTGATTAAGTTGAATAGGTTAACTATGAGTTAGAAGTGATTTTGTAAATAAAATAATAAAGTTGGAAGCTTATATGGTGAAACAAAGCATTGGAAGGGTCAAGAAACAAAGTTTCAAAGTGCAGCAGAAAGGCTCCCACCGTAGCCTACTGTAGCCACCGTAGGCTACGCCAGCCCAAGAAAAAAATCAGCAGAAAGCCCCCTAGCGTAGGCTACGGTGACCAGCGTAGCCTACGCCAGGGCACTTTTTGAAAACCTATAAAAACGCGTTTTTGTTATGTTTCACCCACCACTTGCCCCCCATTCGACCTAGATCGATTTGACACGAATTTTGGGAGTTTCTAGGCCTGAAATTCATCATTCCAACTCTCAAAAACAAGATACAATCATCCGAAATGCAGATCAACAACGATTTTGAAGATCATTCAAGAACGATGAGCGGCTAATCTTCTCGTGATCTACTTCGGGTAATGGTTTTGTGTGATTAGGTTTTTGTTTATGTTTAACTTTGTTGGGATTAAACTTTAGAACCTATTAAGTTCTTTTATAAGTTTAACTTGTGTTTTGGTTATTTAAACAATGATTTTGGTGAACTTTTATTTGAATATCATTTAATCTTCCGGAAATTATATGATTGCAAGTTTTGGTTTCCAATCGATTTGGCATTGTGTATTAAGACCTATTAAATCTTGATTATCGATATCACTTAATCATCGAATGTACAGAATCCCTATTAAGGATTTTCCATGAAGTTGAATTAAACAACTACTGAAAACCAAACCTAGATCCGAAGTGGATTACTCTTTCATATAATTGTTTTCTTAACCAAGATTCATTATTTGCAATTCGTTTTCATAGTTTACTTGTTAATCATTACAAAATCCAACTTTTACAGCCAAGAGGCAATAGTTAAGTAAGTTGATAGTTTAATTAGTCATTATTTTATAAATCAAAGTACAATACACCGACCACTAATTTCATGAGGATCGACAACCCTACTTATCGTAACTAGTTTAAGGTGAATAGGAACACACATTTTAACATTTTATTTGATTAATACTTCGACATCGATCATACGTACATGCAAAATAGTTATAAATGTATTCTCATATTGAAATCATGACACAATCAACAATTTAGGAGATGTAGTGATTATTAACCGAGTATTGACTATGATTTTAATAATAACGACATTTCAAAAGTAATATACATTTTTAATGATTATTATCTAGTAGCGCGACCAATAACAATTAGGTATTCGAAAGTATGCAATTATCTAAGTTTCTCACGTAAAAGAATTTAACCACTATTATCTGGTATTGCGAACACAGTTCGATGTCCAAAACCATACACATATATCCATAACATTATAAATGTATCTAGGATTCTTATATTGTTCAAATCACAAGACACAATTAACAACATAAGGAAATGCAATTACTGTAAAAATAATAACTCATCTTACACAATCAAAATAACGTATTGGAATATATATCGATACTAATCTAAAAAATCATTGTTTATGAGTATATCAAATAGAATTTATGTGGTAATAGTAAGATGCTTAAAATTTTCCTATAATTATATAGACGGTATGAATGTTTCCATTATGGAAACATAGTAACCTTCCATAGAATAAACATATTAACAGTAAAATATTTGAAAACAAAAGGATGATTACCGAGAAAACCAATAATTATGTGAAAACAAAAAAAAATCACAGGAACTAATAATATAATTTATAAATTTTATGTTATTTTAATTGTTAAAAAGGTATTTAAATATTTGTTACATATATGTTGAACATAAATACGAGAATAAAGGATAGTGATGCATTTTCTGTTGACTACTCTAAAGGTTGTGTACATTCTGAGTACCCCATGCCAGAATTAACGGAAAACGAGACTCTGGAACCAACAATGTGACACCCCGTATTTTCAGATTAACCTTGTTTCTATAACCTAATCTCTCTCCGTCACGTCATAAATAACTAAATCAATTAATGATTAGTCAAACTATTATTAATCATATTACTATTATTAAATAATAATTGTTATTTTAATTGCCAACTAAACTTAAGTGACTTAAATTACAACTTAGGTGATCTTGGAGGGACTAAAAGGTAAATTCCCTTATTCCTATTAGCATATAACCGTAATAACCTGCGCCTTATCGACATCTCCTTCGTGAAACCCTAATTCTCACCTTCGGCGACTCTTCGGGCATCGACGACAGCCCCTCCTCTCTCGCAGCGATCAACCTCGTCAGCCTCCTCTTTACGAACCTTACATCTCCGGCGACCTTCTCCTTCACAGCGGCAGGCATACGGTACGTTCTTTGTACGTTTCTTTCACTCGTCTCACTCGTTCGGTTTCGATTACGGTTCGGTCGCTTGGTTGCGGTTTGGGGTGCATGAGCGTACGTATGTCTTCTGCTGCGTGTTTATGGGTCGTGTGTGTGTTATTGGTGTGTAAATTCTTGTGTTTGTTTTCGTCTTCCGTGCGATGTGTGTTCTTAGTTGTATGTACGTGTGTATGCATTCTGCGCGCATTTGTGTATGTATGTATATTTCCTGCAATGTGCGTATACATATATATATATATATATATATATATATATATATATATATATATATATATATAGGTTCGGTGTGTGTGTTGTGCATGCGTTGCGTGTGTGCGTGTGTGTGTGTTTTAATGTGAGTGGTGTTTGGCTGTGTGGGTGTATGCAATCTGTTGTGTGCGTGTGTTTGTATCTTTTTGTGTGTGCTGGTATAGGTGTGGATGTGCATGTGGGTGTATGCGCGGTACATATGTATGTGGGTGTATTGTGTATTCGTGTGGGTGTGTTATGGGTGGTTATGCATGGGTACGTGGGTGATCATGGTTCTGTGTGGGTATCGATGAGTGTAAGTATCTATGTTCCTTGTGTCTGTGTGCGTGCGGATGATTGTATATATGCATGTATGTTACATTTCAGTGAGTGTGGGTTGTGTATTAATAAAATATTAAGTATTATATTAAAAATTTACATAACTAAAATATTATAAGAGTATCTATATGTATGATCATGTATACGTCGGAATAATTGGATTTTGGTTATGCAAGCATGAGTTTGTGTACAATGTCCTTGCATGGGAATGGGGAAATACTGATGACCTGCATCGTAACCGAGAACGCGAAACCATACGACCGCATTGTTAATATTTAAATATCTTAAATATTAATTATACACTAAACGTTCATCCAGGTTGTTCGGAAACTTAATCGCTCGTGTTTATACTTATTGACTTTTGCTGTGCATTTAAGGTGAGTTCTCAGCCCCACTTTACCTGTTTTCATTGGGGGAAAGAAACGTGTATTCAAAACGTATTTTCATTTGATCAGTATTACTATAATTATCGCATGATTACTAGTGTTGTACCAACTTAAGTCCTCACATTTCGAACTGTTAATATGTGTTCTTTAGCGAGGTAATTCTGAGTAGATCTACTGGGTTTGACAAACCCCACCCGCGCTAGTCGCGCTAGCACGACTGCATGTCGAACGAGTGTTTAATTGACCTAATTTTTGTTGCTGTGGTTTGGTAGCCATAGCCGAGGCCTTCATTTACATTGTCAGCTTCGGTTGCGAACTTCATACACTATGTAACTTGTTAAGTAGACTAGCTATCTACTGATATTACTTTGTTTACTGTATCAGTTACTATTATGTTTTGTTTATCAAAATCTGTGAACTCACCAATCTTGTGTTGACACTTTAGCATGTTTCTTTCATGTTTCTTTCAGGTTCACAAGATGCGCACGATTAGGAACATCCCATTCATGCATTCATCTTATGGGTCAAATGAACATTTATTTTCTTTCATGAACATTATTTCATTGGTTTGCGCAAGTTACGTCATTTTAAATTAAGATTAATTGTGCTTCCGCAACTATCATTATGTTTACATTAATAACTCTGCTTTTGGAAATTTCAAACGTTAACGAGTAATTATGTTTTGTAATTGACGTGTCGTTTGGTGTAACTAGTGACTGAGATCCTGGTATGTCACACGCCTAAAGATAATACCCCGTTTGTGGAAATTGAGGGTGTGACAAACAAGAAGGCGATGCAAGTGGGAGAGCAATGACTATATCTGTCGTGGTCACATTTTAAACGGGTATGTCTGATTCCCTGTTTGATATTTATCAAAATGTTAATTCTGCAAAAGAACTATAGGATTCTGTTGAATTCGAATACATAGCATAAGATTCTTCTAGTAAGAAATTTATGGTTAGTAATTTTATAAATTATAAAATGGTAGATTCAAGGCCTGTCATGGAACAATACAATGAATTGTTAAGGATTCTGGGACAGTTTGTTCAACATGATATGAAGATGGATGAATCCATCTCAGTTTCTAGTATAATTGACAAACTGTCTCCTTCTTGGAAAGATTTCAAACATACTTTGAAACATAAGAAGGAGGAATTGAGTCTGGTCCAACTTGGTAGGCACTTTAGAACCGAAGAGTCTTTAAAGGCTCAAGAGGTTGATAAAGTTAAGAACAAAAACATGGCTGGACCTTCACAAGTGAACATGGTGGAAGAAGGTGAATCATCAAAGAATGCCAACAAGTTTAAAGGAAAACAAAAGTTTAAAGGTAACAACAACAACAAAGGCCCCAACAAGAAGCCAAAGTTAGCATGTTGGAAGTATGGAAAACCTAGTCATTTCAAGAAGGATTGTTGAGTTGGTAAAGGCAAGAATGATGCTGGTCTAAGTGGATCTAAGAATTCGGAAAAGCAACAAGGGTGATGATGTTGCTTGGTGGGTTGATTCAGGAGCAACTAGTCATGTGTGTAAAGATCTTCATTGGTTCAAGGACTTTCAACCAAATGGATCATTATTAAAAATGGGCAATGTTGCAACCGAATCAATCAAGGTACTAGGAAATGTGAAGCTTGTGTTTACTTCTGGAAAATGTTTAATATTAAATAAAGTGTTGTGTGTACCCGGGATTCGAAAGAATTTGTTGTCTGGTACTGTATTAAATAATTATGGTTACAAACAAGTGTTTGAAAGTGACAAGTATGCCTTGTCAAGACATGGTACTTTTGTTGGATTTGGTTATCTATGTAATGGTATGTTTATGTTGAATTTGAATATTTCTTTTCTGTTTGTATGGCTTCAATTAGTTCTAGTAACAATATACACAAATTGGAATTATGGCATGCTAGATTAGGACATGTTCATTATAAAAAGCTAAAAGACATGTCTAAAATGAGTTTAATCCCTGCTTATGATATGAACAATGAAAAATGCAAGACATGTATGTTGACTAAGATAACTAGACAACCTTTTAAAGATGTTAATAGGAAAAGTAAAGTTTTAGATCTCATACATAGTGACTTATGTGATTTGCATGCTACACCATCATTAGAAAATAAAAAGTATGTTATTATGTTTATTAATGATGCCTTTAGATATTTTTATATTTATTTATTGTATGCTAAGGATGAAGCTTTTGATAAATTTAAAATTTATAAATGAGAGGCAGAGCTTTATCAAAATGGGTTAATTAAAACTCTTCGTACTGATAGAGGAGATGAGTATTATGATCCAGTGTATTTTCAATCCACTAGTATAATACATCAAACTACAGCTCCTTACACACCATAACAAAATGGTGTAGCAGAAAGAAAGAATAGAACGCTGAAAGAAATGGTTAATTCTATGTTGTCCTATTCGGGTTTGAGTGAAGGATTTTGGGGTGAGGCAATGTTAACAGCATGTTATCTATTGAATAGAATTTCTAATAAAAAAAATAAGACTACCCCATATGAACTTTGGTACAAAAAGCCCCCAAACTTAAGTTATCTTGAAGTTTGGGGATGTAGAGTTGTTGTGAGGCTTACCGAATCCAAAAGGAAAACTTTAGGGGAAAGAGGTATAGATTGTATCTTTATTGGATATGCTCAACATTTCAAGGTTACAGGTTCTATGTCTTAGAACCTAATGATTATGGATCTGTAAACTCGGTTATAGAGTCAATAGATGCAATATTTGATGAAGAAAGATTTACTTCTATACCTAGACCAAAGGATGTGATTTCCAACATTTCTCAAACTGATAATACATTTGGTAGTAATTCGGTTAATAGCAAAGATGTACCTTCCATTAGAACTGAACCAAGGAAAAATGCAAAAGCAAGAAAATCTAAGTCTTTTGGTGATGATTTTCAACTTTATTTAGTTAAGGATCAAGGAATGAGATTAGATCTCAATATTAATATTATTTTAATATTAAGGAGAATCCAAAGACTTATAGTGAAGCTATGGCTTCTAGAGATATTGCATTTTGGAAAGAAGCAATCCAAGATGAGATGGATTCCATTATGTAAAATAATACTTGGAAGTTGGCTGATTTACTTCCTGGATGTAAACCATTAGGGTGTAAATGGATCGTTAAAAAGAAAATGAAGGTGGATGGTAACATAGATAAGTTTAAAGCTAGATTGGTTATCTAAGGTTTTAGATAGAAAGAAGGAATTGATTTCTTTGATACTTATGCTCCTGTTGCTAGGATTTTTACTATTAGATTGTTATTAACACTTGCAGCTATACACAATCTTGTGATTCACCAAATGAATGTGAAAATTGCATTTTTAAATGGTGAATTGGATGAGGAGATTTACATGAAACAACCTGAAGGTGTTATGTCTGGTAATAAGAATAAAGTTTGTAAGTTGATAAAATCTTTATATGGTCTGAAGCAAGCATCAAAACAATAGCATCAAAAGTTTGAGGATGTTGTGTTGTCTAATGGTTTTATGCTAAACCAAGTAGACAAGTGTGTATATAGCAAGTTTGACACTTCTAGTAAAGGAGTTATAATTTGCTTATATGTAGATGACATGTTAATCTTTGGTACTGACCAAAGTCAAGTTAATAAAACTAAGGAATTCTTGTCATCTAAGTTTGCTATGAAAGACATGGGGGAGGCTGAAGTGATCCTTGGTATAAAGATCAAGCGTGGGAACAATGGCATTTCAATTTCTCAATCTCATTATATTAAGAAGAGTTTGAAAAAATTTAACTTCAAAGATTGTTCTCCTATAAGCACTCCTATAGATCCTAATCTTAACCTTCTACCTAATAAAGGTATTGCAGTATCTCAACTTGAATACTCAAAAGCTATTGGAAGTCTCATGTATTCCATGATTAGCACTAGGCCTAATATAGCCTATGTTGTTGGAAAACTTAGTAGATTTACTAGTAACCCTAGTTCACAGCACTGGCAAGCTATTAATCGAGTATTTAAGTACTTGAAAGGAACAATGAATTATTGTTTAACATATTCTGGATATCCTTCTGTTATTGAAGGTTACTCGAATGCAAGTTGGATTACAAATTTGGAAGATCATTCTTTCACAAGTGGATGGACATTCCTACTTGGAGGAGGTGTCATCTCTTGAGCATCAAAGAAACAAACTTTCATTACTAACTCAATAATAGAATCCGAGTTTGTGGTATTAGCAGCAGCTGGTAAAGAAGCTGAATGGCTAAGAAACTTGATTTATGAAATTCTATTGTGGCCTAAACCAATATCACTTATATCTATTAGATGTGATAGTGAAACCACTTTGGCTAAGGCCTATAGTCAAGTGATAATGGCAATTCTAGACACTTAGGTGTTAGACATAACATGATTCGTAAGCTCATCATGCATGGTGTGATATCTGTGGAGTTTGTGAGAACTCAACATAATTTAGCCGATCATCTAAATAAATGGTTAAATAGAGATCTTGTGCATAAGTCGGCTTTGGGGATGGGATTGAAGTCCACCTAAAATCTCTCATGTTAAGATACCCAATTCCCATATAGTATAACACTAGATGTTGAATTCAATGCGGAAAGCGTAACATCTAGAGATTGGAACGCATTAGTAGCAACATCCCAATATATGTGTTCAGACCTGCAAGATGAGGAGGTTGAAGTCTAACTTCTTAATAGTTTTTTTGAAAAATTGCATATGCAGGTGCAAGAGGAAAAGAGCTACCTATATGAGCATTAAGTTTAGCTGCTTCAAAAAGCTTGGACTTGGCTTTGATATGCTTATGAAGGATAAGAACACAAGGCTAGTAAAATATAGTATCAAGTAAGAATATATAAGTATGTAAACTTTTGTGTATATTATCTTCATGTATTCACTATGAATAACAAGGGTTCAATCCTAAGTGACACCCTAATATTTGAATATTTTAATGTGTAATATACTAAGATGAAATTCAATCATCACGATATTTTATTTATGCATAAGTTTGTAGTTTGTGTGAGTTTGTTTTAGTTAATCAAGTATTACACTACAATGGGGGAGGAATGTTAGATATTTTAATATAATTGGATTGACTAATGACCAATTAAGAGGCGCGGAGTGCAGGCTTCTTTGAGTGTATTATGATCTTCGAAATTGAAAACCTTCTTAGGGGCGAAGCCCCTAAGTAATGGGGGTTCCAAGGGGGCAACGCCCCCTTAACGGGGGTTCGGGGGCAGCGCCCCCGGGAGGGGGGTCCAGGTCAGCTTGGAAATTTTTTATTTTGGTAAACATTGCTTTATAAAAAATACATTAAAATTTGATTTTCTCAAAATTTCACATGTGAAATTAGAGTGTAAAAAATGTAAAATTTCAATATGAAAACTGCCTCTGGCAGTTTTCATCCCTTCCCTGCAAATGCTAATTTCGAATCAATTCATGATCACTCTCATTTTTCTCTAGTTCACGAATTCTAACACTCAGATCCATACTTGTTCTTTGAATTGAGTTTTATCCGATTGAAAATTTGGTGTGAACCCAAATAGTTTGAATCTGATAATGTTTCGCGACTCTCAATTTATCACGGTATTTATCAATATACCGTATAGTAGTGCGGAAGCAAAAACAATTAGTTACTTGGAAATATATTTAGTTATCCACAACGATTATAAATTTAATGGGGATTCTCATGTAAAAGGTTTTAAAGGCTATTATCTAGTATCGCAAACATAAAAACAATTAGAGATTTAAACACATACATATGTCTCCAACAATTATACATGTATTTAGGATTCTCATGTTTGTTGAAGTCACAAGAAGCGATTAACAACTTAAGGAAATGCAATTATCCTAAATATAATAATTCATCTTACACAAAAGAATGACGTTATTAAGAAAACCTCTGTACAAATTTAAAAAATCATCATCTACGAGTATTTCAGAATTCATATGATTATGATAATTTATAATGTTACATCATCACATAAACAAAGTAAACTTAAGAGGTTATATAAACGGTATGAGTGTTTTCTACAAGGAAACAAATAGAGGGGCGTTTTCAAAAAGGAAACAAATAGCGATTTGTCGGATAAACAAAGTAAAAAGACAAAACATTTAGATTATTAGCGGTTATGGATTTTTTAAGATTTCTACTTTTTTTGAACGACAGAGATTCTTGTCTTGAGGTGTAGCAAAACACTTCGTTTTTGCAAAAAAGAAAGAACCTTATCCAGCAGTATAAATAGAGTAACGACTATATGTTTAAAAAATATAAGGACATTGCAAAAGGAATATAATAGCTTTTAACCACAATATGTTATTAGGATTCTCGTGTAAAAGTTTTTAGTCTCTATTATCTAGTATGGAAACATAGTTACAATTAGATATATAAATATATACATAAGTCCAAAACATTTATAAATGTATTTAGAATTCTCAAGTCACAAGAAACAATTAACAACATAAGGAAAAACAACATTTATAAATGTATTTACAATTTTTAAAAGTATAACGACATTGCAAAAGTAGGATAAAATATTTTAACCACTATTATTCAGTATTGCGAAAGCAATAATGGTTAGATATTAACATATGAGGGTAACCACAACAATTAATAAATATGCTTAGGATTTTCAAGTAAAACTTTTAACGACTATTAGCAACACATAAAGGTATCCTTTGGTATGTGGTAATGGAATGAACGACGAAATAAAATGGACAAATGAATTAAATAGATCATTACCATTTTATTATCCTATTTGACTACCTTGTGATAATAAAATAAATTATTACTTTGTGTTGTTTGATAGATAAAAAAGAAGAAAGGAATTGAATACAGTGGTGGTGATGTTGGTTGTTGTTGGTGGTAAAGGTGTCGAAAGTTGATGGTGGTGGTGGCAGGTGGCGATGGTTATTGATGGTGGGTGGTGGTGAAAGTTAGTGGTTGGTGGTGGTAGTGGGTGGTGGTGATGGTTGTGGTTGTTGTTGGTGGTAAAGGTGTCGAAAGTTGATGGTGGTGGTGGCAGGTGGCGATGGTTATTGATGGTGGGTGGTGGCAGGTGGCGATGGTTATTGATGGTGGGTGGTGGTGAAAGTTAGTGGTTGGTGGTGGTAGTGGGTGGTGGTGATGGTTGTGGTTGTTATTGGTGGTGGTGATTGTGGGTGCTGGTGATGGTTGTGGTTGGTGGTGGTGTTGTGGTGGTCAATAACGGAGCTTGAACATTCCCGTAAGGGGGGGGGGGGGGAGGGGGCGAATTTAATTTTTGTTAGGGGGCGAACTCGATATTTGTATACAAATTTACACTACCGGGCCAATAGTTTACATTACCGGACTAAAATTTAACACTACCGATGAAAAAAAAGAGGGGGGCGGCGGCCCCCGGCCCATACTATCCTCCGCCAGTGGTGGTGGTGTGAGGTGATGGTGCTGGTTGGTGGTGCTGGTGGATGCTGGTTGTGGTTGGTGGTGGTGGGTGGGTGGTGGTTGTGGTTGTCGTGGGTGGTGGTGGGTGGTTGTTATGGTGGTGGTTGGTGGTGGTGGGTGGGTGATGCTTCTGGTTGGTGGTGGTGGGTGGGTGATGCTTCTGGTTAGTGGTGGTGGTGATTGGTAGTGTTGGTGTTGGTGGTTGTGGTTGATGGGGGTGGTGGTGGTGGCGAGTGGTGGTGGTAGGTGGCAATGGTCAGTGGTGGTGGGTGGGGGTGGCATGTAGCGACGGGTGATGGTAGCCGGTGTAACGATTAGTGGTGGGTGGTGGTGGTGGCAAGTGATGGTGGTGGCAGGTGATGGTGGTGGCAGGTGATGGTGGTGGCAGGTGATGGTGGTAGGTGGTGACAGTTAGTGGTGGGTGGTGGTGGTGATGGTGGTGGGTGGTGGTGGTGGTGGGTGGTGTTGGTGGTCAGTGGTGGTGGTGATGGTTGGTGGGTGGTGGTGGCGGGTGGTTGGTGGTGGAGATGGTGGTACGGGGTGGCTGGTGTTAGTGGTTGGTGGTGGGTGGTGTTGGTGGTGATGAAAGGTGGTGGTGGTGGTGATGCGAGGCGGTGGTGGTGGTGGGTGGTGGTTGGTGGTGGAGGTGGTAGTGGTGAAAGATGCAATGAAATGAAAAAAAAGACAAGGGTGAGGGAAGGAATCATATTTTGTTGTTTAAAGGGAATGAAATTTTTAACGTAATCGGTAATTCCATTCAATTAACCAACTAAATACATCTTTTTTCACTCCCTTTTAATGATCCATTCCTATCCTTCTGTCCTTTCTGCATATAAAACGTTACCGTTAGTTTTAGAATCTACAATCATTCACAACAATTATAAATGTATTTAAGGATTCTCGTATTGTTGAATATAATAATTTATATTTAACTGCTGAAGTAAAAACATATTTGCGTATTTAACATGTAAGTATTGTACATTAAATAAATTATCACTAAAATAAATAAAAAAACCAGTAAAATATATAATAATAACCTTTAAGCAGAAAGATAAGCAAATTAAAAACTAATGTAGAAAAGTTAAACATGATTAAATACATAAATCAATCGCATAGACAAAATAAATTTCAATTTTTTAGAGAGATCTTTGTGACTAACGTTAAAATGTTTTTATGTATATGAAAAAAGTTTGATCTTTTAGACATATATATGTTTAATGTTGTAACAAATTTGACAATAAACACAATAAGTTCTATGAAAAAATTTGATGGATCAAATAATCGTCCAAATGTATGAAGTTAATTTCATAATAAAATAATAAAAACATTACATGTACTTATAAGGTTTATAAACAAAGATAAATAAACACTTTAGTTTTTTATATTTAAGAGACAGATTATTAAAAATAAATAAAAAATTACATATTTAATATGAGATCGATTTGTGATTGCTATACAATAAATAAATAAATTAACGCCCGTTCCCGGAGACCTCACAGTTGGACGATCATAGCACAATTAATAAAAACTTACATAGTTATTAAACATTGCAGCGGAATTTTCATCAAAATAGCCATTCATTAATCGATAAACACTGTTGCTAAGCAATACATAAAAGTTTGTTATCAGTTACAAAAGATCGTTTGATTGCATCACAAAGCAACAATAATATTAACCATGAACGGATGTCGGCCATGCCCCGACGGGTAGCCTCCCCGAGTGCCATCCTCAGCAATATTACCTGCCAACTGAAAATGCATAAAAGTCAGCGTTGCTGAATAAGTTCTAGTTTTAAAGTCATAAAAATGCCTTGTATGGGTTGTATACGAAAATACACTTTTAAAAACTATATCTTTCCTTCTCAGGTGATCACACACCATACATACATTCAGTTCATTCCATTATCATCATCATAATCCTTCCTTTTCATCATTATTATCTTTCACTTTCGATGTGGACAATTGTGCAATACCCCGAACATTCTGCACGAAGCGGATACTGGGCCTGAGGTCTATACTTAAACCCTACATACAGAGCACGAAGCTTAGCCCGGTCGCTTGGGGTATGCAACAAAGGTCCTGTCAATCTCAATGATTGACCCTGCATGCATCCTCATGGGTTTTACAACCGCATAAAGTTGAGCTAACAACCCCAGGCTGTGAACCTCCTTTCGTTTGCTTGCAAGCCTTTTCATTTATTCATTTGTTTATTATGTTCCACTTTTCATTAACATTAATTTTTCCCCTTTATTAATGATAATACTTTATGAGCATAGTCAAACCACATAAAGCCATATAATATAATAATAGGAACACAAGGCCCAACATAAAATATGAATAAAATAATCAATAAATAATCACAGGTCAACCCTAGGTCAAACCCTACAATTCAGCTTTCTTCAAAATTTCAGAAAATATTCTAAGTGTCCTAGGCGCATGAGGACTATGCAGGCGTATCAGCATGGGCGCATTATCACTATTCAGGTGTATGGCCTCAATACTTAGGCATTTTAGAACTATCCTGGGCGCATGACACTGTTCAGGCGCATGGGCCTACCCTTAATATACCAAGGCAAAGTTTTGGGCACATGGGCACTATTGGGGCGCATGGCATGTACTTATACATATTTTCACCAAGTTCCCAGGCGCATGGGCCCTGTTTGGGCGCATGACCGCATGTTGTTAACTTCTACATATCAGAATCAGTTCAAACTTGTTCTAGCACCTGTTCGAAGCCTAAATACACATTTCTAAGCATTCTCAACACTTAAATAAGCATGAATTACAAGTATATACATGCATATACATACGGGTACATAGATAAAGCCTCGAAAACTCATTTTGATGCTTTTTCAGCCCCAAAGATTGCTTAAAATACATATAAACGGGGTCTAGAACTCACCTATTGTAGAAGACAAGTAAAACTCCACCAAACTTGGCTGCACTAGAGTTCAAGACACCTAAACAAGCAAAACAACCAACCAAAACACAAATAACACTTAGGAATCGGTTCTTAAGGGTGAAACCGCCAAGAAACCGAGCCAATTAACATGTAAGCACACATACCTAGAAGATTTCAGCTTCTCTTCTTCTTCACAACCGAGAGAAACAAAATGCAGCTTCTTCTTCTTCCTTTTCTTCAGTTTCAGTAGAAGTTAGAAAGGGGTGTTGGCAACCATACCCCTTTTATACATGCTTTTTGACTTTTTGTGTAAATTTACACTTTACACCCCTTATCTTTGCCTTCTTTTTAGTTGACCAAATTTTCGGGTGTTACAAGTCTACCCCCCTTAGAGAGGTTTCGTCCCCGAAATCCGTCCTTCTTCAAATAACTGTAGGTAATGCTGTCTCATCTCCACTTCAGTCTTCCACGTAGACTCGGAACCCTTTCGATGTTTCCACTGCACCCGCACAAGTGGAACCACTTTATTCCTCAACCTTTTCTCCTTCCGATCGATGATTTCTACTGGTTGGTCTACATAATTGAGCCGTTCATCCACTTCAATATCCTCCAGTGGTACAATCATGTCTTCGTCGGCTAAGCACTTCCTCAGATGAGATACATGGAATGTCGGGTGAATCCCACTTAACTCATCAGGCAAATCTAATCGATAGGCCACCTCTCCTACTCGTGCAACGATTCGGAAAGGTCCTATGTATCTAGGGCTCAGATTGCCTCTCTTCCTGAACCTGATGATCCCTTTCCAAGGCGAGACCTTCAACATGACTTTATCACCCTCGTTGAACTCGATCGGTCTACGCCTCTTGTTGGCATACGACTTCTGCCTATCCTTGGCGGCCTTCATAAAGGATTTGATCCTTTCTAGCTTCTCAGGCGTAGCCTTGATCACCTCAATGCTTCCCAATTCTTTCTGCCCAATGTCTCCCCAACATATGGGCGTCCTACACCTCCTACCGTATAGCATATCGTATGGTGGCATGCCAATGCTGGCGTGATAACTGTTGTTGTACGAGAACTCTGCTAACGGTAAGTGATCATCCCAGCTTCCTCCAAAGTCGATCATGCACGCACGAAGCATATCCTCGAGTGTCTGAATCGTCAGCTCAGACTGACCATCTGTCTGAGGATGGTAAGCTGTGTTGATGTGTAGCCTCGTCCCCATGGCATCATGAAACCTCTTCCAGAACTTAGACGTAAACCGGGTGTTGCGATCTGACACAATAGACACCAGCACGCCATGACGGGCTACAATCTCTTTGATGAACAGATCCGCCAATCTCTCAGATGAATACGTCTCGCGGATTAGTAGGAAGTGAGCATTCTTTTTCAAGTGGTCGACTATCACCCAAATGGTATCGTACCCCCCTGCAGTGCGGGGTAGCTTCGTGATGAAGTCCATGGTGATGTGCTCCCACTTCCACTCGGGTATATCCAATGGTTGGATCCTCCTGTATGGCTTTTGATGCTCTGCCTTCACTTGCAAGCAAGTAAGGCACTTACTCACATACTCCACTACATCGCGCTTCATACCCGACCACCAATAGTCTTTCTTCATATCTTGATACATCTTAGTGGCACCGGGATGAATGGAGTATCGAGTCTTATGAGCTTCGTCCATAATTTGCCCACGTAGGTCTCCATACCGAGGAATCCACATCCGTCCAAAACGGGTTCTAACCCCGTGGGTGTTCTCTCCCAATTCTGTGACTAGACTTCTCATTCGTTCAGAGTTGAGGCGATCTTCTTTCAACGCCTCTTCCTGAAATTCTTTGACTTGCGTCATCACATCCGAGATCATTATTAACTGGTATGCTTTCACCCGAATCGGCTCGGGTCTCTCCTTTCGGCTAAGGGCATCGGCCACTACGTTGGCCTTGCCCGGGTGGTAATGGATCTCGCAGTCATAGTCTTTGATCAGCTCTAACCACCTCCTTTGCCTCATGTTGAGATCCTTCTGCTCAAAGAAGTACTTTAAGCTTTTATGGTCGGTGAAGATTGTGCACTTTGTCCCGTATAAGTAGTGCCTCCAAATCTTCAATGCAAAAACCACCGCAGCCAACTCCAACTCATGAGTGGGGTAATTGGCTTCGTGGGTCTTCAACTGTTGAGATGCGTATGCTATCACTCTTCCTCGTTGCATTAGTAGGCAACCCAGTCCCGAGTTAATCTTGCCTTTAACTCCTCAAAAGCATCCTCTTGTTCTCGTCCCTACACATACTTCACATCCTTGTGGGTCAATTTGGTCAAAGGTGAGGCTATCTTGGAAAAGTCTTGAATAAATCTTCGATAGTAGCCTGCCAAACCCAAGAAACTACAAATCTCGGATGGCGTCTTTGGAGACTTCCATTGCATTTTGTCGGGTCCACCATTATTCCTTCAACATTGACCACGTGACCTAGAAATTGGACTTCGCGTAACCAGAAAGCACACTTAGAGAATTTAGCATAAAGCTTATCCCTTCTAAGTGTCTCCAACACCTCGCGTATGTGACCGGCATGTTCTTCTTCGCTCTTCGAATAAATCAGGATATCGTCAATAAACACAATTACTGATTTATCTAACATTGACCGACACACACGGTTCATCAAATCCATAAAGGCAGCTGGCGCGTTAGTCAGACCAAAAGACATAACGAGGAACTCGTAGTGTCCATAAAGTGTGCGAAACGCTGTCTTAGGAATGTCTTGTTCTTTTACCTTCAGCTGATGGTAGCCAGATCGAAGATCTAACCTTGAGAACCAACTGGAACCTTGGAGCTGATCAAACAAGTCATCTATTCTTGGCAGGGGATATCGGTTCTTTACCGTTAACTTGTTTAACTCACGGTAGTCTATACACATCCTCATACTATCGTCTTTCTTTTTAACAAACAAGACCGGAGCACCTCAGGGAGAGATGCTTAATAGGATGAATCCTTTGTCCATCAACTCCTGTAGTTGAACCATAAGTTCCTTCATCTCTGTCGGGGCTAATCGATACGGTGCCTTGGCAACAGGTTGAGCACCGGGTATCAGATCGATCTGGAATTCGATCTCCTGATCAGGTGGCACTCCTGGGAGATCTTCGGGAAACACATCCGGGAACTCACACACCACTGGCACTTCAGACAATTGTGGTATCAATGCGTCCACATCCTTTACGTAGGCCAGGTAGGCACTACATCCGCGTCTCATGCACTTCTCTACCACCACCATCGAGATCACCTTCGGGACCGTAGTGACGTGATCACCATAAACCGTCACCGAACTTCCATCGGGCGCAATCAATCGAATCATCTTCTTGCGACACATGATGTTTGCCTTGTAGGTTGCTAGCCAATCCATCCCTAGTACTATATTAAATCCTCCTAGGGGCATCACATATAGCTTAGCAGCAAACCTATGGCCTTCTAATTCTATACCACATTCTTCAATTATACTAGAAATTCTGGTAGACTTACCGATAGCAGTTTCTACATCAAAAGGCTCCTCAATACATCTACTACTAACAGGCAACTTAGCACAGAAAGCAGTAGATATGAAGCTCCTACTAGCACCAGAGTCAAATAATACAGAGGCACAAGTTTGATGTACTTGAAACATACCTGACACGACGTCGGGGTCTACCCGGGCTTCCTCTCGAGTCATAGTGAAGGCTCTAGCACTCGCCCTCTGCGCTCCTTCTTCGGCTCTCTTCTTCGCCCCGGAGCTTTCGGCTCTCTACTTCTTGCAGTCTCTGCTCATGTGGCCGTACACACCATAGTTGAAGCACCATGGGACCCCACACATCCTTGCCATGTGGTCGGGATTCCCACACTTGAAGCAGACATTCGACCCCAAGCGGCATTCCCTGCTATGCTCCTTTCCACACTTGTCACACTTCTTTAACCCCGAGCCTGCAGTAACAGCTCGTACTTATCCACCCTCTGCCTCTTGTTATTCAGGGTGAAACCACCACGCCCTAATCTCTTTCCTCTCCAGTTATTACCACCACCATCAACCTTCTTCACCTCAACCACTGCCACCTCCCGTTCATCATACAATCTTCCCGCCAAATCCACTACCGACCTAAAGGTGCTTGGTCGGGCAGTGATCAGATGCCTGCGAATGTCAGCTGGCAACCCCTGAATATATCGCTTGATCTTTCTTGATGTCGGCGTCACCTGTTCGGGCACCAGTCTCGCCATCTTATTAAATTTGGCGGTGTATTGCTGATGGGTCATAGTCCCCGCCTCCAGCTGGAGGAACTCTCTCTTGATCTTGTCAAGCTCCTGATGAGGACAGAACTCTTCGATCACCGACCTCTTCAGTTCTCCCCACCTCATTCTTCCAATGGCTCGGTTTCCCTCAGCCTGGACTATGTTGTCCCACCAACACAGCGCCGTGTCAACAAAAGAGTAAGTGGCAAACTTCACCTTTTGGTCCTCCCGACACTCACTGATCTCTAGAATAGCCTCCATCTCCCTTACCCATCGGTGAGCAGCGGCAACATCACCATTACCGTCAAAAGTCAGGGGCTTACATCGTTGAAAAGCCCCATAACTACATCCTTTCGTAGTTTCTCGCACCACCACTTCTTCATCATCACTAGAGGCTCCCCCTCCAGCATTTAGCTCCTCCTCCTCATCGTGATCCCTCACATCACTTCTTCTACCAGCAGTTGTTCTCTTCTCCTCTTCCTTCTCCTTTCGTTCATCCTCCCTCACAGCCTTGATCACTTCAGTCACGACAGACGGTAGGATTGTCTGCATGACCTGGTGAACCTCCTCCACCACTGCCTCCTTCACTGAGGCCCTCAAATTCGCACTCTCATCCACCCCCTCCGGGTGATGAAGATCGGGCTCAGCATGAGCCGCCTCTGCAGTCTTGGTCTTGTTCCTTATACTACGTGGCCTACCACGAACACCCTGCGTTCCACCACGAGAAGCTTTAGACGATCTACCACCATCCATCCACTAAAACACTATAAGATTCAAACACCAACATGGTCATTCAAGGTAATAGCTCAGTTTATGTCAAGTATAGTAAGTCCCTAATTACAATGACCAGTTGTGATTAGCCACTTACTTTACTCTTCATCCTCTGAGCATTTCCTATCCTAACTACACCAGTACTCAAATCTACTAAAGGCACATAAATCAAATAACATGCGCACATAATACCGGCTAACGTCATAAAAAGAATTACCTGATGGCACATAGCTACTCGGGCTGGCATCCCTCCATTCGGTCCCATTTTCAGTTTAAGTTTAGGTTTTGTTTTGAAAATTTTTACCCATTTCTCTTAAACTTTGGCTCTGATACCAACTTGTAAGGCCCCGTTCCCGGAGACCTCACAGTTGGACGATCATAGCACAATTAATAAAAACTTATATAGTTATTAAACATTGCAGCGGAATTTTCATCAAAATAGCCATTCATTAATCGATAAACACTGTTGCTAAGCAATACATAAAAGTTTGTTATCAGTTATAAAAGATCGTTTGATTGCATCACAAAGCAACAATAATATTAACCATGAACGGATGTCAGCCATGCCCCGACGGGTAGCCTCCCCGAGTGCCATCCTCAGCAATATTACCTGCCAACTGAAAATGAATAAAAGTCAGCGTTGCTGAGTGAGTTCTAGTTTTAAAGTCATAAAAATGCCTTGTAAGGGTTGTATATGAAAATACACTTTTAAAAACTATATATTTCCTTCTCAGGTGATCACACACCATACATACATTCAGTTCATTCCATTATCATCATCATAATCCTTCCTTTTCATCATTATTATCTTTCACTTTTAATGTGGACAATTGTGCAATACCCCGAACATTCTGCACGAAGCGGATACTGGGCCTAAGGTCTATACTTAGACCCTGCATACGGAGCATGAAGCTTAGCCCAGTCGCTTGGTGTATGCAACAAAGGTCCCGTCAATCTCAATGATTGACCCCGCATGCATCCTCATGGGTTTTACAACCGCACGCAGTTGAGCTAACAACCCCAGGCTGTGAACCTCCTTTCGTTTGCTTGCAAGCCTTATCATTCATTCATTTGTTTATTATGTTCCACTTTTCATTAACATTAATCTTTCCCCTTTATTAATAATAATACTTTATGAGCATAGTCAAACCACATAAAGCCACATAATATAATAATAGGAACACAAGGCCCAACATAAAACATAAATAAAATAATCAATAAATAATCACAGGTCAACCCTAGGTCAAACCCTACAATTCAGCTTTCTTCAAAAATTCAAAAAATATTCTAAGTGTCCTAGGCGCATGAGGACTATGCAGGCGTATCAGCACTGCATGGGCGCATTATCACTATTCAGGCGCATGGCCTCAATACTTAGGCATTTTAAAACTATCCTGGGCGCATGACACTGTTCAGGCGCATGGGCCTACCCTTAATATACCAAGACAAAGTTTTGGGCACATGGGCACTATTGGGGAGCATGGCCTGTACTTATACATATTTTCACCAAGTTCCCAGGCGCATGGGCCCTGTTTGGGCGCATGACCGCCTGTTGTGCACTTCTACATATCAGAATCAGTTCAAACCTGTTCTAGCACCTGTTCGAAGCCTAAATAAACATTTCTAAGCATTCTCAACACATAAATAAGCATGAATAACAAGTATATACATGCATATACATACGGGTACATAGATAAAGCCTCGAAAACTCATTTTGATGCATTTTCAGCCCCAAAGATTGTTTAAAATACATATAAACGAGGTCTAGAACTCACCTATTGCAGAAGACAAGTAAAACTCCACCAAACTTGGCTGCACTAGAGTTCAAGACACCTAAACAAGCAAAACAACCAACCAAAACACAAATAACACTTAGGAATCAGTTCCTAACGGTGAAACCGCCAAGAAACCGAGCCAATTAATATGTAAGCACACATACCTCGAAGATTTCAGCTTCTCTTCTTCTTCACAACCGAGAGAAACAAAATGCAGCTTCTTCTTCTTCCTTTTCTTCAGTTTCAGCAGCAGTTAGAAAGGGGTGTGGGCGACCATACCCTTTTTATACATGCTTTTTGACTTTTTGTGTAAATTTACACTTTACACCCCTTATCTTTGCTTTTTTTTTAGTTGACTAAATTTTCGGGTGTTACATTAAAGGATCTTTTCCCATTATGCAAAGAAAATACAAAAATCAAGTTTACAATAAACCATTATAAACTTTGAGAATTGAGTTGTAATTATTATGAAAATAAAAAATTAACATACCTTATATGAAAACCATTAAAAAAGTCATTGTTAAAATTTCAATTTAAAATATCATTATCATATTAAACTTTACAAACTGAGTTGTGGTTATCGTAAAAATCAATATTTTTATCATTAGATTATTATAACCATATTAAATAAAAATCTTTTACCTTAAAAATATTAACAAATTTATAAAGTTTAACATAATTAATTTTTTTTTTATTCTTAATTAATAATAAAAATTGAAATTTAGAATGGACCATGTGACATCAAGTTACTTATTTTAAAATACGTATAGATACAGATATGGTATAAAAAAATACATGATAGCCAGTAAAACGTTAAAAACATCTATCCATAAAAATTAGAAAAAATCAAAATAAACCATTAGAATATCAACTTATCGACGTATAGAACTCTCACCTTTTGCACTTGAAACACCGAACAACATGCGTTGCCTACCTTAACATTCACATCAACATCACCATTCATATATACCATAGACTCGGTCTCAAATTTCCCATTACAACCATTAATAAGTGACAACAGTTATAAAGTTTCTATTTTTAACCCCCAAAAAGACAATATATAAAAGCCATGCATAGTATGTCTTTAACATCCACTAAAGTTTATTGGGCATCTCATGCCAACAAATTCACAAGTTTGAAGCCAAAATCCAATAAATTAATTAGTTACCCAGCTACAAAATGGAAATAAACAAGTTTATTTCGCTTTCATTTTCTTTCATTTTGATCTTAGGAGTTGCAGAGAGCTTCTATTACCATGAGAAAGAACTTCAATCAGAGGAGGGGTTTCGCGGGATGTATGACAGGTGGAGGGACCATCACAACATCGATATGAAAACTGAAGAGCGGTTCAATGTGTTTAGGAGCAACGTGCAACGTGTTCATGAAACAAATAAGATGAACAAGCCGTATAAGCTGAAGGTGAATGAGTTTGCGGATATGACTAACCTTGAGTTTGTGAACACGTATGCTAACTCAAAGATCAGTCACTATGCGGCTCTCCGAGGACCTCCTCCAGGGGTTGATGTCGACCCCTTTAAGAATTTCATCTATCAAAATGTAACAGATGTCCCACCTCATGTCGATTGGAGGGAGAAGAACGCTGTCACCGATATCAAGGGTCAAGGCGGATGTGGTAAGTAAAATCTTAATTTTTATTAAACGTTCATAAAACCAATGTTTTCAGAACCAGACCGAACGACGAACCGGTTAACTTACAACCGTATTTAAGAACCAAATGACATCATAAATAATAGAAAAATAAAACTATTTATATTTAAAAAATATAAAAACAATATATATTTTGATGTAGATTTGTAGTTTTAATTAAACGTAAACACTTAAAAATATATTATATGATTTTAGAATGCTAAATTAATGAAAGAAGATTTGAAAGAGAAAAAAAAAATAAAAAAAATGAAATCTGATCCGACCACCCGGTTCGATTTAAAAAACCAAATATGTATAACCGGTTTGGTTCTATTACCGGTTTCCGGTATAACCAGCCGGCCCAGTCTGGTTCTAAAAGCAGTGGATAAAACCAATAAAAAAAAAGGTGAGCTTATTCTACAAAGTGTATTTTTGCTATAAAATGTGAGAAGACACAATGAGGCTAAAAAAATCACAAAAAATTATATCTCACAATCTAAATCGAATTTCAAAAAAGTACTTCGGAGTATCTGTTCCTCTCGTCATCCTCTTTCAGAAAAAAATAAAAAAAAATTTCATTGTGTTTTTTATGACACAATGACGTCATTGTGTCTTTCATAAACGTTATTGTGTCTTTCATAAATGACATAATAAAAAAAAGTTTATTTTTTTAATTTTTTTATTTTTCGTTTATTTTTTTCTTAGTGAGGACGGCTAGTGGAACAAAAGCTCGGAATTACTTTTTTGAAATTCGATTTAAATTGTAAGATATAATTTTTTTGTGACTTTTTTTGACTCATTGTATCTTTTCACACCTTGTAGCAAAAATACACTTTGTATTTGAATATCTTTCTAAAAAAATACCCATTCCAATTCTAAAAATTCCGGTTCCAACTAAAAAATACCACGTGCACCGTAGAAATATGCTGGAACTTGTTACGTGGACCGTATTTGTTGTGTATAAACGTATATGTTATTATAAACGAAAACATTAGTATAAAAGAAAACGTTATTCTTTTAGATTAAAAAGATAAAACTTTAAAACGAAACATGTGTTCTCTGAGTATTTGTAAAGGAAATTCATACTTACCCTCTAATAAAAATGTTATGGTTCCACCACTGGCTAGTTTGGTCTTAGCCATTAGTTTCACTATTGTTACAGGAAGTTGTTGGGCTTTTGCTGCGGTAGTTGCGGTTGAAGGAATAAACGCGATAAGAACTGGCAAGCTAGTAAAATTTTCAGAACAACAACTCGTCGACTGTGATACAAAAAACACTGGATGCCAGGGGGGGCTCATGGAACCTGCATTGCTATACATAATAGAGAATGGCGGCCTAGCCACAGAGGCGAGCTACCCTTATGTTGGCAAAAAAGAAAACTGCGATAAATCAAAGGTATATATGCACAAATGTTGCATAATTCAGAAATGTTACTAGTATATTAACCAAACATGTTTGTTAATCTTGTTTCTGAACTAGATTAAAGACGTGGTGAAGCTTGATAACAGACAGAATTTGCCACCAAATGACGAAGAAATGCTCATGAAGACGGTCGCGCATCAGCCTGTAGCTGCCAGCATACAACTTAGCGGCCATGGTTTGCAGTTCTATTCAGAGGTAATTGACCAAAACAAAAATATTGATTGTGTTCCATACCTTTTAACTGGGTGGTCATTATAAGTTTTTTTTTCGTTTTGTGTTTTATAGATCTCACTTTCAGATTAAATTATTTTATGGTACACAAAATCAATAATTGGTTATAGTAGAGAATGTTTAAATTAGTTAATCACTTTCAGATTAAGTTGCAGCACTTCTGGAAATGGTGGCAACTGCGGTTAAATCAGTAGAAAATGTCACTCTATTAGTACTAAATTAGTTAATGCGAATCACACTTGCTACTGATAAGCAAATGCTAGTTTGTTTCATTTTCTACCAATGCTTCAATTGCAATTGATGATCTGAATTCCTAGTGATGACCATAGTTACTACTTACGACACTTGTTTTCAGGATGTTTATACCAAGATTAATTTGTTTGCAGGGTGTTTATACTGGAGACTGTGGCACAGAGCCGAATCATGGTGTTGGAATTGTGGGATATGGTGTGAATCCCGAGGGACTCAAATATTGGATCGTTAAGAACTCGTGGGGAACGGGATGGGGAGACAAGGGATACATAAATATACATCGAGGAGTTAGGAAAGAGGGACTCTGTGGCTTAGCAATGCATTCTTCTATTCCTATTATAAATGACCCGAAGGCACCTAAAGATGACCCCAATGCACCCCCTAAAGACGACCCCAAACCACCTCCGAAAGACGACCCTAATGCACCCAAGGACCCTACATTTAAATCAACCCAAAGGTTACAAGGAATAAGGTACATATTAACCATGTTGGTGAATTACATATTTGTTTTAAGAAATCTACTACAGAATTACATCAAGTCCAAGATAAAACAGTTAAAGAAAATACATTTGGATTATGTGGCACACTTCAACATACAAGTCAGTCTATGTCTTAAATAGCATTAGCTCCTTTCATTAGCATATGACACATAAGAATACGATAAGTATAAGTGTGTGGCTTATAAGAATATGTGACAATCATAGATTTATAAAAAGAGAAGTGGGAATGAAGACCCCTAGTTCTTACTTTAGGAGGCGGCAAGTTTTTGCAAGTGTGTCATCACAGTTTATTTTCTCTACCGACTACATTAAAGGGTCAAACTTATATTTTTCTTATAAAAAAGCTTCGACATGTTATGATAGAAATCTAATTAACAAAGACCCCTAGTTCCGCCCTAATCTTGTCAACATGACTACCTGTTAGAGATAGTGATCGAGCTAAATCCGTTTCGGATGAACTTAATGGATGGAGTAAATAGTTCTTTTTAGCGTTACATGTAGCTAGATTTGCATCATCTATACCAAATGCAAAACCAACTTTCATGAAACTGAAATAATTAAAAACGTTATAAATATAAAAGAGTCTCAATCTTACAATGGTGAATACAAGTTTACTAACTTACTTTTTTTTGTTTATGTTTGTGAAATTTAGGACTAAATTGTTAGAGTTGTGAGCTGAGATGGGTGTAAGAAGAACATGGAGGAGAACAAAGAAGATATGGAGGAGAACAAAGAAGATAGACGGACGATCATACATAACCAAAACACTCTTTCTATTGTTCATATATATATGTTCACAACTTTGGTCTTTTGATATTTATACATAAAACATCTTAATGTCCTTGGTTGATTATCATCATAGTACTTGCTCATACTTATTCTCTATGTTCTTTTGCTTATGAATAATATTTATGAGATATATAGGAGGACATATAAGAGTTGATACATGTTAGGATCTATTAAATCTTCATCCTTTTCCACTTAAAGCTCTTCTTTTATCATCTATCAACTTTGAAACCCATTTTAGATTATTATTTTAACTAAACTTGTATTTGTTACTATAAATCAACGTTGAAGCACCCCATTTTAGATTATTATCTCAACGAAACTTGTATGTGTTTAGTTTTATTTTACCGCTTACCGCTTTGTGCTCTTTATATACTCCACATTCCACGCTTTTGAAATATATCCTATGACAACACTACTGAGAAGATGGTTTTATAACATGGATATAACTCATTCATGTCGTTTGCTTGTGGAGCAAAATCAAAAGCTCTTATGTAAATATAAAAAAAATAAAAATAAAAAAATGCAATCGATTGATGCTAGCTCATTCCTTAAAGCGAATGCAGCCACAGATGGGGTAGAGGAACACGGTTCGACCAATCAGAGGCCATAGGTGTCGATGAAATTAATAAACATATATTCATAATTATATACCCTACTTCAATGGTTTAAGCCAAATACATTACATGGCTGTCAACAAAATAGGAGAAAAATGATAATACACATCTAAAATCTCTAACAGGGCTGTCAACAAAATAAGAAAACAATGTCTAGGATACAATGACGCACTAACATCATATAAAACATAACACACGTCTTTAGGTAGTTCTTTCTTCTCCTGTAGACGTAGACATTTATTGGTTGCATCTTAGTTGTTGCTAACCTTATTAACACCTATACAAGAGCATGTGTCACCTTACCTACGTGCATCATAATTATGTCTTATGTTCTAGTCAGAAGTAACTTCTAAATTCCAAGATATATACGGATATATAGACCATTATCACGTTAAAACGACAACCAACAATGATACTATATCTTAAAATTACATTAGACAACTATGGCTAAAAGACCACGCTAGATAAACCGAACGACTTGCCAACTTGAAAATACTATACAAAACAAAATTATCATAAAAGAGAATATGGTGAATAACTACAAATCATAATTCAAGATACTTTTACCATACTAAATGATGGAATAGGTCATCCAGGTAGCATCGTAATTGGTGAATATTGTATAGTTAAAAGTGTCGACAACCACCCTTGTAAATAACTAATGTTATGCTACCTAAAATACATATCATGTGTAGTCAACTCTCTTTGCAAATTAACATTTATGCCTTCCGAAAACAAACTTTTATAAAAATCCCTATTGTTTTTTTAGAAAATTTAACTGATATGCGGACATTTCATCAAAATTCGTTACGATGGAGTGGTGTCTTTGAATTGCTTCGTATCAAAAGAAAACAGGGAGTACGAGATAAATACAACATGCGTTAGGCTAAACTAGGAAATAACAAACAAGGAAATCATAAATGACGGGATCGTAATAATTATTGAATGCAGGAAACAAAGGGAGACTATATTGTTGCTTTCTTTATTCCGCCTCAAGTTTGGCATGAAGGTTATAAATGCCTAACTTTTTGAGTAGGAGTTGAAGCTGTTTTGAACCCAGTGCCTTCGTTAAAAACATTTGCAACTTGTAGCTTTATGTCTATGTATAGAGGCTCGATTTCCTTGTACGCAACCTGTTCAAGCACAAAGTAACAATCCATTTCCACGTGCTTTATTCTTTCATGGAAAACGAGGTTGTTGGCAATGTGTTTAAATGCTAGATTGTGGCAAAAAAGAGAGGTTGGACCGTCTTGGTCCACGCCTAGATCACTTAGAAGCCATCTCAATTGTAATGATTCACTCACCGTGGTTGCCATCGCCCTGTATTCAACCTCTACTGATGATCTGACACTAAGTAATAAGTACTTGGTTCAAGACATCCTTGTATCCAGACATCCCAACCAGTCGGAGTCGGAATATGCTATTAGGATGGTACCTCCTTCTTTTGGCAACAGAACACCTTGGCCCGGTGTCGCCTTTAGGTATTGTAAGACTCTTGTTGTCGTATCCATGTGGGTCTGCTATGAACCTGCCATGAACTGGATAAGGACATTGAAAGAATGTGCAATGTCGTACCGAGTTGCTTATAAATAGAGCTGTAGCCTACCTATCAATCGACGATAGTGATTAGCATCTGTTAGTGTTAATCCCTCACAAGTTAAAGTCTAAGGGTTATATATGTATATATGTCAAAGTATAGTATTGTTTACTACGTAATTAGGAGGGTTGATGTTGTAATTATGTGTCCTATATATACATAACAATATCAATGGAAACAAGAAGTAGTTGATTGCAATTGTTCTTTCTATTCTTCTTCATCTTTTATGTTCTTGGGCAATAATTTGGCATCAGAGCCATACACCGATCAAATCAAATTGCAGAAGCCGCAGGCACTCTTTGGCCTCACTGTTCATTGATCATTCTGTTATTTCGATTTGGAAAAGCCGCAGGCATCTTCGGCCTTCATGGTTCACTTGATTGATCGTTACAGCATTAGAATCATCGATCGTTTGTCGTTCAATTGATTTCAATTTGAAACCGCAGGCAACCAAGGCCTCACGAATACAAAATCCAATTGATATACCGCAGGCATTAAGGCCTCACGGATCTGTCTGAAACAACAAATCAAGGAGATTCATATCATCAATCGGTCACTAAATCGATCGAGTTTCCGCAGGCAACAAGGCCTTTACGGAATTGATCACGTTGATAAGAACGGTTTTGAAGCAACAAACCAAAATCAGAACCGTGTTCGAATTGAAATTGATCCCACGGTTCGATCAAAAAAAATCCAATTTGAATCCGCAGGCAAAGAGTAGGCCTTACGGAATCAAAATTGATTTGGCTATATAGAATCGAGTGTTCAGTGGTTGTTTCTTGACTTTAAAGAAAAAAGATTCAGATCTTTTTTCTTTTTTGAAGATTATTGTTGTTTCATTTTGACTCCGCAGGCTACCCCGGCCTTACATGGAATTAAAGTCAAAAATTTTTTTCTCTCATCTTGATTTTTTTTTTGTTTTGTTCGATTCGAAACCACAAAAGACAAGTATTCAAATTACTTGTTTGATTAAATTCAAGCAAATTAGTTCAAGATTTTTGGGTCATTTTCGTTCGATCATTATTTGAGATTATTGACCCGGTATTGTTCGGTCATAAGTAGTTTGACTATTTGTGGTCAAATTAGTATTTCATAAACAAAAATTGATCTTTGTTGTTTAGAACCAAACCAAGTTCTATTTTGAAACAATCTGTTGTTTGTTTCAAATTTATATCTCTAAAAATCATTACTTTTATTATTATTCGAGAATATACCTGGTTGTGTTTCGGTATTCATTCTTGATAAATATTAAGGTTTAGTCATTTGAAACCTTAATTGTTCATAAGACTTGCTCTCGAGTGGTGACCATGACGGAATCACCATAAGAAAAGAGTCCCGTTATAACTTATAAGGAAGCGGGAACAACTATTTCGAATTTTCAATGCCCGATGTTGAAATCTGCAAATTACACAACTTGGGCAATTCGAATGAAGATCATGCTAGATGCAAATGATCTTTGGGAAACTATAGAACCCACTGCCCAAACGAATTCGGATAAGAAAAAGGACAAGTATGCAATGGCATACATTAGCCAGACTCTATCGGAAGATTTAATCTTGCACGTACAAGATTGTAAATCTGCTAAAGAAATATGGGCTTCACTTAAAACCAGACATCTTGGTGCAACACAAGTGCAACAAGCACGGTTGCAAAGTATTAAGTCTGAGTTTGAAAAGCTGCAAATGAAAGACGATGAGACCATCGACGCTTTCACATCAAGACTAACTAACATTGTTAGTAAGGCAATTGGTTGTGGTGCGAAATATGATCAACCCACACTAGTTAGAAAAGTCTTAACCTCTATGCCAGATAGATTCATTCAGATAATTGCTTCCATTGAGCAATTCACTGATCTAGATAATATAACTCTAGATGATACTATCGCAAGACTGAAAACCTTTGAATAAAGGATCAAGTCTAAAAGAGGAACTGTGGTTGAGACTCAAGATAAACTCTTGTTCACGTGCCATGACAAGAATAATAGTCATGGAAAACGCTTTGGAAATCGTCGACCAAAGAGATTTAACTCGTCAAAGAAGAATTGGCGAGATGGCAAGGGAAAGCAAGAAGACAAGATGAAGGATCTTCTCAGAAATCCCATTATAATAGATCAAAGAAAACTCATAGAGATTTGAGTAAGGTTAGATGCCACAAGTGCAAGAAGCACGAGCATTATGCGAACTCGTGTCCTCAAAATAAGCAAACACACGAATAATCTAACCTAGTGGAAGAAGATGATGAGCCCACTCTACTGATGGCTGTTCATAATGAACAAGAAGACTATCAAGTTTTCTTGAATGAAAAGCAAATTAAACCAAACCGATATGTGACTACCGATGAAAATCTATGGTACTTGGACAATGGTGCAAGTAATCATATGACTGGTAATAAAGAACACTTCAGAGAAATAAACGAAAAGATCTCTGGACAAGTTTGTTTTGGTGATGGTTCGTATGTAGAGATTAAAGGAAGTGGCTAAATCTTGTAGGAATGTAAAAATAAATAACAAAGAATTATTTCTAATGTCTATTACATTCCAAGTTTGAAAAGTAACATTCTCAGCCTAGGACAATTGACTGAAAATGGATGTAAAGTCCTATTGGAACATGATTTGTTATACCTATATGATCATAAGACGTTCAAGGAACAGACTTTACAACATCAATTTAAAGATTGATGTACCTGTGTGTCTATTATCCAAACTAGATGAAGAAGCATGGCTATGGCATGCTCGTTTGGGTCACATGAATTTTGATGCTATAAAATCTATGACTCATAAAAATTTGGTTCAAGGAATTCCTCGTATAAGTCATGTAAGTCAAATTTGTGATGCATGTCTATTGGGAAAGCATGCTAGAGCTCCATTCCCAAACCAAGCCAAGTTCAAGTCACTCAAACCTTTAGACTTAGTTTATGGAGATCTTTGTGGTCCCATATCACCACCGACTCATTTTGGAAAGAAATATATCTTCTTACTTGTAGACTATTGTACTCGCTACATGTGGGTTTATTTATTGAATTCTAAAGATCAAGCTTTTGAAACCTTTAGATAATTCAAACAAATGGTGGAAAATGAAGTTGGAACCAAACTGAAAATGCTGAGAACCGATAGAGGTGAAGAATTCACATATGGTGAATTTACTCGATTTTGTAAAGAAAATGGTATTGCTAGACAACTTACAGCACCCTATTCACCATAACAGAATGGTGTGGTCGAACGTAGAAACAGAACTATGTTATCTACTACTCGTAGCATAATGAAAGCTATGTCAATGCCTCAAAACTTTTGGGGTGAGGCTGTAAGGCATATTATATATGTGCTAAATAGAACTCCAACTAAAGCACTGACAAATACTACACCTTTTGAAGCGTTAAAAGGTAGAAAACCTAACTTAAAACACTTAAGGGTTTTCGGGTGCGTAGCATATGCTAAGGTACCATCAAATCATCTAACCAAGTTAGATGATAGAAGTTTTTAAAATGGTATACTTAGGAGTTAAAGAAGCATCAAAGGCATGTAGATTATTTGATCCTACAACTAAGCGAATTTATATCAGTAGGGATGTCAAATTCCTAGAAAAGGATTCATGAAATTGGAAAGAGTACATGAATGAAGTTGGAAGTGAAGAACCTGAATGGATAGACTTTATTATTAAAGAAAATTCAAATGAAATTCCTCACAAAAACAAAGAAGTAGAACCACATACTGTAGAAGATGAGCATACAGGAGATGGTAATCTAGAATACCAAGACCCGTTATCTCCAAGTTCATCAAGTTCTCCTTTCACTCCTCCAACTTATACCTATGAACCTAATTCAGCAGAGACTGCTGAACATACATCAACTTCAGGAAGGTTAACTAGACCTTATGATCATACACCAATAAGAGGTTTTAAACCCTTACAAAGTGTGTATGAAGAAGCCCCAGAAATTGAAATTAATGAATTACTATTGGCTGAAGAGGAACCTCGAAACTATAAGGAGGCAGCCAAAGATAAGAAATGGATTGAAGCTATGCAGGCTGAAATGGATTCAATCAACAAGAATAATACTTGGATATTAACCAAGTTACCCGATAATCAAAAGACAATTGGCCTAAAATGGGTATTCAAGACTAAGAGAGATACAAATGGGAAAATAATAAAACATAAGGCTCATCTGGTAGCCAAAGGCTATGTACAGCAGCAAGGTATAGAATTTGATAAAGTGTTTGCTCCTGTAGCCCGTAAAGAAACAGTTCGCCTTATTCTGGCCCTCGCAGCCTACAATGAATGGGAAGTACATCACCTTGATGTAAAAACTACTTTCTTGCGTGGCGAACTTAAGGAAGAAGTCTATGTGTCACAACCAGAAGGGTTTGTGAAACCACAAGACATAGGGAAAGTCTACAAACTTTCTAAAGCTTTGTATGGACTTAGACAAGCACCACGTGCATGGAATGTGAAACTAGATTATACGTTGAAATCACTTGGTTTCAAGAAATGCACAAGCAGTCTATACAAGAAAAAGCAAAACTTCTACTTTGCTTGTTGGAGTCTATGTTGATGATCTCATAGTTACTGGAACTCCAAAGAAAGAAATAGACTTGTTCAAATTTCAAATGGAAGAGAAATTTGAGATGAGCGACTTAGGGTTACTAGCTTATTATCTTGGGATAGAAGTCACCCAATCTGGGGGTGATATATCTATTAAACAATCTGGTTACATTACTAAGATTCTGAAGAATGCTGGTATGTCAGATAGTAATAAAACCAAGATCCCAATGAACCCTGGCACATTGTTAACTAAAACCGAAGGTGGAAAATCGGTTGATCCCACTGAATATAAAAGTCTGATTGGTTGTCTAAGGTATCTACTTCACACCAGACTTGTCTTATTCAGTTGGTTTGCTTAGTAGGTTTATGCAAGAACCTAAAGAGCATCATCTTAAGGCCATTCATCAAGTTCTACGTTATATCAAAGGAACAAAGGATTTTGGTATAACCTATAAGAGGAATGGTGGATGCAAGATAACAGGCTATAGTGATAGCAGTTATGGGATTAATACTGAAGAAGGAAAAGGCACTACAGGATTAGTGTTCTACTTTGGAAACTCACCCATAACTTGGTGCACACAGAAGCAACCAACTGTGGCACTTTCTTCATATGAATCTGAATTCATGGCTGCAACAGCTGCAGCATGTCAGGCGTTATGGCTTAAAAGATTACTCAGTGAACTCACTGGATGGAAGGAAGAAAAAATCACTCTCTACGTTGACAACATATCCGCTATCACTTTGATGAAGAACCCGGTGTTTCACGGAAGAAGTAAGCATATTGATACTCGTTATCATTTCATCAGAGAATGTGTGGAGAACGAGCATATCATTATGGAACACATCAGTGGAGAACTACAAAAGGCAGACATTCTGACAAAAGCATTGGCAAGGATCAAGTTTGCTACAATGCGGGAATTGCTCGGTGTTCAAGATTTACTTGTTCGTGATTAAGGGGGTGTATGTTAGTGTTAATCCCTCACAATTTAAAGTCTAAGGGTTATATATGTATATATGTCAAAGTAGAGTATTGTTTACTACGTAATTAGGAGGGTTGATGTCGTAATTATGTGTCCTATATATACATGTCAATATCAATGGAAACAAGAAGTAGTTGATTGCAATTGTTCTTCTATTCTTCTTCATCTTTTATGTTCTTGGGCAGCAACATCCACATGCTCTTGCTCATTTCTTTTAGCAAGCTTTAAGTTTTGCTCCATAGGATATGCACCAGGATGACAACCAAGCATACCACTATCCTTTAGTATATCAAGTATATACTCTCTTTGAGTAAGGACTAAGCCTTTCTGGGTTCTTGCCACTTTAATGCCTAAGAAGTACTAAAGTGTCCCAAGATCTTTTATGCTAAATTTTTCATTCAAAATGCATTTTATTTCTTTGGTCTTTGTGGCATCATTTACTACCAAAATAACATCCTCAACGTAGATAAGAGCTTCGACAATGTATCTTGATTATTGAAGAAGAAGAAAGAGTGTCCGCCTTTGATTGTTTAAAGCCAACTATAAGTAGGGCGAGGTAAAATTTATGATACCAATTCCTCGATGCTATAAAGTGACTTTCTGGAGGCGTCTTCATATAAGTTTATGACACCACAATCAAACAAACGTTGTTCTCTTTCCCATTTTCAAGACCTTGAGGAATCTTCATATAAATTTCCTCGCTGAAGTGTCCACATAGGAAAGCGTTGTTGACGTCAAGTTGGTGGATCATCCAATTCTTCTTAAACGCGATGGCTAGCATGGTCCTTACAATCACTAATTTAGCCACAAGACGTGTCATGGAAGTCGTAACCTTGCATTTGAGTAAAACCTTTTACCACCAACCTTGCCTTATATCTTTCAATTTCCCCGTTTAGTTTGGATTTCAATTTATATATCCATTTTGAGTTTATGGCATGTTTTCCTTGAGGTAAGTCCTCAAGTGTCCAAGTACCATTCGACTCAAGAGCCTCCATATCCATTTTGAGTTTATGGCATGTTTTCCTTGAGGTAAGTCCTCAAGTGTCCAAGTACCATTCGACTCAAGAGCCTCCACCTCTTTCTTCATGGCCTCTCTCTAGTTCTTATCCTACACAGCTTGATTAAAAGTCTTGGGCTCATCATTAGCACTAATGACCATTAGAAAAAACTTATGTGTATTAGAAAATTTATGATAAGAGATATAATTGGCCAATGAATGTAACGTTAATGAGTCTTGATTGGAGTTGGGTAATGCATGAGCAATGGATGGTGGGAGCCTTACTTCATAGCCATCAAGATGTTTAGATCGCACTTTTTCTCTTGTAGGTTTTTTGCTTTCTGTTTGAATGGATGTGGTATTCTCTTGGCTTGTGTTTTGATTTCCCTTATTCTATGACTCATACGTGAGATTGGTCTCCTCATGCAAATCATTATTTTCTTCATGTAGGTGCTCTTCCTCTTGGACTTTATCATGTTCATTTTCATCATAATAGTTGTATGGATTTTCATGACATTGAGGAGGAAAATTAAATATCTTAAGTTCCTGTCTTCATTGAGACTTTTATCTAGCCCATAAATTCAATAGGCAACCAAAAAACTTTACATGATCGTAGTTGGGTTTTAAGTTAAAAACAAGTTCAAACGGACTTTTGTTACTAATAGTTTTTTAGGGTTGTTGGTTAATGAGATATGTTGCGGTTAAAATGCATTCTACCTAAAATCTAGATGTTAATTTAGCTTTAAACCTTAGAGCTCTAGCAGTTTCAAGAAGGTGTCAGTGTTTTCATTCCACCACACCATTTTGTTGTGGTGTATGCGGACATGAGGTCTCAAGCAAGATGCATTGTTCAGTATAAAAGTTGGTCATGCCATTGGAGAAACTCTCTACCATTATCACAAAGAACATGTTTGATGATTTTTATCAAATTGGGTTTTATGAGTTCATGAAAAGCAATCAAGTGGTAATTACCATCGGGTTTATGTTTCAAAAGGAAAACCCAAACGAAACGGCTATAGTCATCTACAATTATTAAAAAATAGTTTGCTTGGTTGAGTGAAGGGGTTGGGTACTTCCCCAATATATCACAGTGTAAAAGCTTAAAACATTCTTTCGTTTTAATGGAACTAAAAGGAAAAGATACCTTGGTGTGTTTAGCTCTAGCGCAAGAATCACATACAAAGTCACTTGTTTTCAAGGGTAAATCTTTAACAATATCAAAATGAGAAAGTTTGTCACAAGAAGCATGCTACAACCGTTTATGCTACATTTCTTAAGTAGTCAACATACCCTCCTTTCGCTCCCAACCATGTCCATTTGATAAAGTACGTCCTTGCATTTACCTACACCAATCAATCTCTTTGAGCTCAAGGCTTGCATGATACAAATATTAGGAAAAAACGTTATGGCACATTGTAAGTTTTTTGACAATCGGCTGACTGATAGAAGGTTGCATGTAAATTTTAGGACGTTTAGAACATTAGTTATTATCATCCCATTAGGCAACTTGCACACTCCCTTTCCCTCAACAGGTATATATGCACCGTTGGGAATCATCAAAGGAAATTCATTTAAGGCCTTGACCTCATTATCAAACCAGTCGGACATACGGGTTATCTGGATGGTGGAACCTGAGTCCACAACCCATTTATTACTAGAATCTAGTTTGCATGCCATGTTAGCGACTGGTTGTGTTTCTTCCTTTCTAGATGCATTTTTTCCCTCCAATCATGTTTAAAAATTGTTAATATTGTTTGTTGCTTAGTCCCGCAATGGGTTTTTCTTCACCCTCAACAAACGCAGCCTTACCCATTGTCTTCTCGATTTTCCCTTTTCCCAACCACAAATCTGGGTAGCCAATTCATTTGAAAAACCCATCACGGCATCTTTGTTGCAAAAATTGCCATGTTCAACATAGTCATGCATACCACGTTTTCTTCCCTTGATCATATTTGCTTTGTGGATTTGAGAGGCCTTCTTTTTTATGTAAGTTTAGAAGGTTGTAGCTTCCATCCATGTTCTTTTACCGCTGGTAATGGCTCTTTAATGCTCATCTTCCGCTTCCAAATGGTAGGCTGCTTCGAGAGTGGGTGCCGATTTTAGGGCCTAGATTTGAGCTTTTATTACTGAAAATTCCCCTTCTAATCCTGTGAGAAACTCACAAGTTTCTTTTTTTCTTTGGCTTCCTTGATTCGTTTCTCAACATTACAGGTACAACCATCACAAGTGCAATGTGGCACAGGGAAGACGGATTGACTTTCGGCCCACAAAGCTCTTAGTTTGGTGTAATATGCCAAGACCGATGCTCCATCTTGGCTCGCGTTAATCAGAGCTTGTTTTAACAGGTGTTGTAAAACTCGGCCGAGGCGGCCGAGTACTCGGTACTTGGCAAGGTTTTGGGGTGATTTTCATCAACTCGGTCAACATTACTTAGAATCTGTCCAACTCGGTATAAATTGGTCCAACTCGGTCAACTCGGCCTTTCGCAGTTTTCAATGATTTTAGCTATTGTTCACCAATTTTTGTTGCTTTTTTGTTGTTTTACATAATGAGACCTTAGAAGATGATAATTAAATGATAACTACATCTATAATATTCAAAACTAAATATTCTTTTTTGAAATACTTTAGTATATGAACATGCATTCTTTTGATTTATATTAGAAATCCATGTATTTATTATAAATATTAGTAAGCTTATAATACTTAACATAACTTTAGTTTCCCGAAAATTGATTTCATTATAATTTATCACGTCTGAGTACTCTCCGCGTACTCCCGGCCTAGGCCGAGTACTCATAACTCACCACTCGACCTACCTTGTAGCGCCTAGCGAGTTTTGCAACCATAGTTTTAACTCATATGCACGTGGTGGACTTTTTTTTCTAAACATTTCTTTGAGTTCCTTTCATGTTTCTGCAGCGGTGATAGCATACTTGACGCTTCCTCGAATGTCCTTTTCCATGGAGGTTGTTAGCCACCCCTTTATCATGGCGTGGCACCTCATCCACGACATGTAATCAGAGTAGTCTTTCTCCGGTTTCGTGATGGTGTCGTCAACAAATCCTATTTTGTTCTTGGCAAAGAGAATGTTTTTTTATCTCTTATGCCCAATCTACGTAGTTGTCATCAGACGATGTATTATTAACCTTCATTTGCATAGGGTAATCGGATGGATGTAGGTAGAAGGGTGAGTTGGTGTCGATTGCAGCACCATTGGTTTTATTTTTTGAAGGTTTGTCTACCATGTTAATGGTGACAACAAGGTTTTAGGGTTCTAGGTTGGTTGTGTAGTATCGTTCCCTGCTCTGATACCATCAAAATTCTTATGATGGAGTGGTCTCTTTGAATTTCTTTGTATCAAAAGAAAAAAAAGTAGAAGATAAATACAACATGCAGTACGCTCAACTAGGAAATAACAAACAAGGAAATCATAGATGATGGGATCGTAATATTTTATGAGTGCATGAAACAAAGGGAGAATATATTGTTGCTTTCTCCCCAAGTCAACATTTCAATTGCAAACCATCAATCCTCATGCAAATCCAAAAACATTATCATTTGGAGTTATTTGAGCATACAAATCCAACACCTTTATCGGTGGTACTGATGGAGTATCCTTTGTAAATTGTCAATCCTCATACAAAGACGATCGAAAAGCATGCGCAAATATTTTATGCAAAATGTTATCCCCTAAATCACTAAAGCATATCTATTGAAAAGCATCCTTCAAAAACAATACCAATCATTGTTATGGAAGTGCCTCTGTTCTACCATTAATTATCCCAACTTTATAGTATGATTTTTGTTGGTAATAAGTGTGTAATCATCAACAAATTACTAAAATATGTTTTATTTTTTTTACTTTTCTATCCTTTTAAATGTTTTGATGGATTATGTGGGTTGACATGCTATTTGGTTGATAATACTAAAGGTCTTTTGTATGTGGTAATATTTTGGTGGTATTTGGTGGTATTGGTGGTTGTGGCGGTAGTTGGTACCGGTGTCAGTGGTTGGTGTTGGTAGTAGTGTTGGTGGGCGGTTGGTAGCGGTGGTGGTTGATGGCGGTGCTATTGTTGTTGGTGGTGGCCGTTGGTGATTGTGGGTGGGTGGGTGAGTGGTGGTGGCTGTGGTTGTGATTGGTGGTGGTGATAGAGTTTGTGGCAGGTGGTGATGGTTGTTGGCAGTGGTGGTGGTGGTTGTGGTTGTGGTTGGTGGTGGTGGTGGTGTTGATGTTGGTGGTTCGCGGTGGTAGTGGTTAATTAATGGTGGTGGGGTGGGTGGTGGTGGTGGTTTTGGTTGTGGTTGGTGGTGGTGTTGGTAGTTGGTGGTTGGTGGTTGGTGGTTGGTGGAATTGATGGTGATGGTGGTTATTGTTGTTGTTGGTGGTGTTGGTGGTGGTGGTTGGTGGTGATGGTGGTGGTGTGTTGTTGTTACTGGTGGTAGTGGTGCGGTTTGTGGTGGGTGGTGGTGGGCGGTTGTGGTGGGTGGTGGTGGTTGTTAATAATGATCATTTCCATTTATAATTCATGCATACCAAACTAACTAATTGTATATGTTAAGACAAACACTATGATTTCAGAATTGTTAAATATTTTAAGAACTATAGAAATTTATCTAGGCTCTTGGATCTTCTAATCTATGGCAAAAACTCTTTGTGGCATAATACTAATTAGATACCACATTATTACTAATTGACATCAATTAATTTAGAAAGATAAGGATAATATTAATATTTAACATCATATTTCAAATAAGTTCCTAAGTTAACTGCTTATCGATCTATTCAAATTGTTATTACTAACTGACAAGTTTTAAAACTTCACCTATATGAACGATGGCCATACGACAATGATTTGAAGAATCGCTAAGGATAGTTAAGTAGCAATTAGTATGGTTAAAGTTGTTAAAATGATTATTTTACCCAAGAACCATCCATATAATTTATTTTTAAACTATATACAGAAGCGCGCGCGCACACACACATATATATATATATACATTAACATTTATATCTTTTTTTTTAATTTTTTTTTATTTTATATTTATTTTTATTATTATGTTTATTATTTAGAAAATGACATCTTAAATACACAAATAAAATTCTTTTAAAAATGTCTTTTTTAATAAAATGTTTTGTTTATCGACCATTTTTCTTAAACCGTTTGAATTTTTGGTAAACTTCTTGTATGCATGCGTTTCATGCCAATCATGGTTGTTTTGTAAACTTTAATCAAATTTTTGTGTTTCTATTTATAATATATATTATGGCATTATTTTAGAGGAAGATGTGAGTGAAATGGAGCAACTCAAGACATAAGTAAAATATTTACGTATTCATTCACATAAGTAAAACATTAATTTTTATGTATAGTAAAAAGGAACAATCCAAAGCATATAATTTAGAAGGTTGTTAAGGATTTACGTACATGTAAATAGTGTGCAATTTAAAACGATTAGTATGAAATTTACATATATGTATATAGTTATTAATTTAGAAAATATATGATCAATATGAATATTTAGTAAATAAACATTTATTTTTGTAAAGTTGCTTTACACGTATGCAGGTGGTTATTATAAGTATTTAAATATAGAAATAACATTCATTTTCAATATCATTTTGATGTTAAGATATTTGTTTGTAAAATTGTTTCTACATAATGTAAATAGTTATTATAAATATTTACATAAAGAATATTAACATTCATATTAAAATCATTTTTTTATGTTTAATACATTCGTAGAAGTATTATCATTTTGATGTTTGATATAAGAGTTACAAAAGAGTAACGAGAGAGGAGAGAGTAATTATTTAATTGGAGACTGAATATTACTTTATCATTATACCCCTTTTATTTAAATTTAATTTCTAAAATTGAAAAATAGAACAAGTTCCAAATAAAACTTAATATATATATATATATATATATATATATATATATATATATATATATATATATATATATATATTTATAGGGTCAGGATCAGAACCACTTTTTATTTTCAGAACCAAAAGAAACCTTGATTTACATAAATGTAAATTACGAATCATCGATTTATATAAATGTAAGTTAAAACTGGGGATATTTAATTGTTTTACATAGTTTAGTGTTCATGTCTGATATACACATACGTAAAACAGCTCAAGTTTCACCAGACATAATTCACATTTATGTAAATCAATGGTTTTGTGGTTCTGAAAATAAAAAATGATTCTGTAATGATCCTAGCCCTATATTTTTGTATGTATATATAGAGGATGGTTATTTCAAATAGACTTAAAAGCTTAAAAAGTTTATAAAGCCATAGGAAAGCATCATGTGTTTAATGAATAGAAATGACAACTGCACCCATTTACAAAAAAATCTTGCACATGGAAGTCATATGTAATTTCCTCCCAATTATTTAAACATTTATAACTTTTTTATACGTCAAATTTCTTAAAAAAGAATAAGACCATAAAATCGAGCGTTTTTTATCTTTGAAATGACCTAATTAATCTAGGTTGGGTGTTTTGGTTTCTCAGAACCGGGTATTTGATGGTGTTTAAAAATAGGTGTTTCTAAGGTTTTTAAGAATCAGGTGATTTTATAGTGTTTAATAATTGAGTGATTTTATGATGTTTTTAAACTAGACGAATTTAGGGCGTTTTCTAACTGTGTTAATTAAAAAAGGAAAGATTATTAAAATATTATAACAAAATTACCCAATTTAGAAAAAGTATAATGAGAATCAATGATTTATAACCATAAAATTGGCTAGTTATAAAACATCATAAAATAGTTTTAAAACACTATAAAATTGACCAGATGTAAAATACCATAAAAACACTGTAGAATCTTCTAATTCAAGAACATTAAAAGATCACCAAGCATTTTAAAATAAGTAATTTTGTGATGTTTTTGAATTAGATGTTTTATGTTGTTTTTGAGCTAAGTAATTTTATGGTGTTTGTAACCTGAGTGATTTTATAGTGTTTAAGAGGTAGATAATTTTATGGTGTTTTTGACTTGTGCAATTTATTGGGTTTTTAATTAGGTAATTTTATAGTGTACAAAAGAAGTACAAGTGAAAATCAATAATTCAATGGTCAAGTAGAAGTATAAAAATTAAAGAACATTTACATGACAAAATACCATATGCAAAAAATTGAAACGTCTTGTTGATTTTTGAATATGGATGTTGAATATAATGTCGTTCTAATATCATATTAAAAAAGTTTAAACATTATGTTGAGTTTTGTAATTGATGTTACATTTCATCTTTAAAATGTAATACAAATTGAAAAACTAACAGTTATGTTAATTTGTGACGTTAAAAATGTAATACATCCTCATGAATACACCACAAACTCGTCAATATTGAAAAAAAAACTCTAAATTTATCCGGTTAAAATTGTAATAAAATCATTCTGTTCTAAAACATCATATAGATACGTAGTACTTAAACAACATAAAATTGCACTCAAACACCATACATGTGTTTGGTTTACCACATAATTGCTCGGTTCTAAGACGTCATAAATTTATGTAGCTTAAAATATTATAAAGTTATTCAGTTTAAAACATCATAAATGCATCTAGTTCAAATTGACTGGTTATAAAATACCATAAAGTTTTCAAGTTCTAAAATACCATAATTTTTTTTCCAGTTATAAGCCAATATAAAATAACCTAGCATTTTATACTGTATAATTTTATAACTTGTTTGAATTAGGTATTTTTATGGTGTTTTTAAACTATGTAATTTTATGGTGTTTTTAGCTGGGGTGAATTTATGGTGATTTTGAAGTAGACAATATTATGGTGTTTATGACGTGATGATGATGCTGTTTATGATCTGAACGATTCTATTTAATTTTATGGTGTACACAAGTGTGAACTTTTTTTTTGATTTTTTCATAGCAATACCATATTCATATTAAAAATAAAAAACACTCGTTATTATGGAATAACTTTTTTAAATAATACCATATGAAAAAATTATGAACATTTAAAAAAAATAAAAAAATATGCATGTGACTTGCATGTGCATGTTTTAGTTGAATTTTCCTACTCTACCAATCCTGATAATTTTTAATTTGTAACTATTTACTAAAACGTCAATGGGTGAATCTCAACCATAAAAGACAATGATATTATGACTAAATTTCTTCTAGCACTTTTTAAATTTTTTCTTCTTTTTAACCTGACCCTATATATATACAGTATACTATATTATATAGGAAAAATAAATAATACATGTTAACCGATGAAACAAAATAATAGATACACTCTTTAAAATATTGAAGAATTCACAATGCTTCCACGTGTAAAAAGAGAAAATGTAAAATAAATCATCAGAATATCAAGTTGTCAACAATAAAACTCTCACCATTTGCACATGCAAGAACGAATAACATGCATGACCACAATCACATTCACATCATCATCATCATCCATCCAAATACACCCTAGACTCGGTGTAAACCATCCCATTACAACCATAAATAAGTGACAACAGTTATTTAATTTCTATTTTTAAACGCACAAGGACAATATTTAAAAGCCATGCATGATATATGTTAACACCCATTAAAGTTAATTGGGCGTGTCTCATGCCCACAAATTCACAAGTTTGAAGCCAAAATCCAATAAATTAATTAATTACCTAACCAGCAACAAATGGAAAGAAACAAGTTTTTTTCACTTTCCTTTTCCTTCTTTTTGATTTTAGGAGTTGTAGAGAGCTTCCATTATCACGAGAGAGAACTTGAATCTGAGGAGGGGTTTCGTGGTATGTATGACAGGTGGAGGGATCATCACAACATCGATATGAGAAGTGACGAGCGGTTCAGTGTGTTTAGAAGCAACGTTAAACGTGTTCATGAATCAAATAAGATGAACAAGCCATATAAGCTTAAGGTGAATGAGTTTGCAGATATGACTAATCTTGAGTTCGTGAACACATATGCTAACTCGAAGATTAGTCATTTTCAAGCCTTACGAGGATCTCCTGAGGAAGACCCTTTTGCGAATTACATTTATCAAAATGCGAAAAATCTTCCACCTAAAGTTGATTGGAAGGAGAAGAATGCCGTCACCGATGTTAAGGGACAAGGCGGTTGTGGTAACTAACACGTTAATTTAATTTATTATTTGTATAATTAAACAAAGATGATTGTTTTAAGTTTGACCTATTTCAACCCTGTAACCAAGGGAGGGTCGGTCCACTAACCCTCCATAGGTGGATTTATTATGCATAAAATAGTTGTTTTTTTCTTTGTAAATAAAAACATGAGTTGGACCAAGATTAATATTTTAAATTAAATACTTGATTCTATAAGAGCATTCATATTGGATTTTTTATTTTTATAATTTCATTAAAAATCATTAATTTTTCTCTCTTATTTTTAATTAAATAATAATTTTTATACCCTTATCATTATTTTTTTCTCTTTTCTTCACTCACAACTACTTTCAAAAATATTAAAAAACTTATAGGAATTAAACACTGATTCCCCAAATATACCGATAAACAGTAATATTTTCTCTCTCATTCACTCACAAACAGTCAAAAACATTCTATATAATATAGGAAACACACTCACATATTTTTAGGGACTCCACTGTGAAAGCTCTGAAGGGTAATTTTATGGAACAGTAATTAAGTTTTAACAGTGCTTCAATTAAGTTATTTAATTTTAAATAAAAAAAAATCCGATGATGACGCGATTGGATGGTTTATTGATCCAATTTGGGCCAAATATGCATGAATGACCTGATTGAAATAATTTTTATGCTTGATTAATATTTTATGATATTTTCTCTTTAAACTACATTTAATTAATTAATTTACACACCTCTTATAAGTAGAGGTGTATAAACCGGTTTTTTTACCCAAACCGGTTCGGGTTCAAAACCGAACCGGTTTTTTTGTGATGGTGTCAAACCGGTTCGAGTTAAAAACCGGTTTGGCTCACCGAATACTCGAACCTGTTAAACCGATTCGGGCTGGTTTGAAACCGGTTTTTTTTTTAACAAACCGGTTTTTCTTACCGGTTTAAACTTGTTTTTAACTTTTAAACCGGTTTATAAACCGGTTTATAAACCGGTTTTGAGTGTGGGGCTACCAAACCGGTATACAAACCGGCGGGTTCGGGTTGGTTTGGGACCGATTTGGGCCAAACCGGTTTTTCTTTGAAACCAGTTCCGGGTTTTTTGGCCGAACCGGTTCCCGAACCGGTTTTTCTACCCATGTCTACTTATAAGTAGACGCGACTATTTTTTCTGAATAAAACATGAGTTTTTTTGAATATTTATAACACGTGTTACATTTAGCCTTCAACTGAAATGTTATGGTTTCGTCATTGATTCGTTTGGTCTCAGCCAAAGGTTTCATTATACAGGAAGCTGTTGGGCTTTTGCAGCAGTGGTTGCAGTGGAAGGAATACACGCGATCAGAACCGGAAAGCTAGAAAAATTTTCAGAACAACAACTCGTTGATTGTGATATCGAAAGTAGCAAGGGATGTGACGGGGGACTCATGGAACCTGCATTCCTATACATTATACAGAATGGAGGTCTAGCTACAGCGGCGAGCTACCCTTATGTAGGTAAACAAGGAACCTGTGATAAATCAAAGGTACGTACAAACGTTGTAAAATTCAGAAGTATTTCTACAAAATCAACTCAAATTGTTTGCTAATCTTGTTTCGAAATGTAGATTGGCAAAGACGTGGTGAAGCTCGACAAAAGACAGATTGTGCCACAAAATGATGAAGAAATGCTGATGAAAGCGGTCGCGCACCAACCTGTAGCTGCTGGTATACAAGCTAGTGGCCATGATTTGCAGTTCTATTCAGAGGTAATAAACAAAGACGACCATTAGTGATGGTCATTGTAAGATTCTGTTTTTTACCGAATATAATTAAAAGGTTTAACTCATGCTTTTGTATTAAAAAGATAGTTAATTTTCACTGAAAGGTTATGTATTTAATCATGTTTTTACATTCGATCCATAGGTTTGAAAAATTACAAGGTTGGGTCACAGATTTAACAAAATATTACATAAATGGTCCCTAGTGTGGATGGATGTTACCTTTTTCCGTTATACTCTTTGAAACAACTAGAATACTCACCGCTGGTGCGGTCACTGGAGCCATCATCAACCGCCAGCAAACTAACCACCACCACCACTCTTACCCAAAATCATCTTCTTCTTCTTCCTTAAAGTGTCTCCGGCAAACTAACCACATCCACCACTCCTCTATGTCGACTACCACACCAACTCTTTACCGGAAGAAGGTCGTTCTTCCAATCGACTGCTCGAGTGGCACGCTTGCGGTCGACAATAAATCTTTCAAGATGGTTTTCGGATTCGGGTGCGAACCTAAAGATGGTCGTTTCTAAGAGGCGATGAATCTTGGTTGGTAGTAGGCATTGTGGATGTGTGATGGTGGTAGTCACTGGAGTTTGACTAAAGTTGGGGAAGGTGTGTGTACACAAATAATTATTTTGTTTTATAATAGTTAGGGGCACTCTGGTCATTTTATGTGTACATGAACGATTTTTTTAAAGATCATCTAAGCTAAGGATCTTTTGTGCAAACGTTTTGTCAAACGTCTTGTAATTTTCCAAATCAATCTTAAACACAAGGACCTTTCGTGTAATTAACTCTAAAAAAGTAAGTTAATTAATATAAAAACCAGATAAATTGAGATGATGTGTGGTTGATGGACCCTATTTACCCTTTCTTGCTTCTTCTCCTATATTGATTTGTTTACATGTCGTTTATACAATTGTTTCTAGGGTGTTTATACCGGAGATTGTGGTATAGAGACGGATCATGGTGTTGGAATCGTGGGATATGGTGAGAATCCTGAGGGACTTAAATACTGGACCGTGAAGAACTCATGGGGGCCAGAATGGGGAGATAAGGGGTACATACATTTCCAACGTGGAGCTAGAAAAGAGGGAATCTGTGGCATAGCAACACAATGTTCTATTCCTATTATAAATGACCCGAATGCACCTAAAGACGACCCCAATGCACCCCCTAAAGACGACCCTAGTGCACCTAAAGATGACCCCAAGGACCCCAATGCACCCAAGGACCCTAAACTTAGATCGACTCAAAGGTTGCAAGGAGTAAGGTACGTATTAACCATGTTACTCTAATAAATTGTGTTATTTTTCTCTTGATCTTCAACATCTTGATTGCTTTACTTTTATTTATTGTAGATTGTGGTTTTATCCAAGCAAATTTAGTAATTTACTAATTTACAAATACTTTTTCTCCGTTTCACATTCATTTATCAAGCTATTATCCAATTCATAATTTTCATCTAAACATTAAACATCTTCTTGATATAACAAGTGTCACCACCAAACACATCATAACCCTTGATGTTGTAATTGTTACATAACACTTTTTTATTTCTAATTTAAGTGCAAAATTAACACATAATTTTCTTGGTATGTAATAATTTTCTCTTTTGCTTACTTTCACTAGCAGAACTCGAAGTTTTTGGTTACTGGGTCATCATAATTTATTTTCTATACTGATTACACTAAAGGGTCAAACTTATGTGTTTCGTACAACCCTTAGATTTTATAACGAAAATCCTATGACGACCAGATGTATCGAGCTAATTCCTTTTTGGATGATGGAGTGGTTAATTGTTCGCTATATTTGCAACATCTATACTGAATGCAAGACTAACTTTCATGAGACTAGAATATTTAAAAATGTTAAAATATGGAGTATCAATATTAACTTCGTATAAACATTTATACTGACGTAGTTTGTGTTTTATGTTGGGAAATTTAGGACTAAATTGTTAGAGACGTGAGCGGAGAATGGCGTAACAGGAACATGGAGGATAACAGGAACATGGAGGATAGAATATAGAAGATAGACAGACAACATACATATATGACCAAAACTTTCTCTTTAACGTTCTCACCTTTGGTCTTTTGATTTTTAAGATTAAATAGCCTATTGTTCTTGGTTGTTTGTCATCAGGTATCTTAGTGATAATTTGTACTCTTTATATACCATTATTTTTGAACGTTGTTTATGAGATAATAATGCTTTTGCTTACTTATTTGATTTCAAAATTTTTTGTTTGTTGTCATTTGAATTTTGATCGATTATTGGAATTGTCTAGGAATCAAATTGCATATGCTATGGATATCGTTTTTCATTTTGAAACTCAACTTTCTTAATTTAGGGTTTTCTATTTTAATCGGGTTATTGTGACTCATCTTGGGTTCATCGGTAAAGAGATTAAAACTGAGAAGAGAACCAAAACTAGACTTGAATAATCTGAACTATGTGGAGTGTGGACTAGGGAGTACTATTTTTTAGATATTAATTTAACGTTTTTCTTCTGGTTTTATTAAAGACAATTAAGTAAAGTTTGTATATAACAAAAAGTGAATTATCGTTTTTCTTCCTATAGTTTAGTCATATTTATCATTTTTATCTGAAAATATTTCTTTTGCATCTGCTGGGAAGCTTGATACAAAACAAAATATCTCAATTACATAACCATAATATAGTGAAACTGAATTAAGATATAAGGAAGATGACGACTAGAGGCGATGGTTTCTTTATACAAACCCTTCGCAATGGGTTCCGACCAATGAAGCCAAAAATCTCGTGATTGGTCACACTCATGAAGAAAAGTTTAAAGAGAAAATAATAAAACGTCCGATGTAGGTTTCATGAAAATAACATATGAATTGAATTTTAGCAGCAAAACGTTAACATAAATTAGGATTTTGCCTTTATTTGCAAAATTGCATAATTACCAATTTTAATGATAGATGGTTTAACATTTTAAATTAAAACAGTTAACTTTTTTAGATGAAAATAATAATTTTTTAAAACTTTAGAGAGCCAGATGCAAAAAAAAAATATTTTTTTGAATTTAAATAGCAAATATGACCAAACAATAGGGAGGAAAATGATAATTCATTCTATAACAAATATAAATTAATAAACTACCCACTAATAAATAATTATATTAATCATGTAACTTTCTAGTTTGCTTTTTAACTATTGAGTATCGAATATTATTTAATATTCTTAACATACACCCTCAAGTTTTCCTTGAAACAATTAATGAGCAATAAATAAAAAATGATTGTTACCGGACTCGTTAACCGGCACGGGGCATGTTGCCTCGGCCCAAGTCATACGAGGTAATATGGACTATGTAGCTGTGTGCCCCATTTTCGCATAATACTAATTAACTCAAGCTTTACCTACTACGCTAGACGTCCATGGCCTACTACAAAACTAATACCAGAATATATGTAAACTATCTGGTTAATAAAAGTGAGCTTTCAAGTTTTGAACAACTAACACGCCCACTAAAATATATCTAAATTTTCACTCTAAAGTTTGGTGTTCATATATTTTGAGGGATTGACAAATTATTAAATAAAAATAATCATTTTTCTAAAAAAGTCCTAAATTAAAAGTCGTAAATGAACCTCCGGTAATACTTAGTGAATCCCAAGAAACTTATATCTGTCTTTGCAGGATTCATTTGCATAATCCTTTCTATCTTTACAGGTCAACCATGATCCCGTCAGCATTAACCACGTGGCCAAAAAACTCTGGAGGGTGTGAACTTTAACATTGCATCACCAATAGGTTTTAGTTGAAGATTCGTAGCATGCATAATCATTTTCCGAAACCCTAAGCAAGACTATAGGGACCATGGCTTATTAGAGATCCATTGCACCTCATCTGAAAAACACAGATTTTAATGAGGAAGTTAGAAAATAAAAAAGAATTATCAAAACTTACTAGAAAGACACAAGCTTGAATATTTATTATGTCAGGCATAAAGTTTTTGTTTATTCAATTCAAAAACTAGACAAAACAAATTGTTTTAGTTGAAAGAAAAATCCCACGGTTCAAATCATAAGTCACGATGGATAGGAGACGAAGGCAACAAATAAAGTATAAAAAAGGAAGTTCGATATCAAACTTCAGTTGTCCAGTTTTTAGCTCCACAAATTATACGGTATGTAGAACTATGATATTAAAATTATACTCGAATTAAACTGGTTACCGGAGCAAATTGAATGCAGTCTTGAATCCCAACCCACACAAAGAAAGAGAAAACTACCGTTGCATGGTTGTTCCAATCCGTACCCAGAAAATGATTTTACAATTGTTAAAATCATCACAACAAAACAACTATAGGACACTCTAAAGACCAAAATTTATGGGGGATAGAACAAGTGTAAAAAGGCGAAAAATAAAAACCTACAATTAGAGTTTGATACGATGAAGAATAATTAAACAGTTGACGAATCCATGGGAAGATTAGACAGTGTTGCATTAAAGGCTAACAAGCTAGATCCACTTGTTACGATGCAATTCAAGTATGAAAATTTCTAAATTCTTTACCCGAATGATTCATACAAATTGTACATCTCTAGAGTAATATTTAGATTTACAATGAAACAAGTGGAAGATTAAAGATAAATGAAGATCAAATTTTTCTAAATGAAAACAATCAACTTGTTCAAACAATCTATTGTTTACACGTCATGAAGGAAGAAACGTACTTACAAATAATTTTAGAGAAACAACAAAGAAGATTTCATCACATAAAAGAAAGGCCGTGAATTTATTATAATTTTAGAGAAACAACTAATGTTTTAAGAACTATTATAAATTGATAATATATATACTTATATATCTTATTAGAGATTGTTAAGGTGATTTTATTTGATTAACTTTATATGAATTTTTCATGCTTAATTGAACATGCACTTGTGGTACGTGAACATGCATGCATGCATAAACGTTTACGTGTGCATGTATACAACTCTTGTGAACTTTGTGATTATTGAACTATAGGTGTGTGAGTTACCAAATCATAGGATTATGTGATTAGTTACTTGAATGATAGATGTTTTCATCTATATGTAATGAATTAAGATTTAAAACTTAATCAACATTTCCAAACAAATTAACATCTAGAAACTTTAAATCAAAGACCAAAACCAAACAAATCCTAAACACTTGAACACTAAACTAAAACACAAATTTAACACTAGTAATCAGTTCATTAGAATGATAACTAACTTAGATTAGTAATTAATTAACCGACTAACCTAAACTTAACTACTAAGAGTGTCATTAACACCAAATGGTGACACCTAGCAATCCTTACACTAACCACTTCCTAAAGCTTGACACCTAGCATCTAAATTACCACCTTATGACTCTAAAAACACCAACTCACAAGTCAAGTTGAGATCTAATGATGACCTCCCCTCCCACCATGAACCCCTTGGCCAAGACCACAAACCGCCATCACCAACATCTTCCTTCTTCCTCTCAGTTTTCAACATTACCGCAACCACCACTCTTTACACTAACAAATCTCTCAACACTCTCTTCTTCCTCCTCTCGGCTATAACACCACACAAAGCCACCATTTCACCCAACAAATCCCTCTTTTCTCTCGGTTGTTATACCACCATAACCACCAACAAATCATCATCAAAATCCTAGAAGTATTACCCAAGTTAAAGAACAACCACACCAAGTTGGATCATCAAGAGCCTAAGAACAATCCTCTAAATCTTTCTTGTACTTCCAATTAAGGTTAGATACTCAAATTCTATGATTAACAAACTTATAAAGTTATATATGTATTTAACATACATATAAATCAAACCCTTTATGTTATAAACCATCAAAAATATTTACCAACTTTATAAATACTTAATTTTCAATCAAAAATCAGTTTAAAAACAGAAAATTGGTATTTTTATGAAAATAAAAGATTTAAATAAGAACAAAAGTGTTTAAAAGTGTTGAAATAATTGTTATTTCATGATTTATTATGAGAATTAGGTTAGGTATTTAAATGATTGTGATTGTGGGAATAAAATTTAGAAATTTGCTAGAAAATATTGGAAATAATAATCAAGAAATTATGGAAAATTTTTATAGAATATATTAATTTATATGAATAATTCAAGGAAATAGAAGAAAAATGCCAAACAGGAAATCTGAATACGATAAAAATCTGCAAATTATTGTATGATGACCCTAGCAGTATGTTGGAAACATAGAATAAGTTTTATGAATTAATTCATCTGTATGATAAAGTTATGTATTTTGGGATGAAAAATATCAAGAAAATCGGGAATAATAACAATCCGTAGGTAAAATCATGAAAATTTTAAATAAAATTTTATATATTGTTTAGAACATTTTGTATAAATTTTAAAACTTTTGGATATATGTAGCTATTTCTGCCATTTAATATGAAATTTATAAAAATTCTAGGAAATATCTGTATATAAATATTAGTTGAAATTTTTATAAGTTAATCTGGATTTTAAGATGCTACTGTTTATAAAATTTGGTAATTTCTGGATAGTCGTAGCTACTGTTTTGAAATTTCTATTTAATTTAAGATATAAATGCTGAAAATTTTAAAGAAATAAGATTTATTTCTAACATATAATTATTTTATAGGAAATAAGTGAACTGTTACTGGAAATAAGGTGAGTAATATAGCTTTTTTTTATTTATAAGTTTTTTTTAGGGAAAAAACATACTATGTATTTTACTATGGATGCTAACGTGAATAAAAATTTTGATAAGTTACTGTCATTTACTGCCATAAGTTACAACCATTAATTGTATGAGAAACCGTCAGATAATATAAGTAATGCCACTTAGGAACATGTTTCCTGCAGCAACAAAATAAGTGTTGTGATGTTATATTATTTGATTCTGTGATTCATATGTGTGACAGTTTTGAATCACTTGGTATATAAGTAGGTTTAGTTGTGATCTTATTTATGTTGCATCAATAAGAAAATTTTGTTAAGTTATTAAACCTATGTTCTCACAAACTTTATGTTGATTATTTTCAGTATACTTTTTCAGGAAATCATAATGATTTATAATCTTATGTACACGTTCAGTATCTGCGATGTTTGGCACGGCTACGTAGGGGAGCTGTGCATATGGGTGGTTGTAGATCTATCAGACGTCAGCCTCTTTGTGGATGTTTATGTCCACTACTAGCTGAAGAATGAAATAAAATGATAAAGAAATGTACTAGAAATAGGATTACTAATGTAAGAGTCTAAGTTATTAGACTCGGTTTTGTATAATGTAATCCTGTAAAAATTATGACTAATAGGAAAATGATATTTAATTATAATGTTGTGTTTGTATATTTTGTAATCAATGTGTTTTGAGCCAATACTCACAGCAAACGATTTCACGCTTCCGCCGGGATGTGACAGATTGGTATCAGAGTCATTGGTTATAGAGAATTAGTTATTATTAGTTAATACCTAGACTATAACCATAAGCTCATATGATAACAATTTACCAACATGATAAAAACATGTGTTTATATTCCTCTTTATGACTCTATGTGAACATATCTATGCTTAGACAAAAATGGAATTTGCATATACAAGATTTATAATTGATGTGTGAATATGAGCTCTTGTGAATTTATTTGATTAAGAGATAGTATAAATTAAATTTTGTGAGAATTTTTGCAGTATGAGTACAGGAAATTTTGATAGTTACTATAATGAAACTGAACATTCAGACCCTAGCAGCCATAAGGAAACAACACCAAAAATAGAACCTCAGAACAATGTAGAAATACCTCAACCCGAGATCCAAAACAACATAAAGCCGAAGTTTTACGTCCGACGTGCACCGGTAATAGTGGGAGGTTATACAATTATGACCCCAAGAATGTACGGCATGGTAAGAAGTTTTCAACTAAGGAAGATAAAGAACAAGAAAACAAAAACCCAGAAACCCTTTCCCTGACATTTGATATAAAACCTTCGAAACTGAAGAAAGAGGAATTAAGAGGCAAAGGTTGGAAGAATGTCAGATGGAAACTACCAACCAGATTCTTAAGAAGGTTAAGAAGATACAACAAGAAATTCGGGTGCTTCAAGCATATGTCAAGGAAGTGAAGGAAGAAAGCAAAAGTATCTTCACTAAGATATGAAACTGGGTTTGGGGAAATTAGAAAGATAGGAAACCTTATATGTTATGTGACTGCTATAAATATGTAGAATAAGAATATAATGAAATAATTTGTTTATGAATGTTTAATATTATGATAAAGTGTGAGTAAAATTATGTAATATTAGTATAATTGGTATGTAGTGAAATATGCCGCCAAGGAGAAATACACAACCTTTACGAAGAATTTCACGTGTTCGACGACCAAGAACTAGGTTGGGAGAAGAAGCTCCGACGGTGAATATCGCCAAAAATGAGAATGAGAGGATTTCTCAAATAGTGACTCAACAATTGGAAGCAGCAATACCTACATTAGTAACTCAACTTCAACAAAACCTAAACATCGCAAGTGTACCACATGGAAATGCTGAACCAAAAAATACCAACGGATTAGAAAGTCACGAGGAAGAGATTGTAGATGGAGTTAGAAAAGGGTGTTCTTATAAGACTTTCATGTCTTGTAAACCCCGAGACTTTGACGGAAAAGGTGGAGCAGTGCAAGCATTACGTTGGTTAGAGGAAATGGAGTCAGTTTTAGATATCAGTGATTGTGCTGATAATTGCAAAACTAGGTTTGCTTCACATTCTTTTAAAGGAGAAGCACAGTCTTGGTGGAAAATGGAAATCCAAACAAAAGGAAGGAATGTTATAAATGGGTTAAGCTATGAAGAATTTTGAAAACTAATGATTGATAAATATTGTCCCTATAATGAAATAGAAAAGATAGAAGTAGAATTTTTGGCATTAGAGATGAAGGGTGCTGCACATCGGGAGTATACAGATAGATATAATGAGCTATCTAGATTGGTGCCACATCTAGTGACGCTAGAAACTAAGAGGATAGGAAGATATATCTGGGGATTAGTACCACAAATAAGAGGAATGGTTAAGACTGCAATGCCAAAGACTTTTCAGGATGCAGTGGCTTTAGCAGGAAGTTTGACAGATGAAATGATAAGGAATGGATCATTAACTATTACGAAAGTAGGAGAGAAAAGGAAATAGAACAAGAACACCGGAAGAAAATTTGGAGGAAACTGGAACAAGAAGGTAAACAAAAAGCCAGAAAGAAATTTCATAGGAATCGTACAGGAAGGAAGGCCACAGACAGAAAGTCAACCATGGTGCAATGCCTGCAAAAGGTATCATGATGGGAGATGTAAGCTGGTAATTTGTTATAATTGCAAGAAGAAGGGACATACGTTAAGAGAATGTAAGGGACACATAAATCCTAAGCCAGTGTGTTACCAGTGTGGAAAAGAGGATAACCGTCGTAATGGATGCCCGAAACTAAAAGGAAAAACTCCAAGGAACCCCAACAATGTGCATGGTCGAGCATTTGTACTTCAAGCTGAGGAGGCGCGACAGGAACCAGAAGTGGTGATGGGTACGTTTCTTATTAATGATCAATACGCAACTGTGTTATTTGATACGGGAGCAACCCGAAGTTTTGTTCTAAATTACTTACTTGGATTAGCATCAGAGAAACTGAAAAATAAATATACGATAGAACTAGCTGATGGAAAAATGATAGAGGCTAGCGAAGTTATTCCTAATTGAACTTTGAACTTAGATAATCATTGCTTTGACATAGATTTGATCCCTATTGAATTAGGAGGCTTTGATGTTGTTGTGGGTATGGATTGGTTAAGTAAGAATCAGGCAGAAATCATTTGTGGAAAACGAATGATTAAAATCCCTTTAATTAAAGATAACAAAATTTTTTTCATACACGGTAAGAAACCTAGAGGTCCTATCAGAATAATCTCTTGTATGAAGGCTCAGAAATATTTGAAAAATGAATTTTTGGCATTTCTGGCCCATTTAGTTGATACAAAACCAATTAAGAAGAACTTGAAAGATGTTTCTATTGTTAGAGAATATCCAAAAGTATTTCCTGATGAGTTACCAGGATTGCTGCACCCTCGTCAAAAAGAATTCAAAATTGAATTAGTACCTAGGACTACACCTATTGCCAAATCTCCATATCGGTTGGCGCCATCAGAAATGAAGGAATTGATGAATCAGTTACAAGAGCTGTTGGATAAAGGATTCATACGTCCTAGTGTTTCACCATGGGGAGCTCCAGTCTTGTTCGTGAAGAAGAAAGACGGATCCTTTAGGATGTGCATTGATTATAGAGAACTCAATAAAGTAACTATAAAGAATAGATACCCTCTCCCTCGAATAGATGACCTATTTGATCAATTGCAAGGATCAAGTTACTTTCCAAAAATTGACCTGAGATCAGGATATCATCAGTTAAAAGTACAAGAAGAGGATGTACCTAAAACTGCATTTAGAACTCGATATGGTCATTATGAGTTCTTGTAATGCCATTTGGGTTAACTAATGCTCCAGCTGTATTCATGGATCTAATGAACAGAGTGTGCAAGCCTTACTTAGATAAATTTGTCATAGTCTTTATAAATGACGTTTTAATCTATTCTAAAAGCAAGGAAGAACATGAGAAGCATCTAAGGCTAACTTTGGAATTACTTCACAAAGAAGAACTGTATGCCAAATTCTCAAAGTGTGAATTTTGGAAACGAGAAGTACAATTCCTAGGACATGTGGTTAATCAAGATGGAATTCAGGTCGACCTAGCAAAGATTGAGGCAATTAAGAAGTGGGAAGCTCCAAAGACACCAACTGAAGTACGTTAATTTTTAGGTTTGGCCGGTTATTATAGGAGATTTATAGAAAATTTCTCTCGAATAGCTTAACCTTTAACATAATTAACTCAGAAAGATAAACCATTTGTTTGGGGAGAAAAACAGAACACTGCATTTGAGAACCTTAAACAGAAATTATGTAATGCTTCTATTTTAGCTCTTCTAGAAGGTACTGATGTTTTTGTAGTATATTGTGACGCATCACATCAAGGTTACGGATGTGTTCTAATGAAACGAAATAAAGTAATTGCATATGCGTCTAGACAACTCAAAGGAAGTGAAAGGAATTATACTACTCATGATTTGGAATTAGGAGCAGTAGTATTTGCACTTAAGATTTGGAGACATTATCTATATGGAACCAAGTGCATAATTTATACGGATCATAAAAGTTTGCAACATATATTCGATCAAAAGATGTTGAATATGAGACAAAGAGGATGGGTAGAATTACTGAGTGATTATGATTGTGAAATCAAGTATCACCCAGGTAAGGCAAATGTAGTGGCAGATGCCTTAAGTAGAAAGGAAAGAATTAAACCATTACAAGTTCGTGCTATGAGAATGGAATTACACTCAGATTTAATGAGTCAAATCTGAGAAACCTAACAAAAAGATGAATTGAGAAATGTGATAGAACAGAATGAACAAATAGAAGCTACGTTAGATGGAATCCTGAGAATTAGAGGAAGAATTTGGATTCCTGATAATGACATGCTTAGAGAAAATATTCTGAATGAAGTACACAAGTCACGATATTCAGTGCATCCGGGAAATAATAAGATGTATAAAGATTTGAGAAACTAATATTGGTGGCCAGGTATGAAGAAATCAGTTGCAAAATTCCTAGAAAAATATGATATATGTTCAAGAGTCAAAGCTGAATATCAGAAACCCTTGGGACATTTACAACAACCAGAAATCCCTGAGTGGAAGTGGGACCAGATTACCATGGACTTTATAACCAAACTACCCAGAACTTCAAGCGGGTATGACACAATATGGGTTATAGTTGACCGATTAACTAAATCAGCTCACTTCTTGCCAATCAGAGAAGATTATAAAATGGAGAAATTAGCCAGGATTTATATGAAAGAAATTGTGTCTTGACATGGAATACCAATTTCAATTATATCAGACAGAGATAGCCGATTTACTTCAAGATTTTGGCAGACTTTACAAAAAGCATTAGGAACTTAAATAAACAGGAGTACGGCATATCATCCACAAACCGATGGACAAAGTGAGAAAACAATCCCAATATTGGAAGATATGTTGCGAGCTTGTGCATTAGATTTTGGTGGTAGCTGGGATATACACTTACCTTTGATAGAATTTTTATATAATAATAGTTACCATGCTAGTATAGGGGTAGCTCCATTTGAAGCTTTATATGGAAGGAAGTGTAAATCACCTCTATATTGGAATGAAGTAGGGGATAGACAACTTACAGGACCAGAACTCATACAGGAAACGTCTGATAAGATCTTTGAAATCAAAGGCAGATTGAAAGCAGCACATGATAGATAGAAAAGTTATGCTGATAAAAGAAGAAAGCCTTTAGAATTTCAAATAAGAGATATGGTGTATTTAAAAGTATCACCATCAAAGGGAATTATCCGATTTGGGAAAAGAAATAAGTTAAACCCTAGATATGTCGGTCCTTTTGAAGTAATTGTTAGGATTGGTCCTGTAGCATATAGGTTAGACTTGCCTCAAGAGTTAAGTGGAGTACATAACACCTTCCATGTATCTAATTTAAAGAAATGTCTGATTGATGAGACATTAAATATACCAATACAGGAAATCAAAATAGATAAGAAACTACATTTTATGGAAAAACCAGTAGCAATCATGGATAGAGAAGTAAAAAGATTAAAGAGAAGTAAGATCCCAATAGTGAAGGTCAAACAGAATTCAAAACGAGGACCTGAATTCACATGGGAACGGGAAGATGAAATGAAAAGAAAATACCCCCATCTATTTGAGGTTAGAATAAAGGAAAAGGGTAACTACAAAGATAAACCCTCCACGACATCTGAGAATACCTACCAATGAATTTCGGGACGAAATTCTTTTTACAGGGGGAGAATGTGACAACCCTAAAGCCAAGGTTAGGTAAACTAATGTTTTTAGAACTATTATAAATTGATAATATATATATACTTATATATCTTATTATAGATTGTTAAGATGATTTTATTTGATTAACTTTATATGAATTTTTCATGCTTAATTGAACATGCACTTGTGGTAAGTGAACATGCATGCATGCATAAACGTTTACGTGTGCATGTATACAACTCTTGTGAACTTTGTGATTATTGAACTATAGGTGTGTGAGTTACCAAATTATAGGATTGTATGATTAGTTACTTGAATGATAGATGTTTTCATCTATATGTAATGAATTAAGATTTGAAACTTAATCAACATTTCCAAACAAATTAACATCTAGAAACTTCATATCAAAGACCAAAACCAAACTAATCCTAAACACTTGAACACTAAACTAAAACACAAACTTAACACTAGTAATCAGTTCATTAGAATTATAGCTAACTTAGATTAGTAATTAATTAACCAACTAACCTAAACTTAACTACTAAGAGTGTCATTAACACCAAATGGTGACACCTAGCAATCCTTACACTAACCACTTCCTAAAGCTTGACATCTAGCATCTAAATTACCACCTTATGACTCTAAAACCACCAACTCATAAGTCTAGTTGAGATCTAATGATGACCTCCCCTCCTACCATGAACCCCTCGGCCAAGACCACAAACCGCCATCACCAACATCTTCCTTCTTCCTCTCGATTTTCAACATTACCGCAACCACCACTCTTTACACCAACAAATCTCTCAACACTCTCTTCTTCCTCCTCTCGGCTATAACACCACACAAAGCCACCATAACCACCAACAAATCATCATCAAAATCCTTAAAGTATTACCCAAGTTCAAGAATAACCAGACCAAGTTAGATCATCAAGAGCCTAAGAACAATCCTCTAAATCTTTCTTGAACTTCCAATTAAGGTTAGATACTCAAATTCTATGATTAACAAGCTTATAAAGTTATATATGTATTTAACATACATATAAATCAAACCCTTTATGTTATAAACCATCAAAACTATTTCATGATTTATTAGGAGAATTAGGTTATTTCATGATTTATGAACATAAAATATTTTTATGAACTTAAAAGATTTAAATAAGAATAAAAGGGTTTAAAAGTGTTGAAATAATTGTTATTTCATGATTTATTAGGAGAATTAGGTTAGGTATTTAAATGAATGTGATTTTGGAAATAAACTTTAGAAATTTGTTAGAAAATATTGGAAATAATAATCTGGAAATTATGGAAAAAATTTATAGAATATATTAATTTATATGAATAATTCAAGGAAATAGAAGAAAAATGTCAAACAGGAGATCTGAACATGATAAAAATCTGAAAAAAAATTGTATCATAACCCTAGAAGTATGTTGGAATTATAGAATAAATTTTGTGAAATACTTTATCTGTATGATAAAGTTATGTATTTTGGGATGAAAAATATCAAGAAAATCGGGAATAATAACAAATCAGTAGGTAAAATCATGAAAATTTTATATAAAATTTTATATATTGTTTAAAACATTCTGTATAAATTTTAGAACTTTTGGAAATATGTTGCTATTTCTTCCATTTAATATGAAATTTATAAAAATTCTAGGAAATTATCTGTATATAAATATTAGTTGAAAGTTTTATATGTTAATCTGGATTTTAGGATGCTACTGCTTATAAAATTTGGTAATTTCTGGATAGCCGTAGCTACTGTTTTGGAATTTCTATTTAATTTAAGATATAAATGGTGAAAATTTTAAAGAAATAAGATTTATTTCTAACATATAATTATTTTATAGGAAATAAGTGAACTGTTGCTGGAAATAAGGTGAGTAACATAACCTCTTTTTATTTATAAGTTGTTTTTGAGGGAAAAAACATACTATGTATTTTACTATGAATGCTAAGGTGAATAAAAATTTAGATAAGTTACTGTCATTTACTGCCATAAGTTACAACCATTAATTCGTATAAGGAACCGTCAGATAATATAGGTAGCGCTACTTAGGAACATGTTTCCTGCACCAACAAAATAAGTATTATGATGTTATATAATTTGATTCTATGATTTATATGTATGACAGTTATGAATCACTTGGTATATAAGTAGGTTTGGTTGTGATCTTATTTATGTTGCATTAATAAGAAAATTTTGTTAAGTTACTAAACATATGTTCTCACCAACTTTATGTTGATTATTTTGAGTATGCTTTTTCAGAAAATCATAATGATTTATAATCTTATGTACACCTTCAGTATCTGCGATGTTTGGCACGGCTACGTAGAGGAGCTGTGTATATGGGTGGTTGTAGATCTATCAGACTTCAGCCTCTTTGTGGATATTCATGTCCACTACTAGCTGAAGAATGAAATAAAATGATAATGAAAGTACTAGAAATAGGATTACTAATGTAAAAGTCTAAGTTATTAGACTCAGTTTTGTATAATGTAATCTTGTAAAAATTATGACTAATGGGAAAATCATATTTAATTATAACGTTGTGTTTGTATATTTTGTAATCAATGTGTTTTGAGCCAATAGTGACAACAAAGCATTTCACGCTTCTATCAGGATATGACATGAAAGGTTAAATTTTCAACAACGAGGAGAAGGGCGTACCTCTTTTAACTAGAATAAGATTAAAACGATCATAACTAATACCAAAGGAATGAGAGAGATCAGAAAAGAAGCTGGAAATCAAAAGGCAAAATATAATGCTTTGATGTGATCAATATGATCATTTTCTCTCAAAATGCTCAAAACTATTGGTCTGATATTGAATAATTGATAAAATAATTTTCAAAAATAAATGAACCAAAATCAGCAAATCAAGGCATGAATTAAATAGTGCTAGGTTATTACAATCGGTCATAATTTTCTTTTCTAAATTAGAAGTTATTTTCCTTTTAAATCGATAGGTAGAATAAGTTTGACATCATACCAATTTCCTTTATTTTAAATAATGGAGAAGAGTCTAGGCGTTCTCCTAAAATTATTATTATTCTTGTTTTATTTTTTACCAATTGTTTAACAATTGATATCAAAGCCTTAAGATTTAGTGTTTGTAGAAGAGAAGGAAGTACCTATTGTTTCAAGAATCGCAGGGGAAGAAGAAGCATGTTGTCTGGTTATCGCATAAGGAAAAAACATCAGAAAAGCGGACCAACGGTTAGAAGTTGTTGAAGAAAGTCTGCTGAAAAGTGACTATAACCATTCTGGTGCGAAAAAGTTGCTAAAAGATTATTGATGTTAGGAGGGAATGAAGGGAACGTAATGGAGTTGCAAAAGAGACAAGCAACATCTTTCTTCAATGTCCAAAACTCACGTCGACCATCTACATAATATGGTCGATTATCATGAAGACAATTCTTGCTGCTAATGGCTTGAAAGACACTAGTATAGCTGATACAACAAAGGAGAATAAGAAGTACAATGCTTTGGCTTTGATTTTTCAATCAATACCAGAAGAAATCTTTCTCCAAGTTGCTAAATATACTGAAGCAAAGGACGTGTGGGTGGCTTTGCAAGTTTGGTACTTGGGGGCTGAGCGGGTCAAAAAAGCTTGGCTACAAACTTAGAGAAGTGAACTCAAAGCTTTAAAGATGGATGGGACAAAGACAATAGATAATTTTTCTACCAAGTTAGAGGGTGTGCAATCTAAATACAAGAGTTTAGAAGCATCACTTGAAAATGAGATTTTATTAAGAAAGTTACTAAATTCTATGTTTGATAAGTATCTACCTATTGCATTCTCTATTGAGTAGTTGGGTAGTTAAAGGCACATGAAGAAAGGAACAAGTTCAAGGGTCTGAGTGGAGATTCATCTTAAGGGAAACTATTGCTCACCAATCTGATGTCTAGAAGAATCAAAGAATTAATAACTACCGAGGTTGAGGGAGAGGAAAGCTTAATGGAAGAGGAAGAAGGAATAGATATTTTTGGAATAATGATAAAAAACCTGGTTAAGGAGGATAGATTGAAGACGAAATAAATAATTTTGATGAATAGTATGAAAGATATGAAAGACAAGACATGAGGAAGAACTTGAGGTGCTATAATTGTGAGAAAATTAAGCATTACTCAAGTGAAGGTAGAGCTCCATGAAATGGGAATGAAGAAGCAAACCTAGTTAGGCATGACAATCATGATGATCAAACCTTACTAAAAGCAACTTGTTCGTTAAAGAAAGTAATTAAGGAAGAGAAAAAAAGTTTTTCCTACTATGTACAAGAAAATGTGATGATGGAACATGGTTCTTGGATAATAGAGCAAGTAGCCACATGACCGGTCATGGGAGTTATTTCTCTAAACTTGATGAAAAGGTAACTGGTCAAGTAAAATTTAGAGATGGCTCTAATATTAAAATAAAAGGAAAATGTTGTGTAATAATGCAATGCAAGAACGATGAGAAAATGGTACTTTTTAATGTGTTCTATATACCTGAATTGCATAATAAATTCTAAGTTTAGGTTAACCGGATGAGAAGGGGTGCAAAATAAATTCGGGAGATGAAATCCTAAAGTTATATGATCGAACAGGAAGTTTGCTTATGAAAATTCAAAGAATTCAAAATAGATTAAACAAGGTAAACCTTCAAGTATGTTTTTCTAACTCTAAGAACATTGAAGATCAAGAAGGAAAAGCAATTAAGTTTTGTGAGCAACTGCAAAGGACAGGATCGAATGTGAGGAGTACTCAAGCTATTGAATTTACAAGTTTAGTAATGAATGAAAATCCAGATGTAAAGGCCAGCAATCAATCATTTGGTGAGAGCCTAATTCAGATTGGGATAATTCCAGTGGCCCAGAATAGTAGTCGAGAACAAAGTGTGAAAAGCCCAACAAATTTGGTTGAAAGACCAATCCAAGAAGGAAAATCCAGCTCATCGATCAAATTTTATGGGTTAAAATCTAAAAGTGTTGATGAAGAAAAGTAAGAACTTTTGGAAGAACAAAGATTAGAAAAGTTGCCTAGCATGGAGGTTAATTTATCACTTGCTATAATAAATGGTATAGGAAAGTTAATGCTGGATCAAGTCTTGTTTGGAGAAAATATTCAATGGGAAAAAGTGAAGACCAACAAAGCAACAAAACTAAGACATGGATGGACTGATGCATAATTTGCAGATCCTATTAAACAAGTTTGTTATTGTGAATCGAAGAGAATGAATAAAGGCAAGATGGTGAAGAACACCAATTCAAGACTAGAGGGTTAATGTTAGTATAATCTTGAATAATTGATAAAATAATTTCCAAAAATAAAGAAACCAAAAGTCAGCAAATTAAGGCATGAATTAAGGAGTGCTTGATTTATGCAATCAGTCGTAATTTTCTTTTTTAAATTATAAACTGTTTTTCCCTTTAAATAAATATGTAGAACAAGTTGCACACTGTACCAATTTCCTTTATTTTGAATAATAGAAAAGAGTCTGGTAGTCACCTAAAATTGTTGTTGCTCTTGTTTTTCTTTGATCCAATTGTGTAATAGAAACCAAAGAAAATTCAAGAAGAATCGCATCTTGTGCAAGAATTCGAAAACCAACTTTGTTAATGGTAACTTGTGAACAAACGAAATATTTCTAATTAATGAAGAAATATTTTTCTTTTAAAGAAAACGACTGCAAGTCCATCAGATACTATGATAGTAGTTATGGTATGATGGTTAAGGCATAACTGGAATAGTACTTTACATCAACGATGCACGAACTTTTATCATGAATTAGAATTTATATCCACAACAGTAGTAGCATGTCATTGACTTTGGTTAAGGAGTTTACTCAATGATCTAACATGTTGGCAACAAGATAAGATTATATTATGTCTAGACAACAAATCTGCTATACTAATGAAGAATCTAATTTTTCACTAAAGGAGCAAATTGACACTAGATACCACTTCATACTAGAATGCGTGGAAGAAGAATGAAATGATCATAGTAGAATACGTCATTGGGAATCTACAAAAGGTGGATATATTAACTAAAGCTCTATCAAGAATAAAGTTCATTGATATACGAGATCTTTTACGAGAACATGGACTCTTGGAGCATGTTAAATTTATAAAGGACATTATTGGGTTAAATTTAACCCATCACCACTGGCCCAAAGCTTCAACATCAACAACGATATTCAAGTCCGGCCTTGCGGCCCTTCAGCGCCATCACCTTCACACCGTTAGTTACCGTTAGTTAGGATGGTTAAAATTATGTTTCTATTACGCAGTTATAATATATAGTTATCTATAAATACCCTAGACACATTAAATTCCTATAATATCCAATCAGTAGAATTATCATATATCTGTTGTGTTTATCAATCCTAAATACACACAATTCAATCCTCTACAGATCTCACCCATGATATAGAAATCTTATTCAACAAATAACATTATCACTCTATTCAATTAACCCGATTACTACCAAAATCATTTGACGTTGTTTTGAGTTCTTAAATGGATAAGAAGGCTCCACCGCGATCCACATACTCCCCTAATATCTGACTCCGTCGTATGTCACATCATATCCTACAACTGCTACAGCGTGATTAACCTCCACTCCACAATGTCAAGTAAAAACTCCCTGTAAATATATGCAGCAATGAATAAACTTACAAACCATCTAAGTGTTGTTTGTTAATATGTGATTTGGGTTTTTTTTTTCTCTGTGTTACCATTGAATAGAACTGAAAATCATGACCATTAGCCTCAATGGCAGCGAACACAGGCTAGTGTGCAACTGCTTTCAATAGTGCATCTTCATTGCAATCAGGCACATCCTCAAATCCATCAATCGTTACCAATTGCCTGCCGATCTGGATTTGAAAAGATCAACATATGATTAGATATGTAATAGATTTTTTCAGGTGTCCATGAGAATCCGAATTGGAAAACTCATGGAATTAACCAAATTAATATAAACGTGAATATTAGAATCTTTATAAACCTAAATTAAGTTAAGTTAAACATGCTCAATTAACTAATAGTTAAATTTGTATAAATGCTAAATTGTTTAGTTTGGACTTAAAATTTTCAAATTAGTTTATTTAAAATGGCTTTAATTATTTACATTAATTGTTTTTATTTGTTAATTTTTTTATAATAGATCAATATTAGAAAATATATCTTTAATGACACGCAAATTATAACACGCGATGATTTAATGACGTACAAAAATGTGTAAAAAACTCTCATATTTACTAAATTCTAAACAAACGATGATATGTATTTTTGTGTGTTAGTGTGGTGGGGGAGGGGGGTGTTAGGAGACTTGACTAACGATGTTAGTCATTTAAATTTAAATGGTTACATAATAAAAAAAATATTAGGGATGCAAATGATTAAAAATAGAAACGTCATGTATGCAAAATAGGTTTTAAAACTAAGGGATACGAGTAGTTAAAATAAACAAACGTGAGGAACACAAATGGTAATTTACTCTACAAATATTTTACATTTTTTGATAAATTATCATTTACCTTCTTGTGATTTGTCCACATTTTCCATTAGCATCCAAAATTCTATTTTTTGCATCTGGATCCCCAACATTTTAAAATTTGATGCATTTACATCCAACAAGCTAACACCGCTAAAAATAACATGTTAAAGTTATAAAATTATGAAAACACACTTTTAAATATAAACAAAACCCCCAAATTTGCAGCCCTAATTGATTTCTATGGTTTAATTGACTTGTGTCTGGGAAATCAAATACATAGAGGATATTTCAAGATATTCAGTTGTATCGAATTAATCGAAATCTCGGGAAGAAATTGACTTTGGTTTAATCGAATAGTGTGGGGAGAAATCAAATACTATTAGAAGATTTAAAGTTCTTACTTGTAATCGACTTAAACGACCGGTAAGTTGGTTTTATGCTCTTATTGTTTAACAACATTCAAAGGTTCAATTTTGGTGTTGTTTTTCTGATGTGGGTATATTGACATGTCAAAGATTTTGATTCGATCACAGGTAGGATGCAATGTGGGTTTGTAGCTTAGGTCGACCCACCGATGTGTCAAATATCCATCCAAATCATACTCGGGCTTTTGAACTCTATAAATGAGCATGAATGAATAACAAGAGCCTGAAAGTAGTATTAGGTCTTAGTTGGTTTTGTGTGGTTATCTATCCTCTTTGTAATTGACATGTCAAAGATTTGTGATTCGATCACAGGTAGGATGTTGTGGGTTTGTAGCTTAGGTGACCCCCGATGTGTCAAATATCCATCCAAATCATACTCGGGCTTGAACTCTATAAATGAGCATGAAATGAATAACAAGAGCTGAAAGTAGTATTAGGTCTTAGTTGGTTTTGTGTGGTATCTATCCTTTGTAATTGAATGATTTGTGTTTTATGTATTGAATGTTTGAAATTTAAACATCTGATGTAATAGAAGGTTTTGTAATCTAAATTTAGTTTTGTGAAGTATTTAACACATCTTCATTGGTCTCAACTATTGGTGTAATTGCATGCAATTACATGGAATTTAATGCAATTGATGCAATGTACTTTGATGCAAATATAGAATGGTATTGAAAAAGTACAATGCACTTTTGATAAAATGTATTTTTCATGTAAATATGAAATGGCAATGCACTTTTGATGCAAATATGTAAATATGGTGGCATTCTTGATTTATACATGTAATAATTTGAATGGTAGTTTTATGATACGGTAATTTGACCATATTATCTACAACTGCTGCAAGGTCACAATTGACCATATTATCTACTGTAAAGACCTGATCACGATCGATTCCACATTTTGTTGCACTTGATAATCAAACTACGACGGATGTGTGCGTGTGTGATATCAATGAACATTAAACAAACTCAATCGAATATTATTAATCAAATGATTACAATACCATCGGGCGGCCTATCACACAACTCTATGCTCTCTCACCCTTAGAGCACTTTTACAAAATGAACACACACTAAAATACAAAGGAAAAACATCTATATATACTATGCAGATGTTCTCGCGAGAGAACTTGAAGTTCTTGCGCGGCAACTCCAAGTTTTTGCGTGATAAGTTCTTCTACAATCATCATGGAGTTCTCGCTTCCTTGTACTTCTCGCATGAATTGAGTTTTTGCTTTTCACTTGATATTGTAATCTATAAAGACTAGGTCCTTACAATTTCTCCCTATGGATTATGATATCAAGTTATGTTTGACTTCAGTCACTCATCTTCATGAATTATCTGATCATTGGGTATCTTTTAATTTAGTCTTCCCCCTCAGCTATAACCTCTTCCCCCTCAGCTGTAACCTCTTCCTAATTTATAGCATCATAAAGGATATCACATTTGAATCAATCATGATTCCTTATGACTTAAGATGTATTAGGTATATGATAGAGAGGTCCAACTTCCATTTTGGATTCCCAAAGAACCTGATTCTTCAATCCGATGACAAGATTCTGTGACGACGAACTAGATCATCTAAGTATTCTTCCCCCTATGTAAGATGTAATAAGCCCATATTTTCAGAGAAAGAATACCAAACAATCTTGATTCTTCACTTAATTAATCCGTTCGATCATTATCCCCGTCAGTATGATAAGATAAGCCCACATTGTCAAGTTTCAGTTCACGAACGACCCGAATAAAATGTTATAAATATAGAATCTTGAACTTGTTCAAACATCACAAAAACCCCTGTTTAAGTACCAAACTTCAAATCATCCGGCATCCTCTAGATTTGGGCTGAAACACTTATTCTAAACCTTCACAAACTAACAAGTTTTCGCATCTAGACAATGTTCTTGCATTTTTGCAAAGTTTTCGCAAAGATCAAGTTGATAGTTAAAGTTTTCGCGCGAATGTTGAAGTTTCGCTTGATGAAGTTTTCGCATATGAACTAGGTAGATGTTCTCACGCGAGAAGTTGATGTTCTCGCATGACAACTCCAAGTTATCGCAGGAAGCAGTTACCGATGCGAAACTGTCCAAGTTTTCGCAAAAAGCGGTTATTCGTGCGAAAACTTCGTCAAAATCGACTTTTTGTGTTTGATTCACTGTTGCGATTTCAATTCTTAAATTTTCATCATCATAACTTGAAGATACTGAGCGTATTGATGCAGATCATCATTTTAGCAAGTAACAAAGTTGATTTCATGTGTGTTCACCTTCGATTTCATCCATTTTACCTTCGAAATCAAATCATATCCGACCATAACCTTTAGGTCTTCAATCTTCGTGTTTAACATCTTAATACGGATGATTGCGGAATGAAAATCCCTGTATGAAGAGCAACACCTTGCTCTGATACCAAATGTAAAGACCTGATCACGATCGATTCCATATTTTGTTGCACTTGATAATCAAATTAAGACAGATGTGTGCGTGTGTGATATCAACAAACATTAAACAAACTCAATCGAATATTATTAATCGAATGATTACAATACCAAATTAGTATACATCGTTTAAACTCGATCCACCCGAGGTGAGCTCCCCTCGGGCGGCCTATCATACAACTTTGTACTATCTCACCCTCAGAGCACTTTTACAAAATGAACACACACTGAAATACAAAGGAAAAACATCTATATATACTATGCAGATCTTCTCGCGCGAGAACTTGAAGTTCTCAAGCGGTAACTCCAAGTTTTCGCGCGATAAGTTCTTCTTCAATCATCTTGGAGTTCTCGCTTCCTTGTACTTCTCGCATGAATTGAGTTTTTGCTTTTCACTTGATATTGTAATCCATAAAGACTAGGTCCTTACATTATATTTCGCGTTCTTGTCACGAGATCGATCTGATTGTTAAAGTGTTGATCCTTACAGGTTTCATGAAAGTTAGTTTTGCATTTGGTATAAATGAAGCAAATCTAGCTACATGCAACATTAAAAAGAACTATTTACTCCATCCATTAAGTTCATCCGAAAAGAATTTAGCTTGATCGATATCTCTAACGGGTAGTCATGTTGACAAGATTAGGGTGGAACTAGGGGTCTTTGTTAGATTTCTATTATAACATGTCTAAGATTTTTTATAAGAAAGTATAAGTTTGACCCTTTAATGTAATCGGTAGAGAAAATAAACTGTGATGACACACTTGCTAAAACTTGTAGTTCCGCCTCCTAAAGTAGGAAGTAGGGGTCTTCATTCCCACTTTCGTCACATATTCTTATAAGCCACACACTTATACTTATCGTATTCTTATATGCCATATGCTAGTGAAAGGAGCTAATGCTATTGAGACATAGACTGACTTGTATGTCAAAGCGTGCCACAGAATCCTAATGTATTTTCTTTAACTGTTTTATCTTGGACTTGATTTTATTCACTTCTAGGTTTCTTAAAACAAATATGTAATTGACTAACATGGTTAATACGTACCTTATCCCTTGAAACCTTTGGGTCGATTTAAATGTAGGGTCCTTGGGTGCATTAGGTTCGTCTTTCGGGGGTGGTTTGGGGTCGTCTTTAGGGGGTGCATTGGGGTCTTCTTTAGGTGCCTTCGGGGCATTTATAATAGGAATAGAAGAATGCATTGCTAAGCCACAGAGTCCCTCTTTCCTAACTTCTCGATGTATAATTATCTATCCCTTGTCTCCCCATCCCGTTCCCCATGAGTTCTTAACGATCCAATATTTGAGTCCCTCGGGATTCACACCGTATCCCACAATTCCAACACCATGATTCGGCTCTGTGCCACAGTCTCCAATATAAACACCCTACAAACAAATTAATCTTTGGTATAAACGTCCTGAAAACAAGTGTCGTAAGTAGTAACTATGGTCATCACTAGGAATTCAGATCATCAATCGCAATCAAAGCATTGGTAGCAAATGAAACAAACTAGCATTTGCGTATCAGTAGCAAGTGTGATTCGCATTAACTAGTTTAGTACTAATAGAGTGGTTAACATTTTCTACTGATTTAACCGCAGTTGCCACCACTTCCAGAAGTTCTGCAACTTTCATGATATGTGTTCAACACCAATTAAAGAATTCAATTAGTCTATTTCAAGTACGAATTATCACATACAAGAATATCTTGTTTCTTGAAATTAAACATTCTCTACTATAACCAATTATTGATTTTGTTTACCATAAAATAAATTAATCTGAAAGTGAGATCCATAAACACAAAACAAAAAAAAAAACCTTATAATGACCACCCAGTTAAAAGGTTTGGAACACAATCAATAATTTTTTTTTTGGTCAATTACCTTTGAATAGAACTGCAAACCATGGCCGCTTAGTTGTATGCTGGCAGCTACAGACTGATGCGCGACTGTCTTCATGTGCATTTCTTCGTCATTTGGTGGCAAATTCTGTGTGTTATCAAGCTTCACCATGTCTTTAATCTAGTTCAGAAACAAGATTAACAAACATGTTTGGTTAATATGCTAGTAACATTTCTGAATTATGCAACATTTGTGCATATATACCATTGATTTATCGCAGTTTTATTTTTTGCCAACATAAGGGTAGCTCGCCTCTGTGGCTAGGCCTCCATTCTCTATTATGTATAGCAATGCAGGTTCCATGAGCCCCTGTAACACCCGAAACCTCGGTCAAAATAAAAAGAAAAGAAAAGTATTTTGAAGAAAATAAAAAGAAGGCAAAGTTGAGGAGTGCTTTGTGTAAATAGTACCAAAAAGTCAAAAAGGTTACTTTTAAGGGCATGGCCGCCCATGCCATGCCCACTTTGCTGCTGCTGTTCGACTAGAAGGAGAAAGGAAGCTGAAATTTTGGTTCTCTCGGCTGTGAAGGAGAAGTAAGGCTGATTTTCGAATTTGGTGAGTTTGTTTGTATATTTGGCTCGGTTTTTGTTGGGTTTTCAACTTTAAAACCGATTTATATGTGTTTTATGTGTTTTGGTGCTTGTTTTTGCTTGTTTAGGTGCTTGAACTCTAGTGCAGGCAAGTTTGGAGGAGTGTTACTTGTTTGCTGCTATAGGTGAGTTCTAGACCCCGTTTACATGTGTTTTTAAGTATCTTTGGGGCTAAAAATGTATATAAATGGGTTTTCTCAACTCGTTTACTTGTAACCGTATGTATATATGTGTATGCTCATGTTCTGAACTTATTTTTGTGTTAGGTATGCTTAGAAATGTATGTTTAAGCTTAGAACAGGTGATGAAACAGGTCTGGGTTGATTCTGAAATGCAGAAATGCATAACCGGTAGTCATGCGCCCAAACAGGGCCCATGCGCTTAGGATTATAGCATGAAACTGCCTAAATTTAGGCCATGCGCCCAAACAGGGCCCATACGCCTGGGAATTTCCTTAGAAAATCCTAAGTGGGGGTTCATGCTCCCCAATAGTGTCATGCGCCCAACCCTTTGTTCAGGCGCCTAAGTACTAGTCCATGCACTTGAACAGTTCATGCGCCCAGAATGTAAGCTAAAATGCCTAAGTGTAGGATTCATGCGCCTGAATAGTGTTAATGCGCCTAAGTAGGACTCGTGCGCCTGCATAGTGCCCATGCGCCTAAACACATAGAAAATTTTCTGGATTTTGGGAAATCAGAATTTTAGGGTTTGACCCTGGTTTGACTTGATGCTATTATCTGATTATTTTATTTATGTTTTGGGCTGTTCTTGTGTTCCTATTTATTATATTATTATATGACTTTACGTGATGTGATTTATCCGTATAACGTAAAGTATTATCATTAAAGAAAGTGGAAAGATTAATGATAATGAGAAGTGGAACATAAAGAACAGAAGAAAGTCTTGCAAGCGAATTCACATGAGGTTCACAACCACTAGGTTGTTAGCTCAACTGTGTGCGGTTTAGCTAACCCGTTGGATGCACACAGGGTCAATCTTTGAGATTGAGTGGACCCTTGTTGCTGCCCCGGTACTAGTGTCTGCTTCGTGCATCAATATGTGGTCTATGTGTAGACCTCGGCCCAGTACCAGTTTTGTGCGCAATATCAGGGGCATAGTACATTGGTTCAGATTAAGTGAAAGATTAAAATAAAAGTTCAGATGAACGATGATGGAAATGGTAAAGAAGATAATGGATGTTATCTTAACTGTACGTATGATGTGTGATCGCGTACGAAAGAAAAGTATATTATTTTAAAAGGGTATTTTCATATACAAATCTTTCAAGGTATTTTAATGTTTTAAAACTAGAGCTCACTCAGCAAGGCTGAATTTTATGCATTTTCAGTTGGCAGGTAATTTTTGATGAGGATGGCACTCGGGGAGGCTACTCGTCGGGGCTAGACTGGCATCCATTCACGCATACTAATATTGTTGTTTTGTAATGCAATTAATATGATCTTTTGTAAATATTAACAATTAACAATGTATTGCTTAGCAACAATATTTATTAATGAAGTGAATGGCTTTTGATATTAATTCCGCTGCATTGGTTTATTAACTATGAAATGTTTTATGCTATGATTGACCAACTGTAAGGTCTCCGGGAACGGGGCCTTACAAGTTGGTATCAGAGCCAAAGTTTAAGATAAATAGGTAAATATTTTCAAAACCTAAACTTAAACTGAGAATGGGACGAATGGAGGGATGCCAGCCCGAGTAGCTACGTGCCATCAGGTATTTCTTTTCTTAATGATAACCGGCATTATGTACGTGTGCTATTTGATTTATGTGCCTTTAGTAGATTTTAATACTAATGTAGTCAGGATAGGAAATGCTCGGGGGATGAAGAGTAAAGTAAGTGGCTAATCACAACTGGCCACTGTAATTAGGGACTTACTATACTTGACATAAACTGAGCTATTACCTTGAATGACCGTGTTGGTGTTTGGATCTTATAATGTTTAAAGGATGACCGGAGGTAGATCATCTAAGGCTTTTTGAGGTGGGACACGGGGTGGTCGTGCTGGTAGGCCACGGGCCGTGAAGAACAAGACGAGGACTGCAGAGACGGCTCCTAGTGGGCCTGGGCTTCATCACCCGGAGGGCGGTGATGAGAGTGCAAATCTGTGGGCCTCAGTGAAAGAGGCAGTGGTGGAGGAGGTTCACCAAGTCATGCAGACGATCCTACCGTCTATAGTAACTGAATTTATCCGGGCTGTTAGAGAAGACGAAAGGAAAGAGAAGGAGGAGGAAAGGAGGATGACTGCTGACAGGAGGGAGAATGTAAGAGGTCATAATGATGAGGAGGAGATGACTACTGGAAGGGGAGCCTCTAGTGATGAAGAAGAGGTGGTGGTGCTGGAAACCACGAGGGGATGCAGCTACGGGGCATTCTAACGGTGTAAACCCCCTACCTTTGATGGTAATGGCAATGCTGCAGCTGCCCACCGCTGGATAAGGGAGATGGAGGCAGTATTGAAGATCAGTGAGTGTCGGGAAGACTAGAAAGTGATGTTCGCCACTCACTCGTTTGTCGACTCGGCACTATGTTGGTGGGACAATCTTGTCCAAGCAGAGGGTGACGGGCCATCGAAAGAATGAGATGGGGAGAGCTGAAGAAGTTGGTGATTGAGGAATTCTGTCCTCACCGAAAACTCAACAAGATCGAAAGGGAGTTCTTACAGCTGGAGGCGGGAACTATGACCCACCAGCAATATACCGCCAAGTTTAACGAAATGGCGAGGTACGTGCCGGATCAGGTTATGCCGGTATCGAGGAAGATCAATCGGTACGTCCAGGGACTACCGGCCGACATCCGCAGACACTTGATCGCTGCCCAACCGAGCACTTTTAGGTCGGCAGTGGATTTGGCGGGAATGTTGTATGATGAAAGGGAAGTAGCGGTGGTTGAGGTGAAGAAGGCGGACGGCGGTGATAAGAACTGGAGAGGTAAGCGGTTTGGGCATGGCGATTACACCCCAAAACAATAAGAGGAGGGGGATGGATGATCGGCGGGTGGTGCCATCAGGCCCAGGGTTGAGGAAGTGCGACCGATGTGGTAGGGAACACACTGGCGATTGTATGAGGGGAGTGACTGTGTGCTTAAAGTGTGGGAAGCCCGGTTACATAGCAAAAGATTGTGGAATATCGAAATGCTTCAACTGTGGCGGGACTGGCCACAGGAACTATGAGTGCAAGAAGCCGAGAGTTGAGAGCTGGAGCCAAGAAGGGGACCGAAGAAGGAGGACAGAGGGCGAGTGCTAGAGCCTTCACGATGACCCGAGAGGAAGCCCGGGTAGACCCCGACGTTGTGTCAGGTATGTTTCTAGTAAACCAAACTTGTGCCTCTGTATTATTTGATTCTAGTGCTAGTAGGAGTTTCATATCTGCTGCTTTCTATGCTAAGTTGCCTGTTAGTAGTAGAAGTATTGATGAGCCTTTTGACGTAGAAACTACTATTGGTAAGTCAACCAGAATTTCTAGTATGATTGAAGATTGTGGCATAGAATTAGAATGCCATAGGTTCCCTGCTAAACTATATGTGATGCCCCTAGGAGGATTCGATGTAATACTAGGTATGGACTAGTTAGCAACCTATGAGGCAAACATCGTGTGTCGCAAGAAGATGATTCGATTAACTGCACCCGATGGAAGTTCGGTGACAGTTCATGGTGACCGTGTTACGACGGTTCCTAAGGTGATTTCGATGGCGGTGGCAGAGAAGTGCATGAGACGCGGTTGTAATGCTTACCTAGCATACGTAAAGGATGGGGACGCATCAATACCACAACTGTCTGAAGTGCCAGTTGTGCGTGACTTCCCAGACGTATTCCCAGAAGATTTACCAGGTGTGCCACCGGATTGTGAGATCGAGTTTCAGATTGATCTGATACCCGGTGCTTAACCAGCTACCAAGGCACCGTATCAATTGGCTCCGACGGAGATGAAGGAGTTGATGGACAAGGGATTTATCCGACCGAGCATCTCTCCCTGGGGTGCTCCGGTCCTGTTTGTCAAGAAGAAAGACAGTAGTATGAGAATGTGTATCGACTACCGAGAATTGAACAAGTTGACGGTGAAGAATCGATATCCCCTACCGAGAATTGATGACTTATTTGACCAGCTCCAAGGTGCCAGTTGGTTCTCAAGGATAGATCTTCGATCTGGCTACCATCAATTGAAGGTTAAGGAACAAGATATTCCTAAGACAGCTTTTCGCACGCGTTATGGACACTACGAGTTTCTCGTCATGTCCTTCGGTTTGACTAACGCGCCAGCTGCCTTTATGGATTTGATGAACCGAGTGTGTCGGCCAATGTTGGATAAATCAGTGATTGTGTTTATTGATGATATACTGATTTATTCAAAAAGCAAAGAAGAACATGCCGGCCACATACGCGAAGTGTTGGAGACGCTTAGAAGGGAGAAGCTATACGCTAAATTCTCTAAGTGTGCTTTTTGGTTGCGCGAGGTTCAATTTTTGGGTCACGTGGTGAATGCTGAAGGAATCATGGTGGACCCAGCGAAGGTTGAGGCAGTGATACAATGGAAGCCTCCAAAGACGCCATCCGAAATTAATTGTTTCTTGGGTTTGACGGGCTACTACAGAAGGTTTATCTAGGACTTTTCAAAGATAGCCTCACCTTTGACCAAATTGACTCGCAAGGACGTGAGGTTTGTGTGGGGTCGGGAACAGGAGGATGCTTTTAAGGAGTTAAAGGCGAGATTAACTCAAGCTCCTGTTTTGACATTACCCGAAGGGAATGAAGGCTTAGTAATGTATTCGGATGCTTCCTATTCGGGACTGGGTTGTGTGCTAATGCAACGTGGGAGAGTGATAGCTTACGCATCCCGGCAATTAAAGGCTCATGAAACCAATTACCCCACTCATGACTTGGAGTTAGCAGCGGTGGTCTTTGTGTTGAAAATTTGGAGGCACTATTTATACGGGACAAAGTGCACAATCTTCACGGATCATAAGAGCTTAAAGTACTTCTTTGAGCAGAAGGACCTCAACATGAGGCAAAGGAGGTAGTTAGAGTTGATCAAGGACTATGACTGGGAGATCCATTACCACCCGGGCAAGGCCAACGTAGTGGCCGACGCCCTTAGCCAAAAGAAAGACCCGAGCCGACTCGGGTGAAGGTGTATCAGTTGGTGATGACCTCTGACGTGATGAAACAGGTCAAGGAATTTCAGAATGAGGCATTGAAGGAAGAACACCTTATTGCTGAAAGGATGAGAGGTCTAGTTGTGGAATTGGGAGAAAATACCCACGGAGTTAGAACCCACGTCGGGCGGATGTGGATCCCCCGATATGGAGATCTACGGGGGCGAATTATGGACGAAGCTCATAAGACTCGATACTCCATTCACCCCGGTGCTACCAAGATGTATCAAGATATGAAGAAAAATTACTGGTGGTCGGGTATGAAGCGCGATGTAGTGGAGTATGTGAGTAAGTGCCTTACTTGTTTGCAAGTGAAGGCAGAACATCAGAAGCCATACGGGAAGATCCAACCCTTGGATATACCCGAGTAGAAGTGGGAGCACATCACCATGGACATCATCACGAAGCTACCCCGTACTGCGAGGGGGAACGACACCATATAGTTGATTGTCGACCGTCTGACCAAGAGTGCTCACTTCCTACCGATCCGCAAGACGTATTCCTCTGAGAGACTGGCGGATCTGTTCATTAAGGAGATTGTAGCTCGTCATGGTCTGCCGGTGTCTATTGTGTCGGACCGCGACACCCAGTTCACATTGAAGTTTTGGAAAAGATTCCATGATGCGATGGGGACGAGGCTACACATTAGCACAGCTTACCATCCTCAGACAGATGGTCAGTCGGAGAGGATGATTCAGACGCTCAAAGATACTCAGAGCATGCGTGATCGACTTTGGAGGAAGTTGGGATGATCACCTACCGTTAGAAGAGTTCTCGTTCAACAACAGTTATCATGCCAACATTGGTATGCCACCATATGAGATGCTATACGGTAGAAGGTGTAGAACGCCCGTGTGTTGGGGAGACATCGGGCAGAAAGAGTTGGGAAGTATCGAGGTGATCGAGGCTACGACTGAAAAGTTGGAAAAGATCAAAACCTTTATGAAGGCGGCGAAAGAGAGACAAAAGTCGTATGCCGACAAAAGGCGTAGACCGATTGAATTCAACGTAGGTGATAGAGTCATGTTGAAAGTCTCACCTTGGAAGGGAATTATTCGGTTCAGGAATAGGGGCAAGCTGAGCCCAAATACATAGGACCTTTCCGAATCGTTGCACGAGTAGGAAAGGTGGCCTATCAACTAGAATTACCTAATGAGTTAAGTGGGATTCACCCGACATTCCGTGTATCTCATCTGAGAAAGTGCTTAGCCGATGAGGATATGATTGTACCATTGAATGATATCAAGGTGGATGAACAGCTCAATTATATGGAGCAACCAGTGGCAATCATCAATCGGAAGGAGAAAAGGTTAAGGAATAAAGTGGTTCCACTCGTGCGAGTGTAGTGGAAACACCGAAGGGGTTCGGAGTCTACGTGGGAGACCGAAGAAGAGATGAGACAACATTACCCACAGTTATTCGAAGAGTGACAAGTTTCAGGGACGAAACCTCTTTAAGGGGGTAGACTTGTAACACCCGAAACCTCAGTCAAAATAAAAAGAAAAGAAAAGTATTTTGAAAAAAATAAAAAGAAGGAAAATTTGAGGGGTGCTTTGTGTAAATAGTACCAAAAAGTCAAAAATGTTACTTTTAAGGGCATGGCCGCCCATGCCATGCCCACTTTGCTGCTGCTGTTCGACTAGAAGGAGAAATGAAGCTGAAATTTTGGTTCTCTCGGCTGTGAAGGAGAAGTAAGGCTGATTTTTGAATTTGGTGAGTGTTTTTTGTATATTTGGCTCGGTTTTTGTTGGGTTTTCAACTTTAAAACCGATTTATATGTGTTCTATGTGATTTGGTGCTTGTTTTTGCTTGTTTAGGTGCTTCAACTCTAGTACAGGCAAGTTTGGAGGAGTGTTACTTGTTTGCTGCTATAGGTGAGTTCTAGACCCCGTTTACATATGTTTTAAAGTATCTTTGGGGCTGAAAATGTATATAAATGGGTTTTCTCAACTCGTTTCCTTGTAACCGTATGTATATATGTGTTGTGTTAGGTATGCTTAGAAATGTATGTTTAAGCTTAGAACAGGTGATGGAACAGGTTTGGGTTGATTCTGAAATGTAGAAATGCAAAACCGGTAGTCATGCGCCCAAACAGGGCCCATGCGCCTAGGATTATAGCATGAAACTGCCTAAGTTCAGGCCATGCCCCCAAACAGGGCCCATGCGCCTGGGAATTTCCTTAGAAAATCCTAAGTGGGGGTTCATGCTCCCCAATAGTGTCATGCGCCCAACCCTTTGTTCAGGCGCCTAAGTGCTAGTCCATGCACTTGAACAGTTCATGCGCCCAGAATGTAAGCTAAAATGCCTAAGTGTAGGATTCATGGGCCTGAATAGTGTTAATGCGCCTAAGCAGGGCTCGTGCACCTGGATAGTGCCCATATGCCTAAACACTTAGAAAATTTTCTGGAATTTTGGGAAATCAGAATTTTAGGGTTTGACCCTGGTTAGACTTGTTGCTATTATCTGATTATTTTATTTATGTTTTGGGCTGTTCTTGTGTTCCTATTTATTATATTATTATGTGACTTTACATGGTGTGATTTATCCGTATAACGTAAAGTAATATCATTAAAGAAAGTGGAAAGATTAATGATAATGAGAAGTGGAACATAAAGAACGGAAGAAAGTCTTGCAAGCGAATTCACATGAGGTTCACAACCACTAGGTTGTTAGCTCAACTGTGTGCGGTTTAGCTAACCCGTTGGATGCACACAGGGTCAATCTTTGAGATTGAGCGGACCTTTGTTGCTGCCCCAGTACTGGTGTCGGCTTCGTGCATCAGTATGGGGTCTATGTGTAGACCTCGGCCTAGTACCAGTTTTGTGCGCAATATCGGGGGCATAGCATATTGGTCCAGATTAAGTGAAAGATTAAAATAAAAGTTTGGATGAACGATGATGGAAATGGTAAAGAAGATAATGGATGTTATCTTAACTGTACGTATGATGTGTGATCGCGTACGAAAGAAAAGTATATTATTTTAAAAGTATATTTTTATATACAAATCTTTCAATGTATTTTAATATTTTAAAACTAGAACTCACTCAGCAACGCTGACTTTTATGCATTTTCAGTTGGCAGGTAATTTTTGCTGAGGATGACACTCGGGGAGGCTACTCGTCGGGGCTAGACTGGCATCCGTTCACACATACTAATATTGTTGTTTTGTAATGCAATTAATATGATCTTTTGTAACTATTAACAATTAATAATGTATTGCTTAGCAACAGTATTTATTAATAAAGTAAATGGCTTTTGATATTAATTCCACTACATTGGTTTATTAACTATGAAATGTTTGATGCTATGATTGACCAACTGTGAGGTCTCCGGAAACGGGGCCTTACAGCCCCCTTGGCATCCAGTGTTTTTGGTATCACAGTCGACGAGTTGTTGTTCTGAAAATTTTACTAGCTTGCCAGTTCTTATCGCGTTTATTCCTTCAACCTCAAACACCGTAGCAAAAGCCCAACAAGTTCCTGTAACAATAGTGAAACTAATGGCTAAGACCAAACTAGCTAGTCGCGGAACAATAACGTTTTGATTAGAGGGTAAGTATGAATTTCCTTGACAAATACTCAGAAAACTCATGTTTCGTTTTAAAGTTTATCTTTTTAATCTAAAAGAATAACGTTTTCTTTTATACTAATGTTTTCGTTTATAATAACCTATACGTTTATACACAACAAATACGGTTCACATAACAAGTTTCAGAGTATTTCTACGGTGCACGAGGTATTTTTTTAAATTGGAACAGGTATTTTTAGAATTGGAATGGATATTTTTTATTGGTTTTATCCACTGCTTTTAGAACCAGACCAGAAACCGGTAATAGAACCAGACCGGTTATACCTATTTGGGTTGATTAAATCGAACCAGGTGGTCGGATCAGATTTCAATTTTTTTTATTTTTTTTTTTCTCTTTCATATCTTCTTTCATTAATTTTGTATTCTAAAATCATATAATATATATATTTAAGTGTTTACATTTAATTAAAACTACAAATCTACATCAAAATATATATTATTTTTATATTTTTTTTAAATATAAATAGTTTTATTTTTCTATTATTTATGATGTCATTTTGTTCTTGAATACAGTTCGACCGATCGGACTAGTGAACCAGTTAACAACTGGTTCGTTGTTCGGTCTGGGTCTAAAAACATTAGTTTTATTGGTTTTATAAACATTTAACAAAATTAGGGTGTTACCACATCCGCCTTGACCCTTGATGTCGGTGACAACGTTCTTCTCCCTCCAATCGACGTGAGGTTGGACATTCGTTACATTCTGATAGATGCAATTCTTAAAGGGGTCGACATCAACCCCAGGAGGAGGTCCTCGGAGAGCCGCATAGTGACTGATCTTTGAGTTAGCATACGTGTTCACAAACTCAAGGTTAGTCATATCCGCAAACTCATTCACCTTCAGCTTATACGGCTTGTTCATCTTATTTGTTTCATGTTGCTCCTAAACAAATTGAACCACTCTTTAGTTTTCATATCGATGTTGTGATGGTCCCTCCACCTGTCATACATCCCGTGAAACCCCTCCACTGATTGAAGTTCTTTCTCATGGTAATAGAAGCTCTCTGCAACTCCTAAGATCAAAATGAAAGAAAATGAAAGTGAAATAAACTTGTTTATTTCCATTTTGTAGCTGGGTAACTATTAATTTATTGGATTTTGGCTTCAAACTTGTGAATTTGGGGGCATGAGATGCCCAATAAACTTTAGTGGATGTTAAAGACATACTATGCATGGCTTTTATATATTGTCTTTTTGGGGGTTAAAAATAGAAACTTTATAACTGTTGTCACTTATTTAGGGTTGTAATGGGAAATTTGAGGCCGAGTCTATGGTATATATGGATGGTGATGTTGATGTGAATGTGAAGGTAGGCAACGCATGTTGTTCGGTGTTGCAAGTGCAAAAGGTGAGTGTTATATGTCGATAACTTGGTATTCTAATGGTTTATTTTGATATTTTCTATTTTTTTTTTATGGATAGAAGATGTCTTTAACGTTTTCTTGGCTATCATGTATTTTTTTTATACCATATCTGTATCTATACATATTTTAAAATAAGTAACTTGATGTCACATGGTACATTCTAAATTTCAATTTTCATTTTTAAGAATAAAATGAAAATTCAATTATGTTAAACTTTATAAATTTGTTAACATTTTTAAGATGAAAATTTTTCATTTAATCTAATGATAAAAGTATTGATTTTTACAATAATCACAACTCTATTTTTAAGTTTAATATGATAATGATTTTTTAAATTGAAATTTTGATAATGATTTTTTTAAACAAATAAAAGTTTTACAGCCAAAGATAATGGTTTTCCAAACCACTATTTTAATATTAGGTATGCTATTATTCTGTTTTTATAATAATCACGAATCAATTCTAAAAGTTTATAATTGTCTATTATAAACTTAATTTCTGCATTTACTTCTCATTATGGGAAAAGATCCTTTAATTTATTTATTTCTTGTGTAGCAATCAAAAATCGATCTCATATTAGATATGTTATTTTTGGTTTATTTTTATAATTCGTCTGTTGCTCATAAGAAACTAAAGTGTTTATTTATCTTTGTTTATAAACCTTATAAGTACATGTAATGTTTTTATTATTTTATTATTAAATTAACTTCATACATTTGGACGTATATTTGATCCATCATAATTTTTCATTGAAATTATTGTGTTTATTGTCAAATTTGTTACAACATTAAACATATATATGTCTAAAAGACCAAACTTTTTTTCATATACATAAAATCTTTTTAACGTTAGTCACAAAGATCTTTCTAAAAAATTGACATTTTATCCTGTCTTTTATTTTATTATACGATTGATTTATGTATCTAATCATGTTTAACTTTTCTACATTACTTTTTTATTTGCTTATCTTTCTGCTAAAAGATTATTATTTTATATATTTTACCGGCTTTTTTGTTTATTTTATGTATAATTTATTTGATGTACAATACTTACATGTTAAATACTCAAATGTGTTTTAACTTCAGTAGTTAAATATAAATTATTATAAATTCAACAGCATGAGAATCTTAAATACATTTATAATTGTTGTGAATGATTATAGATTTTAAAACTATCTAACTGTTAGGTAGCGTTTTATATACAGAAATGACAGATGAAAAGGAAAGAGTGAAAAAAAATTTGTTTGGTTGGTCAATAAAATGAAGTTATAAAAATTTAATTCCTTCTAAACAATACAATATTATACCCTAGCTCACTTTTGTTTTTTCTTCATTCCATTGCATCTTTAACTACCACTAACCATCACCCATCAGCACCACTCGTCGCTACCTGCCACCCCCACCCACCACCACTGACCATCACCGCCTGCCACCACCACTCGCCACCACCAACACGACCACCCTCATCAACCACAACCACCAACACCATCCATCACTACCACCACCCACCCACCCACAACCACCACCCACCCACCACCACCCAACCACAACCACCAACCACAACCACCATCCACCACCACTAGCAACCACCACCGCCACCTCGCACCACCACACCACGACACCACCACCGCCACCTCGCACCAACCACAACCATCAAAACCACCCACCACAACCACTAACTATCACCACCACCCACCATCACTAACCATCACCACTTGCCACCATCAACTTTCAACACCTTTACCACCAACAACAACCACCATCACCACCACTTTATTCCATTCCTTTCTTTTTTTCTACCTACCAAACAACACAAAGTAATAATTTATTTTATTCTCACAAAATAACCAAAGAAGATAATAAAATGATAATGATCTAGTTAAATCATTTGCCCATTTCATTCCGTCGTTTATTCCATTACCACATATCAAAGTATACCTTAATATGTTCCCAATAGTCTTTAAAAATTTTACTTGAAAATCCTAAGCATATTTATTAACTATTGTGGTTAACTGTATATGTTAGAATGTCTAACCATTATTGCTTTAGCTATACTGAATAATAGTCGTTAAAATATTTTATCCTACTTTTGCAATGTCATTATATTTTTAAAAATCGTAATGTATAAATGTTGTTTTTCCTTATGTTGTTAATTGTTTCTTGCGACTTGAGAATCCAGAAATACATTTATAAATGTTGTGAACTTATGTATATATTTACATATAAAATTGTTATTGTGTTTGCATACTAGATAATAGCGGCTAAAAACTTTTACATGAGAATCCTAAAAACATTTATAACCATTGTACATAGATGTATATTTTTAAATACCTAACTATTATTGTGGTTAAAAGCTATTATATTACATATGCAATGTCCTTATATTTTTAAAGCATAGTCGTTACTCTATTTATACTGCTGGAAAAGGTTTTTTCTTTTTTGTAAAAACGAATTGTTTAGCTGCACCTCAAGACAAGAATCTTTGTCGTTCAAAAAAAATAGGAATCTTAAAAACATCCATAACCACTAATAATCTAGATGTTTTTTCTTTTTACCTTCTTTATCCGACAAATCGCTATTTGTTTCCTTTTAGAAAACACTCCTCTATTTGTTTCTTTTTTGAAAACACTCCTCTATTTGTTTCCTTTTATAAAACACTCATACCGTTTATATAACATCTTAAGTTTACTTTATTTATTTGATGATATACCATTATAAATTACCATCATATGAATTCTGAAATACTCGTAGATGATGATTTTTTCTAAGGACCAACACTTTATAAGATCGATCTCACAACAATAACGTGGAATATTATCATTGTGGAATTAAAGATAGAAGATGAAACGAATGTAAATAACTTCCAATTGTATTGCTCTATGATTTTGAAATGATTACAATAAGAGTGAAAATCAGGAAATGACTAAAAGCTTGCTAATTACATTACAAAACTTCTATATATACTAATTTAGAAGTTCTCGCACGAATAACTTGTTCTCGAGCAACTTGATGTTTTCGCGCGAGAAGCAAGTTATCGCGCGACAACTTAAACTTGTCGCTTGACTTGATCTTCTTCATCTTGATTTGATTTCCGAGCCTCTAGGTTCAACCCTTACAATCTCCCCCTAGGCTCGGTAAATCAATGCGTTTAGAAGTCCACATCATCAACTTTGTAACCGCCTCCGTATGCATACATCTTGTTCGCTAAGGCCTTCGTGATCATCCAACCAAACTGTGCTGCTATGAAGTAAACAGATTCATCAACTGCAATTGGACAACCCTGCAACTTCATCAAATCTTCTTTTCAAAATTTGAGCAGATCCACAGGGCCTTGAGCAGATCCACAAGGTCGATGACACGGTAATCTTTATCTTCACACTTAATCAACGCGTGCCGCGTCTCCTTTTCACTACTCCACTACATTAGCTTGGACAAGCTGTTAACTGGCATATGAGCGTGAATAGGGATCTTCCTAACATATCTCGGATGCTTATAAACACTTATCTTCATTGGCTTGTTCGTGTTTAAGTCAATCCGGGTCTTATCTTCAATAACTTTAGATTTAGCAGTTTTGAAGTCTTTAAAGTTGGTTTTACGGTGCCTCAATATCATATTCCTTATCCAATTTCCCTTTCCATAATTACTAGGATTAATAAACAGAACACGAGCCATTGCATATAAATCTGATGCTCAGAGTGTATGAAAGTCGTGCTCATCCTGATAATACTCTATAGCTCCTGCTCTTCTTTTAATCACATACAACTTCTTCTCTGCATCATACGCCCAACTAAGAATTGGTTCTGAGTTTCCTAGCATTTAGATTCATTTTTGATGCTGATGAAGCATGAATTGTAGCTTTATACTTATGAATCGTCTGTACTGGAGTAGGACTAGTGTCTTTCATGCCTGATCTACAAACATCTTGTTTCACAGAGTTAGCAATAATAGAGATTTATTTTTTAAAAAAAAACTGGCATTTGTTTCTTTAAAAATATGATCTTCCTTATCAATGTTGCCTTTTGAAACAAATCTGTTCTTGAAAGCAGTTTTCAAGTTTGATATGGACATTATGACTCGTTTTCTTTCTTTGGTCTTAAAATCTATTTTTGATTTCAGTTTCTTTTCTTTGTTAGATATTTTTAAATAGATATTTATATCACTGAAAACTTCTAAACTTTCACTAATAATTGATGATGAATTACATGAAGATTTTTCATTACAAATTTAATTTTCCTGAAAATCTAATTCATCATCACTTTCCCAATCTTCAACCAACCCGTCCTTCTTCATACTTTCTGAAAACAATTGTCATGATTAATATTAATTTTAGTTTTTATGACAGGGTCAATAGTCAGTGAAACATTGACTGGAGGTGTTAAGTCTGACTTTGATTGAAAACTTAATCCATAGGTCTCTTCATCAGGAGTTGTATTTAATGAAGGCAAACATGTATAATCATGATTAATAGGTGATGCAATGTTAGCATAACCAACTCCACTTTTACCACCATTAATTTTTTGTGTCATTTGGAACTTGATTATACCTTTAGCCATGTTTGATGATAACTCAAATTTTTCAACAATCAATTTAGCAAATAAGAGTTCACTGTTAAGTTTGATAATTTCTAAAGATAGTTCATTGTTACATGTTGTCAAATCTTTTATATTACAATCTTTATCATAAAGATTTAGTTTTGATTGATAAATTGATTTGTTTAATCCATCTATCTTTTCTTTAAAAATTTTCTTATCGGTTTTATATTTATGAGCTTGATATTGAAGTTTTTCAACTTCTAAGATCAAGCGTTTATTGTGAACTCTATATCTTTGTATTTTTTCTGAACAAGTAGTTGAACAAAGATTAGAAAATACCTCTTCAGTTGTCTCTTCATCTCTTTTCTTCTCTTCAGGTAAGATGTTTACCATGAAGGCTTTCAGCACAACCTTTTCTTCTGCTTTTATTGCCGGAGTGATCTCAACAGCGTTTTCCTTTTCTTTACAAGCAGATGCCGGAGTAAACTCAACAGCATTTTCAGATTTCTCATTCTTGATTGGAGTGAGCTTAACAATCTTTGCTTTATTTTCTTCAATGATGTTTGATTTAACTAGAGTAGTCTTAATGGTTGTTTCATTATGCTCCCTCTCATCCTGCATCTCTTCAGATTTCACCTCTTCGACCTTTTTCTCTTCAAACACACCACTTATCAGATCATCAGATACAAACTCAGCTAGTGGATTGTCATCAATATGTTTTTTGACGATTTGAATTTCTACCAACAAAGCAGTGGAAAGCTTGATATCTAGAATCTCCATTTGATCTAACCAATCGTATTCTCCTTCAGTTTGAGAAACTAGTGCTTTGTTGTTAGATGAGCTAGCCTTGTCTCCTTTGGTCTCTACCTCCATAGTTACCATTTTCTTCCCGCTTTCCGTTTGACTTGTCCTGCCTTCGGTACATTCTCTTGCAAAATGGCCAGGTTTGTCGCAGTTATAACATCTCAAGTTTGACTTATCAAATCCGATTTTGCTTGAGTTGTTTAGCCCAAAAACCTTTCTTCCAGTTCTTCTTGCAAAGTTCTTAGCACGATACACCACCATAGCCATTTGATATTTGATATCATTTTTTTCAACATCGTCGGGATTAACTTGTTGCAAGTCATCGACCAAGATGTTTAGTGCATTAAGTCTTCCAGCAAAAAAGGCTTCACAATTGTTCATGAATGAAGTAAACAGAGCCAGGTGTTCTTCTACAATCTGAATGGTTTGTCTGTTGGGTTAGGAGTTTACAACAAAGGCTTGTTATGTAGGTTGAGTGACTTGACCTTGAGAGTAGATTGGAGATTATGGTTGAACTTGAGTTTGACTGTAAGAAGTCTGATGAGGAACTTGGAATTGAGGAAAGGATGGATCTTTAACAGTTTAATAAGCAGGAGTTGCAGATTGTTGTTGCTGATATAACTGAGAGTAGGTGACATATTAATTTGGATTACTAGCCATCTTGGCATACAATGCCGATGCTTTAGCTCCCATTGTGTTGATGTAGTTAGCGTCTCTCTGCTTGTCATCCATGTCATAAGATTTGATGGTGGACATCAGATAACTGAGGGATAAGGTGAACAAATTCTCGGTTCTCTTGTTAGTAGTGTAGTTGTTGTTCCAGCTGTAAGGTAGTGAGTTTAACAACTTTTCGTTCACTGATATGTTCTCCAGTATGATTCCTGCACTTTTCATCTTGGTTATCAGCTTCACAAATCTTGACATTTGAGCCTCCAAGGTTTCACCCAGTATATGATTAAACATATTAAACTCTTGGTTTAGCATGTCTTTCCTGCTTTCCCTCATATCCTTGTTCCCCATAATCTGTTCTTCCATTGCATCCCACAAATCTTTAGCCTTCCTATAATCCTTGAATTTCTTATCTATTTCAGTTGTAAGTGCCATAGTAATAGCAGCATACGCCTTATCATCAAGCTCCATTTTCTTTATATCCTCTTAATCCCAGAGGTGTTCAGGCTTTGGCACTAAGTCTCCTTTGTCATTTGTGTAAATTGGGATGTAGGGACCCTGTTTGATAGATCTCATCATCCTGGGTTCAGTATAAATGACATGATTCTCAAAGCGATAGACCCAATCCGGATAGTCTTCTTCGCTGAAAAGTCGAGGAGACTTCGTGCTTGTTCCGATCTCATTATCGAGATTAAGAGTGGCGGTGGTATGCTTCAGATTTTCCATTTTCTCACTTAGAAATCAAATTTCTCAAAAATTCTTCAAACTTGTAGTTTTCGCGCGAATGACCAAGTTCTCGCGCGAATGACCAAGTTCTCGCGCGAAATCACACAAACTTTTCGCGCGGTATGTAAGGCTCCGATCCCGGAGACCTCACAGTTGAACAATCACAACATTTTTCATATAAAATAAATACATTTCATAAAAACATGATAGCGGATTAAGTTATCAAAAACTATTCATGCATTAATATTTGATGTTGCTAAATAATACATCATTGTATTTTAAAAGTTACAAAAAGAATCATTCAGTTGTATTACAAAACAACAATATCATTATGCACAAATGGATGTCAGTCTTTGCCCGCCAAGTAGCCTCACCCGCGTGTCATCCCCAGCAACAAGTTACCTACCAACTGAAAATGCATAAAAGTCAAAGTTGTTGAGTGAGTTCTAGTTTTATAAATAAAATACTTTACTTTTACCAAAAAACACTTTCTTTACTTTTGTACGTGATCATACATCATACATAAAACTAGATAATATTCATTTATTATCTTCCACCATCATTCACAATCATTTGTTTTCGCACTTTCTTTCATTATTATCTTTCACTTTTATCTAGATCTGTCATATGCTATGCCCCATCATCGTGCACGAAGCAACTACCTTTTGGGGTCAAGCGACAAGCATCCCGTGTTCGCACATCTCGATCAGTCACAAAGACTGACCCTCCTGTGTGTGAACCCTTATGGGTTAGCCAAATCGCACGCTATATAACACACAGTTGAGCTAACAACTCTCAATGAGTTTTGAACCTCTAAAAAATTTTGCTTGCAAGACTTTCATTCATTCTTTAGGTTCCACTTTTCGTTATCATTAATCTTTCACTTCCTTATGATAATACTTTACGTATACGAGCATAAACACACCACGTAAAGTCACGTAATAATACGTAATAGGGAACATAAACAATAGGCCACAAACATGCATAACACCAACAAACATAACCACCAAAACATCCCAGGGCTTAATCATAAATTTCTATTTCCCAAAATTTCAGAAAATTTTCTAAGGCATTTGGGCGCATGAGCACTATGCAGGCACATGAGTACTATGTAGGAGCACGGGCACTTGGGCGAATAGGAAACTTAGGCACATGAAGAAATTCTAGGGGCATGAGTACTGCTTGGGTGCATGAACCATACTTAGAAATTCTAGGGGCATGAGTACTGCTTGGGTACTTGGGCACATGGAAAAGGACTTAGGTGCATGGACAACTTTCCAGGCGCATAGGCACTATATGGGCGTATAAGCAGGCACTTAGGGGCATGGACAAAATTCCAGGCGCATGGGAACTATGTTAGGCGCACGGGCAGTTGTCAATTCAAACTTACGCTATTTTTCAGGCCCAATCATCATTTTAACATGTTCCTAACCCAAAACTAACATACCAAGCACCTAAAACAAGCATATAAACATGAAACACAACAAATCATACACAAACATACATTCACCCGTATAAACAGAGTATAAACATACGGTCAGAACATGCTGACAGTTATAAAAAGTTAGTTACATGCATTTTCAGCCCCAAAACAAGTTTAAAACATAGAAACCGGGGATCTAGAACTCACCTATTGCAGCCTTCAAGCAAAACTCCACCAAACTCGAGGGCACAAAGAGTTCAAACACCTAAACACACCAAAACACACAACCGAACACAAAAGAACACATAAGAATCGGTCCCGAAGCTGAAAACTCAGCTAAAACTGAACAAAAATGCAAGTAACACTCACCTTCACCAATTCTTCAGTTCCTCTCTCTAGAAACCAATGAACACAAAATTCTTCTTTCTTCTTTCTTGTTTCAGCCGAAAGGAGTGTATGAAGTGGTTTAAGGGCGGCCATAACCCTTTTAAACATAAAATAATAATGTTTTGCCCTTTTGTACACTTTAGCCCCTCCACTTATCCAAATTCTCCATTCTTTCTTTATACTTTTCTTAATAAATTTTTCGGGTGTTACAAGTCCACCCCCCTTATAGAGGTTTCATCCCCGAAACTTGTCACTCGTCGAACAGTTATGGGTAATGCTGTCTCATCTCCTCTTCAATCTCCCACGTAGACTCAGATCCCTTCCTGTGCCTCCACTGTACTCGCACCAGTGGAACCACTTTATTCCGTAATCTCTTCTCCTTTCGATCAATGGTTGCCACTGGTTGCTCTACATAGTTGAGTCGTTCATCCACTTTAATGTCCTCTAGTGGTACAATCATATCTTCATCAGCTAGGCATTTTCTCAAATGAGATACATGGAATGTTGGATGAATCCTACTTAACTCATCGGGTAGCTCTAACCTATAGGCCACCTCTCCTACTCGAGCAATGATTCGAAAAGGTCCTATATATCTCAGGCTCAGCTTACCCCTCTTTCTAAATCAAATGATCCCCTTCCAAGGTGAAACCTTTAGCATAACTTTATCGCCCACCTTGAATTCAATCGGCCTACGCCTCTTGTCAGCATACGACTTTTGTCTTTCTTTTGCCGCCTTCATAAAGGCCTTGATCCTTTCTAGTTTTTCAGTTGTAGCCTCAATTACTTCAACGCCTCCCAACACCTTCTGTCCAATGTCACCCTAACATACGGGCGTCCTACACCTTCTACCGTATAGCATCTCATATGGTGGCATACCAATGCTGGCATGGTAACTGTTGTTGTATGAGAATTCAGCTAACGGTAAGTGTTCGTCCTAGCTTCCTCCAAAATCAATGACGCAGGCTCATAGCATATCCTCAAACATCTAGATAGTCCTCTCCGACTGACCATCTATCTGAGGACGGTAAGCCGTACTGATATGCAACCTCGTACCAATTGCATCATGGAATCTCTTCCAAAACTTAGATGTAAACCGAGTTTCACGATCAGACACAATAGACACTGGTACACCGTGACGGGTCATAATCTCCTTGATGAACAGATCCGCCAATCTTTCAGATGAATATGTCTCACAGATCGGTAGAAAGTGAGCACTCTTCATCAAACGATCAACTATCACCCATATGGCATCGTACCCCCTTGCCGTATGTGGTAACTTCGTAATGAAGTCCATGGTGATGTGCTCCCATTTCCACTTGGGTATATCTAAAGGTTGGTTCTTCCCCGTATGGCTTCTGATGCTCTGCCTTCACTTACAAGCAAGTAAGGCACTTACCCACATACTCCGTCATATCACGCTTCATACCCGGCCACCAGTAATCTTTCTTCATATCATGATACATCTTGGTAGCACCGGGATGAATGGAGTATCGAGTCTTATGAGCTTTATCCATAATTCGCCCCCGTAGGTCTCCATAACGAGGGATCCACATCCGCCCAAAGCGGGTTCTAACTCCGAGAGTATTCTCACCCAACTTCGTGACCAGACCTCTCATCCTTTCACAGTTAAGGCGATCTTCTTTCAACGCCTCATCTTGGAACCCCTTGACCTGTGTCATCACATCGGAGGTTATCACCAACTCGTAAGCTTTCACCCGGATTGGCTCGGGTCTCTCTTTTTGGCTAAGGGCATCTGCTACTACGTTGGCCTTGCCCGGATGATACTGGATCTCACAATCATAATCCTTGATCAATTCCAGGCACCTCCTTTGCCTCATATTGAGGTCTTTCTGCTCAAAGAAGTATTTCAAGCTTTTATGGTCAGTGAAGATAGTGCACTTCGTCCCGTACAAGTAGTGCCTCCAAATCTTCAATGCAAAGACCACAGCTGCTAGCTCCAAGTCATTAGTAGGGTAATTAACCTCATGAATTTTCAATTGTCGGAACGTATAGGCTATTACTCTTCCTCGTTGCATCAGCAAGCAACCCAACCCTGAATAAGAAGCATCCGAATAAACCACTAAGTCGTCACTCCCTTCGGGGAACGTCAAGACAAGAGCTTGAGTCAATCTCGTCTTTAACTCCTCAAAATCATTCTCCTGTTCCAGACCCCATACAAACTTTACGTCCTTGCGGGTCAACTTGGTCAATGGTGAGGCTATCCTGGAAAAGTCTTGGATGAAGCTCCTGTAGTAGCCCGCCAAACCCAAGAAACTACGGATCTCGGATGGCGTCTTCGGAGACTTCCATTGCACCACCACCTCAACCTTTGCTGGGTCTGCCATGATCCCTTCGGAATTTACCACATGACCCAAAAACTAAACCTCGGGCAACCAGAAAGCACACTTGGAGAACTTAGCATACAAATTCTCTCTTCTGAGTGTCTCCAATACCTCCCGAATGTGGTCGGCATGCTCTTCTTCGCTCTTTGAATAAATCAGGATATCATCAATAAATGCAATCACTGATTTATCCAACATCAGCCAACACACCCGATTCATCAAATCCATGAAAGCAGCTGGCGTGTTAGTTAGACCAAAGGACATAACGAGAAACTCATAGTGTCCATAACACGTGAAAAAAGCCATTTTGGGGATATCTTGCTCCTTCACCTTCAATTGATGGTAACCAGATCGGAAGTCTATTCTCGAGAACCAACTGGCACCTTGGAGCTGATCAAACAAGTCATCAATTCTTGGTAGTGGATATCGGTTCTTCACCGTCAACTTGTTCAACTCACGATAGTCAATGCACATCCTCATACTACCGTCCTTCTTCTTTACAAACAAGACCGGAGCACCCCAGGGAGAGATGCTCAGTCAAATGAAACCCTTGTCCAGCAACTCTTGTAGCTACACCATCAGTTCCTTCATCTCTGACGGAGCCAATCGATACGGTGCTTTGGCAACAGGTTGAGCACCAGGTATCAAATCGATCTGAAACTATCTCGTGGTCCGGTGGCACAACTGGTAAATCTTCTGGGAACACGTCTGGAAAGTCACACATAACTGGTACGTTGGACAATTGTGGTACTGACGTATCCACATCCTTCACGTAAGCCAGGTAGGCATTACATCCCCGTTTCATGCACTTCTTCGGCCACCGCCATCGAAATCACCTTCGGAAACGTAGTAACTCGATCACCGTGGATCATCACCGAACTCCCATCAGCCGCTGTCAGTCGGATCATCTTCTTGCGACACACAATATTTGTCTCATAGGCTGCTAACCAATCCATCCCTAGAACTACATCAAATCCGCCTAGGGGCATCAAAAATAGTTTAGCAGATTACCTATGGCCTTCCAGTTCTATGTCGCAATCCTCTATCAGGTCGAAAATCTTGGTAGACTTACCAATGGCAGTTTCTACATCGAAGGGCTCATCAATGCTTCTACTTCTAACAGGTAACTTAGCACAGAAAGTAGCAGAAATAAAACTCTTACTAGCACCAGAATCAAATAGTACAGAGGCACAAGTTTGGTTTACAAGATACGTACCTGACACGACATAGGGGTCCATCCTGGCCTCCTCCCTGGTCATCGTAAATGCTCTGGCTTTTGCCTTCGGTCCCATCTTCTCAACCCTTTTCTTCATCCCGGAGCTCTCTGCCCTTGGCCTCTTGCAATCCCTGCTCAGATGGCCCTCTTCACCACAAATATAGCACCTCATCACCCCATAATCTTTTGCCGTATGACCAGGCCTCCCACACTTGAAGCAGACTTTCAACCCTTATTTACACTCCCCCACGTGGTCTCTCCCACACTTACCATATTTCTTTTCCCCTGTACCCGCCGACACTACCCGTCGGTCATATGTTCTTGCCTTCTTGTTATTTGGAGTGAAACCACCACGACTAAATCGTTTCCCGTTCCAGTTCCTGTCACCACCATCCTTCCTACTCACATCAACCACAACCACCTCTCTTTCATCATACAATCTCCCTGCCAAATCCACCACCGACCAAAAGGTACTCGGCCGGGTAGCAATCATGTGCCTGCGGATATCTGCTGGCAATCCCTGGATATACCTTTTGATCTTTCTCGACACCGGCGTTACCTGATCCAGCACCAGTCTTGCCATCTCATTAAACTTCGTTGTGTACTGCTGGTGTGTCATGGTTCCTGCCTCTAACTGTAAGAACTCCCTCTCTATCTTGTCAAGTTCTCTATGAGGACAGAACTCCTCGATCACCATCTTCTTCAGTTCGTTCCACCTCATCCTCCCGATAACCCTGCTACCCTCGGCCTGGACAATATTGTCCCACCAACATAAAGTCGAGTCCACGAATGAATGTGTAGAAAACTTTACCTTCTGATCCTTCCTACATTCACTGATCTCCAACACAGCCTCCATCTCTCTCACCCAACGGTGAGCAGTAGCAGCGTTACCATTGCCATCAAAAGTTGGGGGTCTGCATCATTGGAATGCTCCATAGTTGCACCCCTTCGCAGTCTCCTACACTGCTTCCTCCTCCTCCTCCTCATCACTGGAGACAACCATCTCAGTATCTGGTTGCTCCATCTCCCTTGGACCTACTCCTTCGCCCCCTTGCTTGGTGGTTTTCCTTCTCTCCTCTTTCTCCTACATCTCATCCTCCCTCACGGCTCTAATAACCTCAGTCACTATAGACGGCAGAATCGTCTGCATGACTTGATGAACTTCCTCCATAACCGCCTCCTTAACTGAGGCTCTCAAGTTAGCACTCTCATCACCGCCCTTCTGGTGATGAAGCTCGGGCTCAGCAGGGGCCATCTCAGTAGTCTTAGTCTTTGTCCTCATGACACATGGTCCAGCACCACGGCCACCTCGTACTCCGCCTCGAGAAGCTTTCGATGATCTACCACTAGCCATCTTCTAAACACTATAATATTCAAACACCAACACGGTCATTCAAGGTAATAGCTCAATTTATGTCAAGTATAGTAGGTCCCTAATTACAGTGGCCAGTTGTGATTAGCCACTAACTTTACTCTTCATCCCCCAAGCATTTCCTATCCTGACTACATCAGTATCCAAATCTACTAAGGGCACATAAATCAGATAGCACACACACATAATACCGATCAATTTTAAGAAAATAAATCACCTGATGGCATATAGCTACTTGGGCTGGCACCCCTCCATTCGGTCCCATTCTCATTTTAAGTTTAGGTTTTTTTAAAATAATTTACCCATTTCTCTTAAACTTTGGCTCTGATACCAACTTGTAAGTCCCCGATACCAGAGACCTCACAGTTGGACAATCACAGCATTTTTCATATAAAATAAATACATTACATAAAAACATTGCAACGGATTGAGTTATCAAAAACCATTCATGCATTAATATTTGATGTTTCTAAATAATACATCATTTTATTTTAAAAGTTACAAAAAGAATCATTCAGTTGTATTACAAAACAACAATATCATTATGCACGAATGGATGCCAATCTTTGCCCGCCAAGTAGCCTCACCTGCGTGCCATCCCCAGCAACAAGTTACCTGCCAACTGAAAATGCATAAAAGTCAGCGTTGCTGAGTGAGTTCTAGTTTTATAAATAAAATATTTTACATTTACCGAAAAACACTTTCTTTACTTTTGTATGTGATCACACATCATACATACAACTAGATAATATTCATTTATTATCTTCCACCATCGTTCTTAATCGTTCGTTTTCGCACTTTCTTTCATTATTATCTTTCACTTTTATCTAGATCTGTCATATGCTATGCCCCATCATCGTGCACGAAGCAACTACCTTTTGGGGTCAAGCTACAAGGATCCCGTTTTTGCACGTCTCGATTAGTCACAAAGACTGGCCCTCCTGTGTGTGAACCCTCATGGGTTAGCCAAATCGCACGCTATATAACACACAGTTGAGCTAACAACTCTTAATGAGTTGCGAACCTCTATAAAATTTTGCTTGCAAGACTTTCATTCATTTTTTAGGTTCCACTTTTCATTATGATTAATCTTTCACTTCCTTATGATAATACTTTATGTATACGAGTATAAACACACCACATAAAGTCACGTAATAATACGTAATAGGGAACATAAACAACAGGCCACAAACATCCATAACACCAACAAACATAACCACCAAAACATCCCAGGGCTTAATCATAAATTTCTATTTCCCAAAATTTCAGAAAATTTTCTAAGGCATTTGGGCGCATGATCACTATGCAGGCGCATGCGTACTATGTAGGCGCACGGGCACTTGGGCGCATGGGAAACTTAGGCGCATGAGGAAATTCTAGGAGCATGAGTACTGCTTGGGCGCATGAACCATACTTAGGCATTTGGGTAATAGGCGCATGGGGTACTTGGGCGCATGGAAAAGGACTTAGGCGCATGGAAAATTTTCCAGGTGCATGGGCACTATATGAGCGTATAAGCAGGCACTAAGGCGCATGGACAAAATTCCATGTGCATTGGAACTATGTTAGGCGCACGGGCAGTTGTCAATTCAAAGTTACACTATTTTTCAGGCCCAATCATCATTTTAACATGTTCCTAACCCAAATCTAACATACCAAGCACCTAAAACAAGCATATAAACACGAAACACAACAAATCATACACAAACATACATTCACCGGTATAAACAGAGTATAAACATACGGTCAGAACATGCTGACAGTTATTAAAAGTTAGTTACATGCATTTTCAGCCCTAAAACAAGTTTAAAACATAGAAACCGGGGATCTAGAAGTCACCTATTGCAGCCTTCAAGCAAAACTCCACCAAACTCAAGGGCACAAAGAGTTCAAACACCTAAACACACCAAAACACACAACCGAACACAAAAGAACACATAAGAATTGGTCCCGAAGCTAAAAACTCAGCTGAAACCGAACAAAAATGCAAGTAACACTCACCTTCACCAATTCTTCAGTTCCTCTCTCTAGAAACTGATTAACACAAAATTCTTCTTTCTTCTTTCTTGTTTCAGCCGAAAGCAGTGTAGGAAGTGGTGTAAGGGCGACCATACCCCTTTTTAACATAAAATAATAATGTTTTGTCCTTTTGTACACTTTAGCCCAACCACTTATGCAAATTCTCCATTCTTTCTTTATACTTATCTTAAAAAATTTTTCGGGTGTTACACGGTAACTTCTGAAACTAACTTTTGCGAGACCAAGAACTTCTCGTGCGAGTGGAATCTTTTGTAACAAACTTTTCAACAAACTCTTACAAAAACTATACTTCTCGTACGAAAACAAACTTTTCGCAGGGAATCACCGACTTTTCGCCTAATTCATTTGTTCAATTTCGAATGTTTCCAGCTTCAATCTTTCACCAGATTGTTTAAAATTTGATTAATTAAGTTTTCAATTAGTGATTTAGCTTCAATTAAGATCCTAATTGTCTCTAATTGATTCAATTAAGCTTGATTAAGTTCAAAAACATCATCAATTCTTCAAACAACAAACTAATCAGTTTCACCATCTTCAAATCTATTCAAATTCGGGAGAAATCAAGCAGATCTTCAAATACCAAGCAATTCAAGGTTCACGAACACTTCAAATCACTAACTTCAATCTTCAATTTAATTGATCTAGAGCAACAAGGCTCTAATACCAATTGCAATGATCAACTATTTATAAGATCGATCTCACAATAATAACGCGAAATATTATCATTGTGGAATTAAAAGATAGAAGATGAAACGAATGTAAATAATTTCCAATTGTATTGCTCTCTGACTTTGAAATGATTACAATAAGAGTGAAAATCAAGAAATGACTAAAAGCTTGCTAATTACATTACAAAACTTCTATATATACTAATCTAGAAGTTCTCGCGCGAATAATTTGTTCTCGTGCGACTTCATGTTTTCGAGCGAGAAGTAAGTTATCGCGCGGCAACTTAAACTTGTCGCTTGACTTGATCTTCTTCATCTTGATTTAATTTCCCGAGCCTTTAGGTTCAACCCTTACATTTTTTAAATTTATACACAGGTTTTCATAATAACGTCACTCTTTTGTGTAAGATGAATTATTATATTCACTACTAGAAAACTGACTATTTGTGACGGCTTATTCGGTCACAAAATAGTCGCAATTGCTCTTTGCAACCATTTTGCGACCAAAAGCGGGGTGGGAAAAACACGCATCTCAGTTGCCCTATTGAGGCCATTTTGCGACCGCTTAAATATTTGCGATTGAATGTTGCGACCACTACTACCATGGCAAATCATACGACTACTTTACTGCCGTTATATTTGCGATTGTTTTGCACCAATAATTTTAACGCTGCTTGTTGCAACCGATTTGCGACCATTGCTTTTTGCAACCAAATTGCGACCGTTGCTTTTTGCAACCCATTTGCGACAGCTGCTTTTTGAACCGATTTGCGACTGATGCATTTTGCAACCAATTTGCAACCGACCACTTGCGACGACCACTTTTGTGACTATTTTTTTTTGTAGCAAAGCGGTCGCAAATTTTTTGAAAATAATTTAAAAGACATTTGTTTGCGGCCATTATTTGGTCGCAATACAGCCACCAATTTCTCGAAAAAAAATTATTGCAACCATTATTCAAGTAATTCCTTTTATTTTATCCTTATTTTAATAGATTCATTAAATTTAGTTTTGGAAAAATTCTTTTAAAAATAATTAGTTTTTGTTATAATTCTGTAAGCTTTTATTACTATCAAGATTATGATTATTTTATAATTAAATATTGATACTAGCTATTTAATTTAATGTGTCATTCAAATGGTGTAATACACGAGTTTTTAATTACCTAAATAATAATATCATGTTTTGAATTCCTTTTTCAATTCATTTTTTAACGATTAACAAAAAAACAACGTGCATCAATAATTTTGATTTAAACACTGGATAACATTACAATCATTTTAAAAATTAAAAAGACCTAAAAGTAAAGAAAAACCATAATGTAAACAAACTTTACATTTTAATCATTTAACAAAAAAAATTATAAACAAAATAACAAAACTATAAAAAGATTGAATATTTCGACTTTCTAATAAATTTAAATAAAAAATATATAAATATTGCTTCAGACTAAAAATATAGATTAATATTGTTACATGGGTTCGACAACAGCAGGTTTTGGCTACTAACTGATGGATGTAATAAGGGTGTGCTTAATTTGGACAAAGTATAAAGTAAAAGGTTAGGGAGTGAAACCAAAAGTATTGTTTAATTAATTAGTAACCATTGGTTTTCTCATAAGTAGATAATTAGAATTTTTTTACAAAAATAGGTGAAATTTAAAGTAATTGTTGACATGGAGAGTTTATCTTGAAAGAATTGAGAAATAAGGGCACCCCCATTGTGGCCGGCGGGTCTGCAGCGGTCTCAGGAAGGTTGCTTCGTGTTCCGAGTACCCGCCATTACGGCCGACAGATTCTAAGTACCCGCCATTGGGGCCGACGGGTTCTGACAAGAGTAATACAACCCGTCATTATGGAGGGCGGGTTCTGGGTAAAGCC